>SJYX01008781.1:92780-106287 GCA_006410675.1 Oreotragus oreotragus | reverse complement strand
AAAACAAGTACATCTCAGCTTACGTCCATTTTAAGAAGCATCAATTAGCCATTCAGCTCATTAAAGCTCACTATTAAATAGCATATAACATGAAAAAGACAACATTGAAATAATTTCTTTTTTTAAATTTAGTTATAATTAATTAAAATTGTTTTCACTAAGTTCTCACACTTGGCATGTAAAATTTGTAAAATGGTTAACAAAATGAATATTTTAGATTCATTAAATCAGCAGGCATTTTTCTACTAAAAAGCAAAAGCATGTTGGTTCTACCCTCAATATTTTAAAATTTGCAAAATTATAAATATTAATGATAATAATTACTGTCAATTCAGACACTGGGATACTTATAAAGATTGAAAATTAAAGATGAGGTAACTTTTGGTTACTATAGCAATAGCTCATTCCCTGAAAGGTAGTTACACTAATTATATATATATATGAGTATATGTGGGCTTCCCTGGTGGCTCAGATGGTAAAGCGTCTGCCTGTGATGCGGGAGACCTGGGTTCGATGCCTGGGTCGGGAAGATCCCCTGGAGAAGGAAATGGCAATCCACTCCAGCACTCTTGCCTGGAAAATCCCATGGACGGAGGAGCCTGATAGGCTACAGTCCATGGGGTCCCAAAGAGTCGGACACGACTGAGTGACTTCAGACTCAGATGAGTATATGTACATTTGTTTTTATAAACATATACACACCTATATAAATATATACATATGTGTGTGTGGATATATATATAATATATATATATATAATTTCTGATAGAGCTTATATATATGGCAATAAACTTTCTCAAAAAAAATTTTTTAATTGATCAAATCACACTTTTGCTATTGCTACCCCTGGAAAGGAAAACATCAGATAAAGCCATCATAGCAGAAACTTACTCAAGCTTGCTTATTAGTGTACCTCTGATAAAAGAGAAATTAAGAACTAATTCGAGAATCATCATTCTCCTGTAGTGTCATTAGCTTTAATTTATTTCCTTTTTTTAATGTGAAGAAAATGTCAAATGGCTCTAATTACATGTTAAAATAGAAATTATAAACAGTGACCACTAGAAATCTTGCTATTGTGCATAATTCTTATAAGGGGCCTTGCTCCTACCTTTTAGTGTCATTAGCTTTAATTTATTTCCTTTTTTTAATGTGAAGAAAATGTCAAATGGCTCTAATTACATGTTAAAATAGAAATTATAAACAGTGACCACTAGAAATCTTGCTATTGTGCATAATTCTTATAAGGGGCCTTGCTCCTACCTTTGTCTGTAGAGTAGCAGAGATAAATACAGCAATTGAGAGATAGAGAGCAAGAGAGTGATTCTTTTTTTTTTCAAAGATGAGTACAGTACACTTTTTGAAAAAGGAGTTTCTCACTTTGACAAAGAATTAAGCACATAGGAGTAAAGCAAGAAATTGAGGTGCGACTCCCTTTCCAGAAATAAGTACATTTCTCATATCTTCCTCCATCTATAAAATCCCTTGTTAATTCTGAATTCCACATTCCAATTTAAATTGTTATAAATATTATATCCTTTGATTTCTTTGATACCCAATAGGGAATAAAATAGTATATTATGTTAAAAAGTCTTTAAACAATGATTGGTATTACAATATCTTTTTTAGATTTCTATATTTTCTGGAGTTTAACATATTAAAACATATTTAATGAGAACACAGAAGTTAGATTTGCTATCACTTTTACTTTCTACATTTTTGTAATAAAGAAAATCAGCCTTAAAACACTTATGTAGCTTGTCCAAAAGAGTATAGGACTACCAACTCACTTATCAGATCAACTTGTGCCCCCTAGTATCCTCCACAAGACCTAACACACTAGACAGTTCATCTAACTTAGGTCTGTATTGGTCATTTCTGGTGGATCCGTGGTAAAGAATTTGCCTGCATGCAGGAGCCACAGGAGACATGGGTTTGATCTCTGGGTGGGGAAGATCCCCTGGAGGAGGGAATGGCAATCCACTCCAGTATTCACGCTTGGAGAATCCCCACAGACAGAGGAGCCTGGCAGGCGACAGTCATGGGGTTGCAAAGAGTCGGACTTGATTGACGTGATTTAACACACACACACGCACGCAAGATGTGTATAAGAGACAGCTCTTAGGNTCCAGTATTCACGCTTGGAGAATCCCCACGGACAGAGGAGCCTGGCAGGCGACAGTCATGGGGTTGCAAAGAGTCGGACTTGATTGACGTGATTTAACACACACACGCACGCACGCACACAAGTCTGTGTTGCCTCCCATCATTACTAGCACACAGCCTGGCAATGAAAAGACAGCATATATGTACATTAATAACTTCATTGGAAACATTGATGAATATGAATGGATTTTCTCAAAGTATCTGTTTAACTCTACCAAGAATTACAGTCAGCTTTTGTGAGATCTGGAGAAGGCAATGGCACCCCACTCCAGCACTCTTGCCTGGAAAATCCCATGGATGGAGGGGCCTGGTAGGCTACAGTCCATGGGGTCGCAAAGAGTCGGACACGACTGAGCCACTTCACTTTGTGAGATCAGAAACTTAATTTGTGAAGCCATCTTAGAGAAAAAAGTATACAAAATTAGTAGTGTAGTTTATTTTGAAAAGAAAAATTAAATCACAAAACATAATAAAAGCATGTTTTAAGGAGTGTATTAGTTTTGTATTGTTGCTGTAACACATTTACACAAATTCAGTGGCTTAAAACGATTCAGTTTCTTTCTCTTACAGTTCCGGAGAGCAAAAGTCCAAAATCAGCTTCATGCTAAAGGCAAGGGTCATTAAGGCCATGATTTCTTCAAAGGCTGTAGAGAAAAATCTGTTTTATATGTGTGTTTATGTTGCATATATATACATATATATAGCCTGTAGCCTATATATATGTATATATAGGCTTCCCTCATAGCTCAGTTGGTAAAGAATCCACCTGCAATGCATATCCATATGTGCATATATCAGTTCAGTTCAGTTCAGTTCAGTTTCTCAGTTGTCCCTCTCTTTGCAACCCCATGGACTGCAGCACACCAGGCCTCCCTGTCCATCACTAACTCATGGAGTTTACTCAAACTCATGTCCATTGAGTCACTGATGCCATCCAACCATCTCAACCTCTGTCGTCCCCTTCTCCTTTCACCTTCAATCTTTCCCAGACTTTCTGCCTTCAAAACCCCCTATCATTTAAGTCCTACCTAAATAATCTAAGATAATTTTTCCATCTGAAGATTCTTAACTATTTACATCTGCAAAATTACTTTTGTCATGTAAGATAATTGTGCAGTTCCAGGGATTTTAACTCTGATATCTGTGAGGGTCATCATTCAGCTTACCACAAGGAGATAAATTAAAATGATAAAAAATAATAATGAGTATCATACTGAATTGAATGAATTACATGAATTAATGGAGTTAACATGAATTAACTCCTTTTCACACTGCTATAATATATTCTCCTGATTATTTTAGCAACATGCTCTTTAATTCTTCATATGATGATGTTGTTGATGTATATTTTATTGAGGTAAAATTCACATAATATAAAATTAACCTTTTTAAAGTGAATTCAGTAATATTTAATATACCCACTATGTTACATAACAATCATCTCTATCTAGTAGCCAAATATTTTCATGATTTGAAAAGGAAATCAAAGGAAACCCTATACTTACTAAGCAGTTACTTCCCATTCCTTCCCACTCCCAGTCCCAGACAACCACAAGTTGTGTTCCATCTCTGTAGATTTGCTGCATCTGTGTGTGTCATATAAGTGCAATTGTATCGTATGGGACCTTTACTGTCTGGTCTGTTTCTCACAGCAGAATGTCTTCAAGGTTCATTTATGTTGCAGTATGTCATATCAGTATTTAGCTACTTTTTGTAACCAAATAATATTTCATTACATATATGTTTCAACCACAATTAGTTTTGCATCTGTGTGTGTCATATAAGTGCAATTGTATCGTATGGGACCTTTACTGTCTGGTCTGTTTCTCACAGCAGAATGTCTTCAAGGTTCATTTATGTTGCAGTATGTCATATCAGTATTTAGCTACTTTTTGTAACCAAATAATATTTCATTACATATATGTTTCAACCACAATTAGTTTACCCATTCATTCATTGACAGACTTGTAGCTTGTTTCCACTTTTTTGGTTATTAGGTACAAGTAGTTGATGCTTGTTTTTATTTCTTTAGGGTTAGATCTAAGCATTGAATCACTAGGTATGTGGTCATGCTATGTTTAAGTTTTTTAGGAATTCCCAGGGTTTTCCACAATTCAACCATTTTAATCCCCACCAGCAACGAACATGAGTTCCAAGTTCTCCACATTCTCACAATAATCCTTTTTAAAAAATTCACTCTTTTTTTAGATTCTTTTTCCATATTGGCCATTAGAAAGTACTGAGTAGAGATCTCTGGTGCTATACAGTATTTTATATACAGTAATGTATAGATGCCAATCCCAATCTCCCAATTGGTCCCTCTTCCACCCTATCGTCTGATAATCATAAATCTGCTTTCTGCATCTGTAACTGTACTTCTCTTTTATATATAAGTTCATTTCTAACCTTTTTTTTAGACTCTACATGTAAACAATATCATACGATATTCATTTTACTGAGTCAGACTTACTTCACTCACTATAACAATGTATATAGGTCCGTCCTTGTTGCTGCAAATGGAATTATTTTGTTCTTTCTTGTGGCTGAGTAATATTCCATTGGGCTTCCTGGGTGGCTCACCAGTAAAGAATATGTCTGCCAAGCACGAGATGCAGATTTGATCCCTGGTTGTGAAAATCCCCTGGAGAAGGAAGCAGTAAACCATCCTTGTATTCTTGCTTGGGAAATCCCATGACATGAACAGAGAAGCCTGGTGGGCTGCAGTCCACGGGGTTGCAAAGGAGTTGGAAACGACTTGGCAGCAGGCTTTTACCTCTCAATATTCCGTTGTGTAACTGGATGACCACATCGTCTTTATCCACTCTTCTGCTGATGAACATTTGTGCTGCTTCCCTGTCCTGACTATTGTAAATAGCACTGTGATGGACACTGGGGTGCATGGATCGTTTTGAATTATGGTGTTCTTTGGGCATATGCCCAGGAGTGGGACTGCAGGATCAGAAGTTAGCTCTATTGTTTAGTGTTTAAGGAACTTCCATATTGCTCTCCATAATGGCCATACTGATCTACATTCCCACCAAGAGGATTCCTTTCTGTCCATGCCTTCTGCAGCATTCATTCTCTGTAGATTTTTGATACTGGCCGTTCTGTGAGGTGACACCTCATTGTAGTTTTGATTTGCATTTCTCCAGTAACTAGTGATGTTGGACATCTTTCCATTTGTATTTTGGCTATCAATATGTCTTTGGAGAAATGGTTATTTAGATCTTCTGCCCATTTTTGAGTTGAGCTGTGTTTTCAATACTGAGCACATTAAACTATTTCTACATCTTGCAGGCTAATCCCTGGTTGGCTGTTTCATTTGCAAAATGACATTTTGCAATATTTTTTTCTACTTAGAGAATGGAGATATGAAAATTTTCTCTGGTAAGTACTTTTTTGTTATTCTCAACTGTTGCTGCTGCTGCTGCTGCTGCTGCTAAGTTGCTTCAGTCGTGTCTGACTCTGTGCTACTCCATAGACGGCAGACCACCAGGCTCCCCCGTCCCTGGGATTCTCCAGGCAATAACACTGGAATGGGTTGCCATTTCCTTCTCCAATGCATGAAAGTGAAAAGTGAAAGTGAAGTCGCTCAGTCGTGTCCAACTCCTACCGACCCCATGGACTGCAGCCCACCGGGCTTCTCCATTCATGGGACTTTCCAGGCAAGAGTACTGGAGTGGGTTGCCATTGCCCTCTCCGATTCTCAACTGCTGGGACACCTAAAACATGTGATAACATACATAGACATATATAATATTTTTAATACAGATCCAAGTTGGTGTCTCATACATTCTTAACATCCTATTAAAAATTATATGGAGCATTTATACTTATGTACCCCACAGGAAGGAACTTCAGTTTTGACTAAGTGTTGATAAATTTGGTGTAAGCCAAATTTTATACAATTGATGTTGGGAAGTATTTTGCACAGATTGATTTCTGGCTTCCATTCAGCTCTCCCCTACTATCCCACACTTCGTATGCCAGGCACCACAGGATTTATCCATCCCACCAAACCTCCTAGACCTTTGAGACACAATACAATACTATGGATTCAGCACTGTGGGCTGCAGTAGAAACATTTCTAGAACCTATACCTACAGTGGGCACCTAGCAATAACTTACCCCTGTACAGAAGAAATGGGAACCACCTAATTATATCTTTAAAAAATTCAAACTAAATATTTTCCAAAACTTTCACTTAGCTGGATCCAAACAGTTTTCACCACGCCACAACACACCATGATTCAAAGAGATGTAAGACTGAGGGGAAGTTAGAGTGGAAAGAAACAGTGGTTTTAAGCTGGGGTTAAAGTATCTTGCTTCAACAAAATTTACAGGAACATATGGCCCTGTGAATCCATTGTCAGGGTTCTTCCCAGGGCACTGAAGGGGTCATGAAATGAAAGCTGGTGTGTGTGTCTGTACGCCTAAAGCTAACATGATATGGTAATCAAATATACTTCAATAAAAATGATAAACAATGTTTAAGGTTAGAAAGTAATATTAAGGCATAGAAATAACAGAACTCTTAACAACAGAAAAAATAACGTATGCCCCTGAGATGTTTTGCTTTTTCCTTTCTCCATTCATGGGACTTTCCAGGCAAGAGTACTGGAGTGGGTTGCCATTGCCCTCTCCGATTCTCAACTGCTGGGACACCTAAAACATGTGATAACATACATAGACATATATAATATTTTTAATACAGATCCAAGTTGGTGTCTCATACATTCTTAACATCCTATTAAAAATTATATGGAGCATTTATACTTATGTACCCCACAGGAAGGAACTTCAGTTTTGACTAAGTGTTGATAAATTTGGTGTAAGCCAAATTTTATACAATTGATGTTGGGAAGTATTTTGCACAGATTGATTTCTGGCTTCCATTCAGCTCTCCCCTACTATCCCACACTTTGTATGCCAGGCACCACAGGATTTATCCATCCCACCAAACCTCCTAGACCTTTGAGACACAATACAATACTATGGATTCAGCACTGTGGGCTGCAGTAGAAACATTTCTAGAACCTATACCTACAGTGGGCACCTAGCAATAACTTACCCCTGTACAGAAGAAATGGGAACCACCTAATTATATCTTTAAAAAATTCAAACTAAATATTTTCCAAAACTTTCACTTAGCTGGATCCAAACAGTTTTCACCATGCCACAACACACCATGATTCAAAGAGATGTAAGACTGAGGGGAAGTTAGAGTGGAAAGAAACAGTGGTTTTAAGCTGGGGTTAAAGTATCTTGCTTCAACAAAATTTACAGGAACATATGGCCCTGTGAATCCATTGTCAGGGTTCTTCCCAGGGCACTGAAGGGGTCATGAAATGAAAGCTGGTGTGTGTGTCTGTACGCCTAAAGCTAACATGATATGGTAATCAAATATACTTCAATAAAAATGATAAACAATGTTTAAGGTTAGAAAGTAATATTAAGGCATAGAAATAACAGAACTCTTAACAACAGAAAAAATAACGTATGCCCCTGAGATGTTTTGCTTTTTCCTTTTAATGTTTTCATTGTTTTCGTTGCTTATATCTTTGCTTTTGGTAGGTTTAAATCTCTTGAGGAATGTAAAAATAGTATCTTTTTTTTTGTATTTTCATTTTATTATGATTATTTAAAGTGGTAATTATATTTAATATTTTTAATAAAATAGTTTACTGCATTTTAATATTGTATTTCTAAGACAATTACATAATATTCTAAACATCTAAGAATAGTATAAGTTTGAATCTAGTTATAATTTTCTTTAAGTCACTTTTATGAATCTTATCTTAATTAAGAAATAAACTGATATCTCTATCGAACATAATAAACTACCAAAAAGCATCAAGGCAATGCAAGTATNCAATTACATAATATTCTAAACATCTAAGAATAGTATAAGTTTGAATCTAGTTATAATTTTCTTTAAGTCACTTTTATGAATCTTATCTTAATTAAGAAATAAACTGATATCTCTATCGAACATAATAAACTACCAAAAAGCATCAAGGCAATGCAAGTATAAATAACAACAGGAAGTAATTAACTTACAAGGCAAAAAAAACAAACACATTAAAAATATGAAGTAAAATAGAAAGAAAAGGAATGTTTTTAAAAGTTGTTTAAGAATCTTTGCAGAAGTTAAAAAGTTGAATAAAATAGTAACTCTTAGCTTTTCTTTGTGTAAACATCAAGGCATCCATGGCAAAAAGAGAAATTCAGGATATTTGGAAACCCTTATATACTATAGCAAGTATGTCACTACCAGGAGGAAAAGACTTTATTTTTCACCGTGTTCCACATGGAAACTGGAAAATATACCCTCACACACAAAGACATTTATACAAACACATTTATCCACAGATACATATATTGTTGGATATGCACATGTATTAATAGCAATATTTACATTCAAATGAAGAAATATTGCACAATATTTATTTGAATAAATAGGTTTCTTTTGCCATGTAAGTTATTTACTTTCTGTTGTTATTTATACTTGCATTGCCTTGATGCTTTTTGGTAGTTTATTATGGTTGATAGACATATCAGTTGATTTCTTAATTAAGATAAGATTCATAAAAGTGACTTAAAGAAAATTATAACTAGATTCAAAGTTATACTATTATTAGATGTTTAGAATATTATGTAATTATCTTAGAAATACAATATTAAAATGTAAAAAGGTTTTCATATATTGTGCCCATAATAAAGTAATAATTCAACTGATATTGTAAGTAAACACAATTTTTTCCAGTGTGCAAAACCTCATTTCAAAGGGAAAAAAAATCTTCCTTTAAACTTGAATTTCAAAAGATCCTCCTGATATCTTCCTCAAGTCTTTCCTTCAGGTAGGAAACAATTAATACTGATGAAATCTGTTTACTCACATTTGATCAAATATATTTGGTGTGACTCTTAAGGTACAAGTACTTTGGTTAAAGTTTTACAGTAGAACATTAATTTCCCTTGTGATTTTTGACTTTCTCATGAAATTGAACTTGGCATTATCCCCATGAGAACAGTATCATATTCTCTTGTTGCTACAATCAATGTTCCATGTTATTTCAAAGCCATTTTTTAAAGGAATATAGCTTCCCCACTTTACCTACAGTGATTTTTTAAAATTAGTCAATTTAGATATTTGGAGGCAGTTTAAATGATGAAATAATTGTGCCAGACCTGATCTTCAATCTAAGCAAGTCAAATGTAGTCTACCTTTCAAATGAAAGCATAAATTTATCTATGTGGGAATATTTCTCTTTCAGTTCATATTTTAGTACATATTGTTATTACCTTAAAAGGATTCTTAGGAATTGCTTACTTGGGTCACAAATGAGATACAAGCACATGCATAATATTGTTTTGTTATGATATACACATACAACTTTAAACAGTGAACTTGTTTGGATAAAAATCTATTACTGCTACCACATCATTTTACTAAGAGTGTTAAGTATTTCTTTAGATTCTAGCTCAGTTCAGTTCAGTTGCTCAGTTGTGTCCAACTCTTTGTGACCCCATGGGCTGCAGCACGCCAGGCCTTCCTGTCCATCACCATCTCCTGGAGTTTACTCAAACTGATGTCTATTGAGTCGGTGATTCCATCCAACCATCTCAGCCTCTGTCATACCTTTCTCCTGCCTTCAATCCTTCCCAGAATCAGGGTCTTTTCCAATGAGTCAGTTCTTTGAATCGGGTGGCCAAAGTATTGGAGTTTCAGCTTCAACATCAGTCCTTCCAATGAATATTCAGGACTGATTTCCTTTAGGATGGATTGGTTGGATCTCCCTGGAGACCTAATCTCACCTTAGAGACTCTTCAGGTTAAGATTTAAACACTTCTTGATGTGGGAGACCTGACAGATTACTCCTTAAGCAGTACTTGTAGGAGTAATCTTCAGTTCAGTTCAGTTCAGTCGCTCAGTCATGTTTGACATTGTGACCCCATGAATTGCAGCATGCCAAGCCTCCCTGTCCATCACCAACTCTCGGAGTTCACTCAGACTCATGTCCATCGAGTCCGTGATGCCATCCAGCCATCTCTCCTCCTGCCCCCAATCCCTACCAGCACCAAAGTCTTTTCCAATGAGTCAACTCTTCGCATGAGGTGGCCAGAGTACTGGAGTTTCACCTTTAGCATGATTCCTTCCAAAGAACACCCAGGACTGATTGGATCTCCTTGCAGTCCAAGGGACTCTCAAGAATTTTCTCCAGCACCACAGTTCAAAAGCGTCAATTCTTCAGCGCTCAGCCTTCTTCACAGTCCAACTCTCACATCCAAACATGACCACAGGAAAAACCATAGCCTTGACTAGACAGACCTTTGTTGGCAAAGTAATGTCTCTGCTTTTCAATATGCTGTTTAGGTTGGTCATAACTTTTCTTCCAAGGAGTAAACGTCTTTTAATTTCATGGCTGCAAGTCACCATCTGCAGTGATTTTGGAGCCCCCCAAAAATAAAGTCTGACACTGTTTCCACTGTTTCTCCATCTATTTCCCATGAAGTGATGGGACTGGATGCCATGATCTTTGTTTTCTGAATGTTGAGCTTTAAGCCAACTTTTTCACTCTCCACTTTTACTTTCATTAAGAGGCTTTTTTGTTCCTCTTCACTTTCTGCCATAAGGGTGGTGTCATCTGCATATCTGAGGTTATTGATATTTCTCCTGGCAATCTTGATTTCAGCTTGTGCTTCTTCTAGCCCAGCGTTTCTCATGATGTACTCTGCATAGAAGTTAAATAAGCAGGGTGACAATATACAGCCTTGACGTACTCCTTTTCCTATTTGGAACCAGTCTGTTGTTCCATGTCCAGTTCTAACTGTTGCTTCCTGACCTGCATACAGATTTCTCAAGAGGCAGGTCAGGTTCAGTAGAAATCAAGATCTTGTGGGAGAAAGACAATCTGATTGACTGGCATAGGGTCCTCACACACTAAGCATATCCCAAGACTTTGAACCTGTCTGTTCAAAATATGTCCAACCTATCTAATAAAAGAAGCCTTTTATATATTTTGGAAATCTTACAGTAGTTTGGGGATTTTGACTGCAGTTTAGATAATAATATCAATTTAATTTTGCAAATACTGATGGATTATTTGCCACATAAATTTACTATGAACTGACCAGAAATACACTATCAAAATTTAAGATAATTAATTGTGTAGTTACTATTTTCCTTTTCTATATACAAGGAGTTTCCTTAAGAATACTATCATCAGTGACTATTCTACTGTTCATATTGCTATACTAGTAGTTTTATGTGTCCACCTCCAGAGGCAATTTTTCACATTAGCAGAGCCATCATTTGTTTTCCAAAAAACAATTACCTCCAAACAAAAATAAGTGCTGTTTCCTATATCATACAAAAGCCAAATGATCTCTAATGAAACCAGAATGTTAGGAAATATTATAAATATTTTGAAATGTTAAATTGAAAACTATAATCCAATAGTAATTAACTGAAAAACAGTCTCATCAAATTTATGTATCACATGTTGTTGACAGGGAGTTTTGCTTCAAATAGCTCACCTGATGAGATGGAAGAACTGTAAACTTGATATTTTAAATTTAACAGCATGTTCTCATATGCATGAAGCTAAAGCAAATAAAATAGTGTAACTCATGATATGCATCAGTGATGAGAATTGTAATGATAGTTTTAAATGTCAAATGTAAATTTGAAGATTGAAACAGATTTCCTGAAGAGAAATTTACCAAGCATTTTCAACCATTAAAGCAATGTAAAGTGTACAAATCTGAGAGAAAATAGCAAAAGAGAAGACTATGTTATTTTGTTGAAGAGTTTGATAGGATTATATGATCATGGGTATTAAATGTTCTTTTTCTCTTATTTTTATAGCTGTCAGTTTTTCAAACAAATTATTTTTAGCAAAGAAATGTTTGGGTTTCAAGCTTCAATGGCATTTAATTTTTTCTTCAAAATGAATATGAGAATAACTCTCTCTTATAATCCATAGGCATTTTTAAAAAGGAAGATCATGATTAGTTACTTCTACTATGAAAATTATTTTCATAGTCATGATATACTTGAATGCTTACATTGAGAAGATAATGAAAACACATAATAGCACATCATGTCTCATGGAATATAAGATCTTCGTTTTAATCAAATTTTTAAGGGGAAATGTTTTTATGATAATCAAGAGAAGAGGAAGATAAGTTTTCTAGTCTTTTCCATTCATAAAAACCAACTATATTGAAATCAACTAAGTTTTGAATATAATTCTTCTTTCATTTAGTATTTTTGTATTATGGTCTAAAAAATTGGAAACTACTATGATCATATTGTTAATAAACACTACTCCTATGATAACCTCCTGTAAACTATTATTTACTAACACTGACATCTAAACCCTTAAACAAACAAATGAAATATTATAGACAAATTTGGAATTTCCTCCATAAGTCACTTTGATTGGCTTCCTTTCCAATATATATTATTCACATAAACATTTGTTAGGGAGATTAACTACATAATTATCCTGTATCAACTGGGAATGATTATTATAAGTTTGTAAGGGAGATTAACTGTATAATTATCTTGTGTTAACTTGACGACTACATTTTTTCTACTATTTTATATTTTATACTACTTATATATTTATACTACATATTATATATTATTCTTACTGAATTGTAAAGTAGCTTACAAACAGAGATTGTGTTCAAATATGAGTTATGTTAACTTTGGTAAGTAATCTAACACTTCTTATAGATGAGATTCCTTATCTATAAAATCGAAGTAGTCACAGTACCTTCCCAAAGGTTTAATTAGATCAACATATGTAAATTAGTTGGTTCTTTTGTCTTTAAAATAGTAAGAAAATTTCTTTATAAATTAATATTAGAAAAAGGACATGTAATAATTTACCCTAAAAATGATCTGGAATGATATAATAGATACTGTTAAGTCTTATTGAAAATGAGTGCGAGCATAGCCAAATAAGCCGAGGAGCCCGCATGGGGAGCCACAGACACGGCCAAGAAAAGAAGGCCCCTGTGACTCCAGCCTCCAGAAACTCACCTGAGAGGGTGGCTCCTGAGAAAGACAAGGGCCAGAGAGTCCCTCCTGAGACAGGGAACAGTCTGCCTGGAAACACGTCTCTTCTCTGCCCTCGATCCCGGCGGGAGCGACTCAGTCATTAATCAACCGGGAGGATAAGCCTGATGTGGTGACACTTAGGTCCAGCCCGCGCAGCAGCTCTATACTGTGGGCCTGCCTCCTAAGGGGTGGGTCCCCCCTCTGCTGGAGCCGCCGAGCTGCTCAAGTTCAGAGGGCTCTTCCAGCAGTGAGGACACAGGAGCAAGC
>SJYX01008781.1:44662-55366 GCA_006410675.1 Oreotragus oreotragus | reverse complement strand
ATTCAACCTTTTCTCAGAAAATAAGGAGTCTCTGCTTCTTCCTTTTGATTATTTCATTGTCTTCTTGTCTTAGGATTCAAAATTCAGGTCAGAAATATTAGCATTTCATTTTTGCTACATTAGTGTTTGTAGTCATTTAAAGATTAAGCTGAAACTGAATATATTTAATATTTTCCCATAGAAATATAATAAATTTAATAAAATTAAAAGTGATCTCTACAGATATAATATTTGTAATTTTGAGACCTATCAATATTATTAATGTGTCATCAGTAACTATTTAAGACAATGCAAAGTTTAAAATATTTGGCCAACATTTTTGTTTGTCTTACGGATCTGGGTTCATAGACACTTTCCATTATGATTTAATTATTTCAAACCATAAAAAGTTCTGCCAGTATTTACCAAAAGAGTCTTAAAATTGAGCAACATTGTTTCTGCTCTGTGATTTTGAAAGTTTGATTGTGCTGGGAATGGGTTTTTTTAGTTAGTTTAGTTTTCTCCCTTATAAAGCAATAAAATTAAATATTTTCAAAGCAAGAAAGCATCTGGAAAATTTTTTAAGTTTTAAAAATATATATGTTTAATGAAATAAACTACTGTTTACTGAGTATCTATTCAGGAGGAGGAAATAAACTCTGATTAGACAAAATATGAGGAGAGAAAAATGGAGCATCTTCACTCAAAAGCCAAGACATAGGATAAAAGAAGAAAGATTTAAAAGTTAGCAAGACCTGAGGAAAGGTTAGAAATTAGCATATTCCACACATGTCGTCCTCATTATTAATTTCTCATTTTTATATCACAGTAATTTCATTGTTATAAAATTGATATTTTCATTTAAATGTAATAATCCCTGTTTCCATTTTTATGTCATCCTAGGAAATAACATCTTTGGAGTCAGGCTCATGGGCTAATTGTATTTTTGAATACATATCAGCTTGATTTTTTTTTTTAATGTATCACCTAAAATTGCCTTGTATATCTAATGCTGCATTCATGTCACACATTTTAGGAGCAGTTTTATTTATTTACTTTTGGCTGGGCTGGGTCTTTGCTGCGTCGGGCCTTTTCTCTGGCTACAGCGAGCACGGCGGTGTGCGGGATTCTCGCCGTGGCGGTTCTTTCTGTGGAGCGTGAGCTCTGAGGTCATGGGCTTTGGTAGCTGTGGCCCCCAGGCTCCAGAGTTCAGGCTCAGTCCTCGTGGTGGGTGAGCTTAGTTGGGCTGCAGGCATGTGGGATCTTCCCCGATCAGGGATCAAACCTGTGTCTCTTGCATTGGCAGGCGGATTGTTTTACCTCTGAGCCACCAGGGAAGTCCAACATGTTACACATTTTGAGAAACTATTTTGTAGGAATTCTATATGAAAAGAATTCAAGGAAATAGCATCATCTTAGACTGCAGAATTTCATTGCTTGGCATGCTAAATTGTTCCATAGGACAGCCCTAGTTTTCCCAGTCATCCACTTATGATCTTTTGATTGAAGCATTCAGTGCATTCCCATTTAAAGTAATTGTTGGTAAGTATGTACTTACTGTTATTTTGTTAATTGTTTTCTGATTGGTATATATTTTCCTTTCTTTTACACTTATTCCTTTTCCTTGTGATTGATGGCTTTCTTCAGTGATATTTTTGTAGTCTTTTCTCTTTATTTTTATGGCTCAAGTACTGTTTTTGGCTTATGGTTACCATGAGATTCTTCTGTAACAAGCTAAGTATGTAGCATTCTAGTTTAAGGTTGGAACACATTCTACAGGCACTACATTTTTACCCTGCACCTCACGTTTTGCTTTCATTGTCAAACTTTACATATTTTTATTTTGTGTGTTTCTTAACTAATTCTTGCTGATGTAGACAAATTTTACTACTCTCGTCTTTTAACTTTCACACTAGCTCTGTAGTGGTTGATGGACTACCTGTACCATAGGTTTGCCTTTTATAAGTGAGTTTTTTTCATTTATAATTTCTCTTCCCACTTATGATTTTGTCTTTTCTGTTTAAAGAATTCCATCTAACATTCCTTCTGTGATTATTTAATGATGATGAACTGCTTTCTTTGTTGTTTGTTTGGGAGAATCTTCATCTTTCCTTCGATTCTGAATGACAAATTTGAACAGCAGAATATTCTTGGTTGTAAGTTTTTCCTTTCAGCAATTTAAATATGTCATTACTCTCCCTTTCTACCTATAATCTTCTACTGAAAAGTCAGCTCACCTTCCAGGAGCAGTCTTGGGGCCCCACAGCCTTTCTGGAGGTAGCCCCTCACTGACTTTCAGATCCATTGCTGCTTTTCTTTTCGGCGCAGGTTCCCAGGCTGGGGAACTCCACGTGACTTTTGATCCCTTTCCCCTTAAGGAGGACCTCTGCTGCTGCGGCTTCCTTTCTGCTGCAGGTCATTGCATTTGAGGTGTGGATCTTGGCTAGACCATGATTTGGCCCCACCTGTTTCCTTCAATGCGGTCTTTCCTTTATATCCTTAGTTATGGAAAATCCTTTCTGATAGACTTTAGGTCATTCTCACAGATAATTGCTCAAAGTGTAGTAGTTTCCATGTGTCCTGAGGGGAAACAAACTTCCAAGATTTTCCTACTCTGCCAGTTGGTCCCCTTCCTCATGAATAGTTTTTAAAAAAAATACCTGTGAATTTACAAATCTCAAGTAAGTTGCTAAGCAGTTTTTACCCAACATTGTAGAAGAATTATACTTACCTGCTATTATTTCTGAAATAAGCATAGGAAAATTATTACTTTTAAACAGTTTAATAGGCTATCGATGAATTAAAGCTTGATATTGGTGTCTCCTTTAGAAAGCTTTGACTTTTTAAAATTGACTGTGTATTGGGGAAAAGAAATACAAGAAATGTTCTCATCACAGAGCCTCAACTACACTAGGTGATTTTACTTACTCTTACTTTCCAGACAAAAGAGAAGCCTTTAGGTGTAAGCTTTTTGAATGCCTCATATTACTAGCATACAATATGCTCACATTATTAACTTTTTGTTTCTAATTTATTTTTTTCCAAATCTCCTTTATATGTACTTGAATTCCATTTTATCCTCCTATATATATATAGAACTTAATCATTCTCCTTCATCCTTAGTTTAGCAAAATAATTAAAAACACAAATAAAAAGGCAAAACAAGCATTAAAAATATTTTACCTCTTAATATTTTTTATTTCCTTACTTTCATCCTGTCATGATATGAGTTTCCGAGGGCCCAGAGAGTACTGGTAATCGATAGTTGTGTGTTTATTGAACAAATAAGTGCTTTTCCTTAACATAATCTGTTTAACTTAGAAATTTCTTACATTAAAATTTAGAATAATTTAATCTTAAATATATGACTAACTGGGCTTCCCAGGTGGCTCCGTGGTAAAGAATCNTACTGGTAATCGATAGTTGTGTGTTTATTGAACAAATAAGTGCTTTTCCTTAACATAATCTGTTTAACTTAGAAATTTCTTACATTAAAATTTAGAATAATTTAATCTTAAATATATGACTAACTGGGCTTCCCAGGTGGCTCCGTGGTAAAGAATCTGCTTGCCAATGCAGGACCTGAAGAAGATGGGGGTTTGATCCCTGGGTCGGGAAGATCCCCAGAGGAGGCAAGGGCAACCCACTCCAGTATTCTTGTCTGAAAAATCCCATGGACAGAGGAGCCTGGTGGGCTACATACAGTCCATGGGGTCGCAAAGAATCAGAGAACCAGACATGACTGAGCATGCACATATGACTTACGACCTTGTACAAAATAACTAATGCAAAGTATTGATATACTTATTATTAAAATATTAAAACAGATGCAATAAAACAGAGAACAAAAATTGCTTAAATATGATGAAATTTTACTGTCTTATCCTACTATTTCTCTTTTTAGTTAACAGTGATAAAATTCACTCGTTTTCAGTTACTCCATGTCTCTGCTGTTTCTTGCAACAATTACGACTAGAAAAGAATAGATAAATTTAAAATATTCGTACATACATGAGGCTTAGAGAAAAATTGCTTTCTTGGTTGAAAGTGTGAAAGTGTTAGTTGCTCAGACGTGTCTGACTCTTTGTGACCATATGGACTGTAGCCCACCATGCTTCTCTATCCATGGAATTCTCCAGGCAAGAAAACTGGAGTGGGTTGCCATTCCTTTCTCCAGTGGATCTTCCTGACCCAGGGACTGAACCCGAGTCTCCTGCATTGTAGGCAGATTCATTACCATCGGAGTCACCAGGGAGGCCTTCCTGGTTGAGGAAAATATTTATATAAGAAAGAAACTGAAAGGTTGACAATATGGTATAAATTATAATTAAAACATTATATATTTAACATGGTGTGATTTCCAAATGTGAGACATATGTGTGTGTGTGTGTGTGTGTGTATAATGATGTATCATTATCATAAAATAAAGTAGCACAGAAATAAGAATTCATTTTCAGAGCTTTGCAAATTTTGCATAGTTACAGAACCACCATCCAAAGCAAGATCCAAAAATTCCCATCGTTCTAAAACCTTGCCTCATGTAGCTTTCCAACAAATTCTCTGTCCCAGCCCCCAAATTATACTCATTCGAAATGCTACTGATCGATTCTGGCTGCTCTTATACTTTATAAATAGAATTATATATTACATACTTTCTTCATTCTGGCTACTTTCACTCAGTATAAAGTGTCGGAGATTTAATCATGTTGCTATTTCATGTATTAGGAGTTCGTTATTATTACGTTTTAGTACTGAGTAGTATTACAGTGTATGAATAGTCCACAATATTTTTACCTATTCTCTTGCTGATAGACATGTGAATAGTTTCCAGTTTTGGTTACTGTGAGCAAGGTTGTGAGTAAAGTTTTTGTGTGAGTCTTTCTGTGGACATACATTCTGTTGGTGGTGGTAGAATATCTAGTAACATAATTCCACAGGGTAGATGTATTTTTAACTTCATACCAACATTTGGTGTTGTCAGTGTATATTTTTGAAAATTTAGCCACTCTATTGGGTATAAGACAGTATATTTTCAGTATCTTAACTAGAATCATCCTGAAAAAAAAACCTGTTGCATTTTATTTGTGTCCATTAAAGTTTTTGCCATGTTTAATTGAATTAATTAATTCAATTTTAATGTATTATTTGTTCAGTCACTCAGTCACGTCTGACTCTTTGCAACACCATGGTCTGCAGCACACCAGGCTTCCCTGTCTCAAATTCATACCCATTGAGTCAGTGAGGCCATCCAACCATCTCATCCCTCTGTCATCCCCTTCTCCTGCTTTCAGTCGTTCCCAGCTTTAGGGTCTTTTCTAATGAAGCAGCTCTTCGCATCAGGTGGCCAAAGTATTGAAGTTTCAGCTTCAATATCAGTCCTTTCAATGAATATTCAGGACTGATTTCCTTTAGGATGGACTGGTTGGATCTCCTTGCAGTCCAAGGGACTCTCAAGTGTCTTCTCCAACACCACAGTTCAAAAGCATCAATTCTTTAGCACTCAGCTGTCTTTATAGTCCAACTCTCACATCCATACATGACCACTGGAAAAACCATTGCCTTGACTAGACGGACCACTGTTGGCAAAGTAATGTCTCTGCTTTTCAATATGCTATCTAGGTTGGTCATAACTTTTCTTCCAAAGAGCAAGCATTTTTTAAATTTCATGGCTGTAGTCACCATCTGCAGTGGTTTTGGAGCCCAAAAAATAAAGTCTGTCACTCTTTCCATTGCTTCCCATTTATTTGCCATGAAGTGATGGGACCAGATGCCATGATCTTAGTTTTTTGAATGTTGAGTTTTAAGCCAGCTTTTTCACTCTCCTGTTCACTTTCATCAAGAGGCTCTTTAGTTCCTCTTCACTTTCTGCCATTAATGTGGTATCATCTGCATATTTGAGGTTATTGATATTTCTCCCAGCAATCTTGAGTCCAGCTGTGCTTCATCCAGCCCAGCATTTCTCATGATGTACTCTGCGTATAAGTTAAATAAGCAGGGTGACAACATACAGCCTTGACGTACTCCTTTCTCAATTTGGAACAAGTCCGTTGTTCATTGTCTTGTTCTAAATTGTTTCTTGACCTACATACAGGTTTTCAGGAGGCAGATAAGATGGCCTAGTATTCCTATCTCTTAAGAATTTTTCAGTTTGTTTTGATCTACACAGTCAAAGGCTTTAGTGTAGTCAATGAAGCAGAAGTAGATGCTTTTCTGGAATTCTCTTGCTTTTTCTATGATACAGTAGATGTTGGATATTCGATCTCTTGTCCTCTGCCTTATCTAAATCAAGCTTGAACATCAGGAAGTTCTCAGTTCATGTACTGTTGAAGCCTTGCTTGGAGAATTTTGAGCGTTACTTTACTAGCATGTGAGATGAGTGCAACTCTGCGGTAGTTTGAGCATTCTTTGGCATTGCCTTTCTTTGGGACTAGAATGAAAACTGATATTTTCCAGCCCTGTGGCCCCTGCTGAGTCTTCCAAATTTGCTGGCATACTGAGTGCAGCACTTTCACTGCATCATCTTTTAGGACATGAAATAGCTCAACTGGAATTCCATCATCTCCACTAGCTTTGTTTGTAGTGATTCTGCCTAACATCCACTTGACTTCAAATTCTAGGATGTCTGGCTCAAGGTGAGTGATCGCACCATTGTGGTTATCTCTATCATTAAGTTCTTTTTTCTATAGTTCTTCTGTGTATTCTTTTGTATTCTTGCCACCTCTTAATGTCTTTGCTCATCTGAATATCTTTTAGATGATTTATCATTTATTTATCACTTATATGTAGAAGTGCTTTACATAATTTATAGACACATTCTTTGTCATATGCATTGTGTTTCCAATTGTAGTCTACCAACCCAATGTTTTTATGGTGACTGTTAGGGAGCAGATATTTTTAATTTGATAAAGTCCAATTTATATATTTTTTTCCTTTTGTAGTATATGCATATGGCAAGAAGTCTGAGAAAACTTTTCCTATGCTAAGTTCCCATAGATATTTTGCAATCTGTTTTTCCAGAAATTTATGGATGTGGGTGCTGTGGTCCCTTCTATGCTTTACCTCAAATTAACTCTGTTTAAGGAATTTGGTGGTGGTTGAAGTTGTTTATTTTTCCTGTGTGTGTGTGTCTATTGCCAAGTTGTATCCAACCCTTTGCGACCCCATGGAATGTAGCCCACATGTTTTTGCATTTTTCAAATACATAATTTGATTATTCATACAAAATGATTCAAAAGTCCTTTTCCGATATAAGTCTAATATATGGAGCATCTCTGAGACTGATTCTATTGACCATTCACACTCTTGAACTCGGGTTATGTTTTCTTGATTTTCTAAACATATTTTATAATCTTTGATTTTCTACTGAAAGTTTTATATAAAATAATGATGAAGACTTGAGTAAATAATGTTCAGTTCAGTTCAGTCGCTCAGTCGTGTCCGACTCTTTGTGATCCCATGAATCGCAGCACGCCAGGTCTCCCTGTTCATCACCACCTCCTGGAGTTCACTCAGACTCACGTCCATCGNCTCACAACCTGGGTTGAGAGGTTTGCTGATGCAAGTTCCTGCTTATGACAGTGCTAACTCACAATGTAAAAAGGTGATTCGGCCTCTCAAAGTACAGGGTGCCCCTCTAGAAGAATATCTTAAAGTTTGCCAGGATATTGGGTCAGAACTATATAAAATGCAACTTCTGGCTCAAGCATTGTCTAAAAGCTACTAAAAAGACTTTTACTTTTTGGTGAGATGTCACCAATGTGGAAAATTAGGACACATTGAAATAGGCTGTAAAGGAAGAAGAAAGTAGGCAGCTGATAAATTATACTATTGGCTCTGATGCTGCTATTTGTATTGGTCTTGGAGGTACATGTCTTAAAACAGGATATCAGAAATGGCTGCCCGTTGTCAAGGAATCAAACGAGGATAAGACTTCCCTCTTTCTGTTAACTGGTCTTAAGTTTTTAGAAAAAGAGGAACCTTCCAGCATGATGAATCCACCTGACTTTCCTGACTCTTTTGCTGAAATTAGCCATGGTATAGAAAATTGATTAAGATGGAAGTTATGTAAATGATCAGAAGGTCACCTATTATTAGATGTTGCAGAAGGCCCCATTATCTATTGGGGACCCTGAGGAACCCCTAAACTTATAGACTCTAAAGTGTGTTTCCCATGGGTATAGAATGACAGGCAATTAGTACTTATGGTAGTCATCCCCTTATATGGCATGGGGTAGGATTAGCTCCCCCTGTGCCTCGTTTAGATCATTATCCTGTTCATGATGACACATGGAAAATGCCCATGGCACTGAAAAAACTGATGGCTGGGAAGGGATGATGTATTGAATATATTTTAAGTGACCCAAAAGTTAACTTTAATTTTGCAAAAAACTCCATCCACACTATTCAGACTTGTGTAAGAATTCCTTTGGTTTTCATGATCGGAACAGCAAAATATGATCCCAATTTGGGATTCGTAACATGTATTAACTGTTCATTTTATACATGTGTAAATAATTCCATTCCTCTTGATGAAAGTTGGCAGAGTATTCATGTTCTTAAAACCAGAATGATTCCAGTTGCATGGGTTCCAGTTGATTCATGACGACCTTGGCAAGAAAGCCCTACATTATATGTTACTGAAGCAATACTGGAAAATCTTAAACGTGTTAAAGGCTTTTGGGGGTTGCTCACTGCTGCCATCTTAGGCACGATCGCTATTGCCACTACACCAGCTCTGGCCAGAATGGCTCTTCATAAACCCATACAGACAATTCATTTTGTAAGAATGGCGTACAGATGCCGAGGTCCTTTGGACCACTCAAAAAAAAATTGATGGAAAGTTGGCCTCCCAAGTGGCTGACATTCAACAATCTGTTATTTTATTAGGAGATCCATTAGTCAGTTTACACCAATGGGTGAGACCAAGATGTGACTGGAACTATACTTCCTTTTGTGTAACAGCTTTCAGATATAAGAAGACACTATTCAATTGGGATAAAGTTAAATGACAACTATTGAACCAAGATAATATTTCTGTAGATATTCATGATCTACAACAAGATATACTGAAAGCTTTTCATAAATGTCTTGATGTAATTTCTGGATCAGACTTTCTTGATGCTGTTGTTGATCATCTTTCTTCTCTTAATCCTTTAAAACAGATCAAGACATTTGGATTCAGAATTGCTCTGGTTATGGGAGTGCTATTCATTTTGCATTTGTGTTTCTGTATAGTCTGGAGAAGAACGGTCAAGAGGCAACGAAGCCAACAACAGCAACGAGCATTTCTCACCACTTCTCATCACATGCAAAATCAAAAGGGGTAAGATGTAGGAGACAGGAAGAATAAAAGAAAAGCAGGCCCTGGCAAGGGCTGCAAGAGAAATTTATAATTATTGATAAACTGGATGCTATAAGGCATGAGACTCTTGGAACAAGTCCAGAAGGAACGGTTCATGTTCTTGAAAACAAGATATGATCCCTGGGTCAGAAAACCGACCCCAGACAGTTTCCCAACTGGCGTCTCAGAATCACATGTTTTTCGTGTCTGGTGGAAAATCTATAGATAAGAATATCAGTCTTAGTTACTGATTTGTTATTGATTACTGTTTCCTAATTGCTCCACGGTTAATGATCACTTTGTTCTTTGGCCCTGAAGGCCACGTGAGTTACAGTTTAACTCCCCACATATTCCTTCACTCATGGCTGAAAGTCTAATAAAGCTGGCTTGGATTCAGTTTTGGCACCTTCACCTTGCAGCAGTCTTGGTCCCCTGATCTTCGCCTTTCTCTGAATGGGTAACAATGGGGCAAACTCCTTCTAAGCAGTGTGACTACATGCAAGTGTTAAAAACTCAGTTAAAAGGTTTGGGGGTTGAGATATCTCACACTTCTTTTAAAAAATTGTTTTCTGCCATTGAAAAATATTGCTGCTGGCTAGATCCAGATAAAGGGACTTTGAGGCATGAGGAATGGCAAGAAGTTACATGTTGCCTCCGCCTTGCCTACCAAAGCAACAAAAAGATTCCTATGCCTTTGGCCAGTAGGGAATCTTATTAGCACAGCTTTAGGACCCCTGTAATTTGACACCTCAGATTCAGGGGGTTCTGGAGAACAAATACAAGAACAAATGGAGGAAATGAATTTATATGAAAACATAGGTGATGAGGAAGAGAAACAATCAATAAAAATGAAAAACAAGAGCCAAAAGGATGACAGAAGTCAAGAACAGATCTTTCTCACTCAACCAACTGCACCCTTGGCCAAGCCCCCTCCTTTCAATCCTGAAAGCCCTTGGGATGATGGATTTGCTTTGAAACCACAGATACCTGTGCCTAATAAAACAACACCTGTACAAAAGGGAGTTCTATGGCACAGTTGCAGGGGGATGAAGACCCTGTTTCTCCTGTGGCTGTAACTCAAATCCCACCAGATCCTCAATTCTCACAAGGAGGAATGCACTATGATTACAATGCCATACCTTTTAAAACCATAGAGGAGATGAAACAGGCATGTACCCAATATGGAACTAATCCACCTTATGGCATGGGACTAACTCAGGGACTTTCACAAGCTGAACGGTTAATTCCTTGGGATTGGGAAATGATAGCCAGAACCTGGTATCCACCTCAGAAATTTTACAATTTAGGACCTGGTGGCAAGATGAGGCAAATCAACCAGCTCACAAAAATGCAACAGCCAACCCTCCAGTTGATATAACACTTGA
>SJYX01008781.1:0-41950 GCA_006410675.1 Oreotragus oreotragus | reverse complement strand
GACACCTCAGATTCAGGGGGTTCTGGAGAACAAATACAAGAACAAATGGAGGAAATGAATTTATATGAAAACATAGGTGATGAGGAAGAGAAACAATCAATAAAAATGAAAAACAAGAGCCAAAAGGATGACAGAAGTCAAGAACAGATCTTTCTCACTCAACCAACTGCACCCTTGGCCAAGCCCCCTCCTTTCAATCCTGAAAGCCCTTGGGATGATGGATTTGCTTTGAAACCACAGATACCTGTGCCTAATAAAACAACGCCTGTACAAAAGGGAGTTCTATGGCACAGTTGCAGGGGAATGAAGACCCTTTTTCTTCCTGTGGCTGTAACTCAAATCCCACCAGATCCTCAATTCTCACAAGGAGGAATGCAATATGATTATAATGCCACACCTTTTAAAACCATAGAGGAGATGAAACAGGCATGTACCCAATATGGAACTAACCCATCTTATAGCATGGGACTAACTCAGGGACTTTCACAAGCTGAACGGTTAATTCCTTGGGATTGGGAAATGATAGCCAGAACCTGGTATCCACCTCAGAATTTTTACAATTTAGGACCTGGTGGCAAGATGAGGCAAATCAACCAGCTCACAAAAATGCGACAGCCAACCCTCCAGTTGATATAACACTTGATCAATTGACGGGTAGCAGGGCACATTTCGGCATTCAAGCTCAGTAACAATTTGATCATCAATTACTCACTCAAGTGAGAATGATATGTTTAAAAGCCTGGGAGAGAATAAATCCACCTGGACAAGCCTCAATTTCATTTACCCAAATTAAACAAGCAAATGGGGAAACTTATGTAGATTTCTTTGACAGACTATGTCAAAATTTAAATAACACAATCTCACAATCTGGGTTGAGAGGTTTGCTGATGCAAATTCCTGCTTATGACAGTGCTTACTCACAATGTAAAAAGGTGATTCAGCCTCTCAAAGCACAGGGTGCCCCTCTAGAAGAATATCATAAAGTTTCCCAGGATATTGGGTCATAACCATATAAAATGCAACTTCTGGCTCAACATTGTCTAAAAGCTACTAAAAAGACTTTTACTTTTTGGTGAGATGTCACCAATGTGGAATATTAGGACACATTGAAATTGGCTGTAAAGGAAGAAGAAAGTGGGCAGCTCATAAATTATACTTATAAAGTTTCCCAGGATATTGGGTCATAACCATATAAAATGCAACTTCTGGCTCAACATTGTCTAAAAGCTACTAAAAAGACTTTTACTTTTTGGTGAGATGTCACCAATGTGGAATATTAGGACACATTGAAATTGGCTGTAAAGGAAGAAGAAAGTGGGCAGCTCATAAATTATACTACTGGCTCTGATGCCACTCCTATTTGTAAACCTTCCAGTGTGATGAATCCACCTGACCTTCCTGACTGTGTTGCTGAAGTTAGCCATGGTATTGAAAATCAGTTAAGATGGAAGTTATGTAAATGATCAGAAGGTCACCTATTATGAAATATTGCAGAAGGCCCCATTATCAACTGGGGACCCCGAGGAACCCCTAAACTTATAGACTCTAAAGTGTGTTTCCCATGGGTATAGAACGATAAGGCAATTAGTACTTATGGTTGTCAACCCCTTGTATGGCATGGGGTAAGATTACCTCCCCAAATGGCAACCCACTCCAGTGCCTGGAGAATAGTAGGAAAAATAGTGTAGTAGGAAAATTAGTGGAGAAAAGAGGCTGAATAACTTGGTTTATGCAAAAAACTAATAAAACCTCGAGACAAGTGGTTTGCACCATCTACGTTAGGCCACCGGTGCCCACTTGAATGCTGGAGGGTGCCCCGCCTTGGGCTCCCTCTCAGGTGGATCTTAGAAGCCAGGGCAATTAAGTAGACTTGGCGAGCCTCCGCACTCCAGATGGGAATTCAGCCGGAAAATGGAGAAAGAACAACATGGTGGAGCCCCGAATCGGTGCAAGACTCAAGACTTTATTTTCAAAATCAGCTTATATACCCCAAGTTGTACATTAAGAAATAATGGAATATGCAGAGTTATGCAGGGGCAGCAGTCGTGACCCTTATTGAGACCAGGCTTTCTTTTTGCATACATTCCCATATACAAAAGGTCTCAGGTGGTTTACATTATCTTCTGGCCAAGAGGCCTGTTAATATTTTTATGGCTCTCTTCCTAGATAAATGTCTATCAACCATAAAAACTCTTTTTCCCTAGAAGAGTTTTTTCTTTACTCTGCATCACCATCAAAGTACTAAATAATGTTACATTCCTGTAGAACAAAGGTGCAGTGGGTTATAACAACGAAAGTACTTAACTCAAAGATCTAATGTTGCTAATACCAGGTCTACTACCTGTTTTTTCTATACACCAACTATATCTACAAATAAAAGATATGAAAATTTGGCAGCAAGTACAGGAAGTATTGGCTCAACAAATGAAACATTTAATCAGCCTATTCTAATGATTTTGACTCCTCAGAAGCTCCTAAATTCCTAGGATGTTTTAAGCTTCCTGTGCCTCTCGCAATCAAGAGGCTGCAAACAATCACATGCGCAGCTGTAAGAGTCCGGCAGGTAGGCTAGAAAGCCATCAGAGGGGTTTTTGGGTTGAAACACTCATTATGTTCAGGAGATTTATTATATAAAATCTCTAAATTAGTTTTTTATAGAAAAAGGTGGTGGAGGGACAGCCCCCTGTTACTGCCAAAAGAGTAGGTAGAAAGCATAACACAGTAAAGCAGGCAGACTCTGGTTTTGGGGTGTGGATGCTCAGGAAATTCCAAGGGGAAACCCTGAAGCCTGATCACACCCTTGTGCCTTGTCAGGCTTCCTTCCTCATGACCTTTGCCATGGGCGGGATTCCTTACGCTGGTTCATGGCAGGTTCATGTTCTTGAAAACAAGATATGATCCCTGGGTCGGAAAACCAACCCCAGACGGTTTCCCAACTGGCATCTCAGAGTCACATGTTTTTCGTGTCTGGTGGAAACTCTATAGATAAGAATATCAGTCTTAGTTACTGATTTGTTATTGATTACTGTTTCCTAATTACTCCACGGTTAATGATCATTTTGTTCTTTGGCCATGAAGGCCACATGAGTTACAGTTTAATTGCCCTCATATTCCTTCATTCACAGCTGAAAGTCTAATAAAGCTGGCTTGGATTCAGTTTCGGCACTTCATCTTGCAGCAGTCTTGGTCCCCTGATCCTCGCCTTTCTCTGAATGGGTAACAATGGGGCAAACTCCTTCTAAGCACAGTGACTACATGCAAGTGTTAAAAACTTAGTTAAAAGGTTTGGGGGTTGAGATATCTCACATCTCTTTTTTAAAAATTGTTTTCTGCCATTGAAAAATATTGCTGCTGGCTAGATCTAGATAAAGGGACTTTGAGGCATGAGGAATGGCAAGAAGTTACATGTTGCCTCCGCCTTGCCTACCAAAGTGGCAAAAAGATTCCTATGCCTATGGCCAGTCGGGAATCTTATTAGCTCAGCTTTAGGACCCCTGTAATCTGACACCTCAGATTCTGGGGGTTCTGGAGAACAAATACAAGAACAAATGGAGGAAATGAATTTATATGAAAACATAGGTGATGAGGAAGAGAAACAATCAATAAAAATGAAAAACAAGAGCCAAAAGGATGACAGAAGTCAAGAACAGATCTTTCTCACTCAACCAACTGCACCCTTGGCCAAGCCCCCTCCTTTCAATCCTGAAAGCCCTTGGGATGATGGATTTGCTTTGAAACCACAGATACCTGTGCCTAATAAAACAACGCCTGTACAAAAGGGAGTTCTATGGCACAGTTGCAGGAGGATGAAGACCCTGTTTCTTCCTGTGGCTGTAACTCAAATCCCACCAGATCCTCAATTCTCACAAGGAGGAATGCACTATGATTATAATGCCATACCTTTTAAAACTATAGAGGAGATGAAACAGGCATGTACCCAATATGGAACTAACCCACTTTATAGCATGGGACTAACTCAGGGACTTTCACAAGCTGAACGGTTAATTCCTTGTGATTGGGAAATGATAGCCAGAACCTGGTATCCACCTCAGAAATTTTACAGTTTAGGACCTGGTGGCAAGATGATGCAAATCAACAAACTCAAAGAAATGCGACAGCCAACCCTCCAGTTGATATAACACTTGATCAATTGACGGGTAGCAGGGCACATTTCGGCATTCAAGCTCAGTAACAATTTGATCATCAATTACTCACTCAAGAGAGAATGATATGTTTAAAAGCCTAGGAGAGAATAAATCCACCCGGACAAGCCTTGATTTCATTTACCCAAATTAAACAAGCAAAGGGGGAACCTTATGTAGATTTCTTTGCCAGGATGCGTCAAAATTTAAATAACACAGTCTCACAACCTGGGTTGAGAGGTTTGCTGATGCAAGTTCCTGCTTATGACAGTGCTTACTCACAATGTAAAAAGGTGATTCAGTCTCTCAAAGCACAGGGTGCCCCTCTAGAAGAATATCTTAAAGTTTGCCAGGATATTGGGTCAGAACCATATAAAATGCAACTTCTGGCTTAAGCATTGTCTAAAAGCTACTAAAAAGACTTTTACTTTTTGGTGAGATGTCACCAATGTGGAAAATTAGGACACATTGAAATAGGCTGTAAAGGAAGAAGAAAGTAGTCAGCTGATAAATTATACTATTGCCTCTGATGCTNGAATATCTTAAAGTTTGCCAGGATATTGGGTCAGAACCATATAAAATGCAACTTCTGGCTTAAGCATTGTCTAAAAGCTACTAAAAAGACTTTTACTTTTTGGTGAGATGTCACCAATGTGGAAAATTAGGACACATTGAAATAGGCTGTAAAGGAAGAAGAAAGTAGTCAGCTGATAAATTATACTATTGCCTCTGATGCTGATATTTGTATTGGTCTTGGAAGTATATGTCTTAAAACAGGATATCAGAAATGGCTGTCAATTGTCAAGGAATCAAATGAGGATAAGACTTCCCTCTTTCTGTTAACTGGTCTTAAGTTTTTAGAAAAAGAGGAACCTTCCAGCATGATGAATCCACCTGACCTTCCTGACTGTGTTGCTGAAATTAGCCATGGTATAAAATTGGTTAAGATGGAAGTTATGTAAAGGATCAGAAGGTCACTTATTATTGAATGCTGCAGAAGGTCCCATTATCATTTGGGAACCCCAAGGAACCCCTAAACTTATAGACTCTAAAGTGTGTTTCCCACGGGTATAGAATGACAAGGACATTAGTACTGATGGTAGTCAATCCCTTGTGTGGCATGGGATTACCTTTCCCTGTGCCTCGTTTAGATCATTATCCTGTTCATGATGACACACGGAAAATGCCCATGGCATTGAAAGAACTAATCACTTGGAAGGGATGATAAACTGAATATATTTTAAGTGACCCAATAACTACCTTTAATTTTACAAAAAACTCTATCCACACTATTCAGACTTGTGTAAGAATTCCTTTCGTTTCCATGATCAGAACAGCAAAATATGATCCCAATTTGGGATTAGTAACATGTATTAACTGTTCACTTTATACATGTGTAAATAATTCCATTCCTCTTGATGAAAGTTGGCAGAATATTTACGTTCTTAAAACCAGAATGATTCCAGTTGCATGGGTTCCAGTTGATTCACGACGACCTTGGCAAGAAAGCCCTGCATTATATGTTACTGAAGCAATACTGGAAAATCTTAAACGTGTTAAAGGCTTTTGGGGGTTGCTCACTGCTGCCATCTTAGGCACGATCGCTATTGCCACTACACCAGCTCTGGCCAGAATGGCTCTTCATAAATCCATACAGACAGTTCATTTTGTACAAGAATGGCATACAGATGCCGAGGTCCTTTGGACCACTCAAGAAAAACATTGATGGAAAGTTGGCCTCCCAAGTGGCCGACCTTCAACAATCTGTTGTTTTATTAGGAGATCCATTAGTCAGTTTACACAAACGGGTGAGACCAAGATATGATTGGAACTATACTTCCTTTTGTGTAACGGCTTTCAGATATAAGAAGACACTATTCAGTTGGGATAAAGTTAAATGACAACTATTGAACCAAGGTAATATTTCTGTAGATATTCATGATCTACAACAAGATATACTGAAAGCTTTTTATAAACGTCTTGATGTAATTTCTGGATCAGACTTTCTTGATGCTGTTGTTGATCATCTTTCTTCTCTTAATCCCTTAAAACAGATCAAGACATTTGGATTCAGAACTGCTCTGGTTATAGGAGTGCTCTTCATTTTGCATTTGTGTTTCTGTATAGTCTGGAGAAGAACGGTCAAGAAACAGCAAAGCCAACAACAGCAACTAGCATTTCTCACCATTTCTCATCGCGTGCAAAAGCAAAAAGGGCGAGATGTAGGAGACAGGAAGAATAAAAGAAAAGCAGGCCCTGGCAAGGGCCACGAGAGAAGTATATAATTACTGATAAACTGGATGCTATAAGACATGAGACTCTTGGAACAAGTCCAGAAAGAACGGTTCATGTTCTTGAAAACAAGATATGATCCCTGGGTCAGAAAACCGACCCCAGACAGTTTCCCAACTGGCGTCTCAGAGTCACATGTTTTTCGTGTCTGGTGGAAACTCTATAGATAAGAATATCAGTCTTAGTTACTGATTTGTTATTGATTACTGTTTCCTAATTACTCCATGGTTAATGATCATTTTGTTCTTTGGCCCTGAAGGCCGCGTGAGTTACAGTTTAACTCCCCACATATTCCTTCACTCACGGCTGAAAGTCTAATAAAGCTGGCTTGGATTCAGTTTCGGCACCTTCACCTTGCAGCAGTCTTGGTCCCCTGATCCTCGCTTTTCTCTGAATGGGTAACAATGGGGCAAACTCCTTCTAAGCAGTGTGACTACATGCAAGTGTTAAAAACTCAGTTAAAAGGTTTGGGGGTTGAGATATCTCACACCTCTTTTAAAAAATTGTTTTCTGCCATTGAAAAATATTGCTGCTGGCTAGATCCAGATAAAGGGACTTTGAGGCATGAGGAATGGCAAGAAGTTACATGTTGCCTCCGCCTTGCCTACCAAAGTGGCAAAAAGATTCCTATGCCTATGGCCAGTCGGGAATCTTATTAGCACAGCTTTAGGACCCCTGTAATCTGACACCTCAGATTCAGGGGGTTCTGGAGAACAAATACAAGAACAAATGGAGGAAATGAATTTATATGAAAACATAGGTGATGAGGAAGAGAAACAATCAATAAAAATGAAAAACAAGAGCCAAAAGGATGACAGAAGTCAAGAACAGATCTTTCTCACTCGACCAACTGCACCCTTGGCCAAGCCCCCTCCTTTCAATCCTGAAAGCCCTTGGGATGATGGATTTGCTTTGAAACCACAGATACCTGTGCCTAATAAAACAACGCCTGTACAAAAGGGAGTTCTATGGCACAGTTGCAGGAGGATGAAGACCCTGTTTCTTCCTGTGGCTGTAACTCAAATCCCACCAGATCCTCAATTCTCACAAGGAGGAATGCACTATGATTATAATGCCATACCTTTTAAAACTATAGAGGAGATGAAACAGGCATGTACCCAATATGGAACTAACCCACTTTATAGCATGGGACTAACTCAGGGACTTTCACAAGCTGAACGGTTAATTCCTTGTGATTGGGAAATGATAGCCAGAACCTGGTATCCACCTCAGAAATTTTACAGTTTAGGACCTGGTGGCAAGATGAGGCAAATCAACAAACTCAAAGAAATGCGACAGCCAACCCTCCAGTTGATATAACACTTGATCAATTGACGGGTAGCAGGGCACATTTCGGCATTCAAGCTCAGTAACAATTTGATCATCAATTACTCACTCAAGAGAGAATGATATGTTTAAAAGCCTGGGAGAGAATAAATCCACCCAGACAAGCCTCGATTTCATTTACCCAAATTAAACAAGCAAATGGGGAAACTTATGTAGATTTCTTTGCCAGGATACGCCAAAATTTAAATAGCACAATCTCACAATCTAGGTTGAGAAGTTTGCTGATGCAAGTTCCTGCTTATGACAGTACTAACTCAAAATGTAAAAAGGTGATTCAGCCTCTCAAAGCACAGGGTGCCCCTCTAGAAGAATATCATAAAGTTTGCCAGGATATTGGGTCAGAACCATATAAAATGCAACTTCTGGCTCAAGCATTGTCTAAAAGCTACTAAAAAGACTTTTACTTTTTGGTGAGATGTCACCAATGTGGAAAATTAGGACACACTGAAATTGGCTGTAAAGGAAGAAGAAAGTGGGCAGCTCATAAATTATACTACTGGCTGTGAAGCCACTCCTATTTGTATTGGTCTTGGAAGTATATGTCTTAAAACAGAATATCAGAAATGGCTGCCAGTTATCAAGGGATCAAATGAGGATAAGACTTCCCTCTTTCTGTTAACTGGTCTTAGATTTTTAGAAAAAAAGGAACCTTCCAGCATGATGAATCCACCTGACCTTCCTGACTGTGTTGCTGAAGTTAGCCACGGTATTGAAAATTGGTTAAGATGGAAGTTATGTAAAGGATCAGAAGGTCACCTATTATGAAATGTTGCAGAAGGCCCCATTATCAATTGGGGACCCTAAGGAACCCCTAAACTTATAGACTCTAAAGTGTGTTTCCCACGGGTATAGAACGACAAGGCAATTAGTATTTATGGTGGTCAACCCCTTGTATGGCATGGGGTAAGATTACCTCCCCAAATGGCAACCCACTCCAGTGCCTGGAGAATGCCAGGGACAGGGGAGCCTTGTGGGCTGCTGTCTATGGGGTCACACAGAGTTGGACACGACTGAAACAACTTAGCAGCAGCAGCACCAGCAGTGCCCCATTTAGATCATTATCCTGTTCATGATGACACACCGAAAATGCCCATGGCATTGAAAGAACTAATCGCTTGGAAGGGATGATAAACTGAATATATTTTAAGTGACCCAAAAGCTACCTTTAATTTTACAAAAAACTCTACCCACACTATTCAGACTTGTGTAAGAATTCCTTTGGTTTTCATGATCAGAACAGTAATATATGATCCCAATTTGAGATTCGTAACATGTATTAACTGTTCACTTTATACATGTGTAAATGATTCCATTCCTCTTGATGAAAGTTGGCAGAATATTCATGTTCTTAAAACCAGAATGATTCGAGTTGCATGGGTTCCAGTTGATTCACGACGACCTTGGCAAGAAAACCCTACATTATATGTTACTGAAGCAATACTGGAAAATCTTAAATGTGTTAAAGGCTTTTGGGGGTTGTTCACTGCTGCCATCTTAGACACGATCGCTATTGCCACTACACCAGCTCTGGCCAGAATGGCTCTTCATAAATCCATACAAACAGTTCATTTTGTACAAGAATGGCATACAGATGCCGAGGTCCTTTGGACCACTCAAGAAAAACATTGATGGAAAGTTGGCCTCCCAAGTGGCTGACCTTCAACAATCTGTTGTTTTATTAGGAGATCCATTAGTCGGTTTACACAAATGGGTGAGACCAAGATGTGACTGGAACTATACTTCCTTTTGTGTAACAGCTTTCAGATATAAGAAGACACTATTCAATTGGGATAAAGTTAAATGACAACTATTGAACCAAGGTAATATTTCTGTAGATATTCATGATCTACAACAAGATATACTGAAAGCTTTTTATAAACGTCTTGATGTAATTTCTGGATCAGACTTTCTTGATGCTGTTGTTGATCATCTTTCTTCTCTTAATCCCTTAAAACAGATCAAGACATTTGGATTCAGAATTTCTCTGGTTATGGGAGTGCTCTTCATTTTGCATTTGTGTTTCTGTATAGTCTGGAGAAGAACGGTCAAGAAGCAACGAAGCCAACAACAGCAACTAGCATTTCTCACCACTTGTGATCACATCGAAAATCAAAAAGAGCGAAATGTAGGAGACAGGAAGAATAAAAGAAAAGCAGGCCCTGGCAAGGGTCACAAGAGAAATTTATAATTATTGATAAACTGGATGCTATAAGGCATGAGACTTTTGGAACAAGTCCAGAAGGAATGGTTTCATGTTCTTAAAAACAGGAGGGAGGTTGGCGGGATGTTCAAGTGGGAGTGAACATGGGTAAACCTATGACTTATTCATGTTGATGTTTGATAGAAACCAATGCAATACTGTGAAGTAATTATCCTTGAATTACAAATTTTATAAAGGCATCTGACTCTTGAGTAGAGGAGTGATTGAAAATACAGAATCGTTTGGGAGCCTACTACATTGCAATGAAGTGATAGTGGATTGGAGATGGGGAGAAATGGATAATTTTTCATTTGGAAAACTAAAATCTATAGGATTTAGTGATGGACTGTAAGTGAGGAAAGAAGTGTTTCAGAGATGACCCCAAGATTCTGCATGAGCCGTTTCATGATGCATTTACTGAAATGCAAAGCAGTCTGGGAATGGTGGTCAGGGTTTCATTTTGTCCAAATCAGTTTCAGATGCTCACAAAATTGCCAAATGGAGAATTTGAGTGGGATAGAAAAGATTGAAACTCTGAGAATGGTCCAGGCTGCAGACTACATATAAATGGCATTCAAAGCAATAATTCGCTGAGTAGAGGTAGGAAGGGCACCCAGAACCAGTGCCAAAGAATCACTTGAAGCACTCACACCTGTGTAAAGAAAAATGACAGTCTGAAAATGAGACTGAAAGCAGAATTAAGAATATTGAGAAATAAAGGAGAGATCGAGTAGCAAGTTTATGAAGAAAGGGAAAGCGTTGTTTACAGGAGGTCAATGTTTCCAGTTTATTCTCCACGTCCCTGTAATAACATAGTTCTGTCTCTTTATTCTCAGGAATCCAAACCACAATGGCTGCCCAGTACCTCAGTGAACCCAGGACCAGCCACGGTGAGAGGCTGCTTAGGGAGGGCAGCCAGGTTTGGTGGGGAGGCCTGGGACTCTTCTGCCCTGTCATCCAGCCAACATGTACAAGAGCAAAACATCTTCAACCACATTTCTCAGTTTCCCTTCATTTGCTCTGCTCTCTCATTCTCTCCACCCTCTCTGCATCCTCCTTGTGATGTAGCTTAAGGAGGAGGAGCAGGAGGAGAGTTCCAGTACCCTGACTGCTCCTGGGTTTGATGAGGTTTCTTACTTGCTACTTCCTGCCATGTGGGCACACGGATCAGGGATTGTGGCCTCCAAGGTAGTTTCTCTGCCCCTCTCTTCAGCCTGAGAGGACTGGGAAGGAGGAATGCGGGGTTAATCAATGCCTCATTCAGGCCCTTAATTTCCCTGCTCCCAGTGGCCTCACTCTAAGCAACACGCTCAACAGAGTGATCACTCCGTTTCTCATATAACCCTCCCTCTACCCCTTTATCCTAGGAATAGATCCTATCATTTGAGCTTTTGCTCCTTCAGCAAATCACCCTACAATTTAGGAACCTAAAACAGCAACCATTTAGGTGGCTCTTAATTTTGAGGGTCACTTGGGCTGTGCTTGGGTCTGGACCAACCTGGCTAATCTCAGATAGATTGACTTATGTGTGGGTGGTTGGCTGGTGGCTCAGGATGCAACACAATAATCTTGGATAGCCTCACAGACATGTCTGGTGGTCAGCAAGCTCTGGGTTGGTCAGGCAGACAGAGTAACAGGGCCTTGTGCCCCTCATCAAGTAGGCTAGTCCAGGGCAGATGTATGGTTCCAAAAATCAGAAAGAGAAGGCAAAGCACAATGTGTCAGTACTTTTGGATCCTCTGCTTATACATATTTTCATGATCCTATGATCCAAAGCAAGTCACATGGCCCAGTCAGACTGAAGGGTTGGAGAAACAGACCCAGCATCTTGATGAGAGGAGCTGAGAATCCACCTTCCCCAGGCATGAGTGCAGAGATGGACTCCTTCATGTCTATGGCTGCCATCTTCAGAGGTTGCCATCCATTCATTATCAGCATTGGCCATTGGTTGAGGTGTTGGCACTGGCCTTGATGCCTTTTTACTGCTGGGCCATGAATTTCCTACAGCTTGTCTCTAAGGCCAATCAATGCCCTGGGATCTCCTTAGGTTGAAACTTTTATTGTGAGGCCAACTACTGAGAATACTCTGAATTCTTTTGTGTATATATATATATATATATTTTTTTTTTTTTTTTTTAGATAAATCTTAGTGATCCCATATCCAGTATTTACAGCATTGGGAAATTTACTTCTTTTATCCTGGGATTCTGGTTCTCAAATGGGGAAAACTCTGCTCTAGGGATTCGGGGATCAACAAATACTTCATCAGAAAGCATGTGGGAGATGGAGGATAACTACAGATTTAATGGACGTCACATGAGGGGATTCTGCAAGTTCCTGGTTCTGTTTGATTGATATTTTTTTAAGATTAGCCCACCTCACAGAATAGACTGAAAGGGACAAAGCAGAAGTGGAAACACCTGTTAGGAGACTGCTGAGGCAGGGGTGGTGATGGAATCTGGACTAGAATGATGATCTTCAAATCAGAGACAGGCGAACAGGTTTGAAGCCAAAAGAATATGCTGATGGGTTGGATCTGGAAAGTAGAGGACAGAGCGGAGTCAAGGGCGACTCCTGGCTTTCTAGTCTGAGGACCTGGGTGAATGGTGATGGCTCTGAAAATAAACTGGAGTTGGTCTATGCCTGACAAATCCAGAGGACTTTGACTTTATAGACACATTGCAGAGATATGCAGAGACTTGTGGAATACCAGCACAGAAAGAGCTGGTAGATGATTTGGTGTTTAAATTCAGGTTTCAATTGCTGTGCTCTACTGCACTAAGCGCAGGCAGCTGCGAGAGCCGGGCTGGCGCACTAAGCGCCGCTGAGACACCCCACGTCCGAGGTCAGGGGTGGCCGGGAGGAGACACCCCGTGTCAGAGGTCAGGCCACCTCATGCTAGAGGAGAGGGGCGGTGACCCTGAGGAGCCACCACAAGCCCGAGCCCAAGGCCAGGGGCAGCAGCTGGGAGGAGCCATCCACGCCTGAGGCCAGGGCCGGCAGCGGGGACGAGCAACCCCAGGAGTGGTGGCTGCGCAGGTGCAGGAGGGCCTTGAGGAGCTATCTCACATTGAAGGTCAGGAACAGTGGCGGTCAGGAGATACCCCTCATCCAAGGTAAGGAGCAGTGGCTGTGCTTTGCTGGAGCAGCCGTGAAGAGATACCCCATACCCAAGGTAAGAGAAACCCAAGTAAGATGGTAGGTGTTGCAAGAGAGCATCAGAGGGCAGACACACTGAAACCATACTCACAGAAAACTAGTCAATCTAATCACCCTAGGACCACAGCTTTGTCTAACTCGACAAAACCAAGCCATGCCTGCGGGGCAACCCAAGATGGGCCGGTCATGGTGGAGAGGGCTGACAGAACCTGGTCCACTGGAGAAAGGACTGGCAAGCCACTTCAGCATTCTTGCCTTGAGAACCCCATGAACAGTATAAAAAAGCAAACTAATAGGATACCAAAAGAGGAACTCCCCAGGTCGTTAGGTGCCCAATATTCTACTGGAGATCAGTCGAGAAATAACTCCAGAAAGAATGAAGGAATGGAGCCAAAGCAAAAACAATACCCAGTTGTGCATGTGACTGGTGATAGAAGCAAGATCCAATGCTGTAAAGAGCAATATTGCATAGGAACCTGGAATGTCAGGTCCATGAATCAAGGCAAATTGGAAGTGGTCAAACAAGAGATGGCAAGGGTGAACGTCGACATTCTAGGAATCAGCGAACTAAAATGGACTGGAATGGGTGAATTTAACTCAGATGACCATTATATCTACTACTGCGGGCAGGAATCCCTCAGAAGAAATGGAGTAGCCATCATGGTCAACAAAAGAGTCCGAAATGCAGTACTTGGATGCAATCTCAAAAACGACAGAATGATCTCTGTTCGTTTCCAAGGCAAACCATTCAATATCACAGTTATCCAAGTCTATGCCCCAACCAGTAATGCTGAAGAAGCTGAAGTTGAACGGTTTTATGAAGACCTACAAGACCTTTTAGAACTAATACCCAAAAAAGATGTCCTTTTCATTATAGGGGACTGGGATGCTAAAGCAGGAAGTCAAGAAACCCCCAGAGTAACAGGCAAATTTGGCCTTGGAATGCAGAATGAAGCAGGGCAAAGACTAATAGAGTTTTGCCAAGAAAATGCACTGGTCATAGCAAACACCCTCTTCCAACAACACAAGAGAAGACTCTACACATGGACATCACCAGATGGTCAACACCGAAATCAGATTGATTATATTCTATGCAGCCAAAGATGGAGAAGCGCTATACAGTCAACAAAAACAAGACCAGGAGCTGACTGTGGCTCAGATCATGAACTCCTTATTACCAAATTCAGACTCAAATTGAAGAAAGTAGGGAAAACCACTAGACCATTCAGGTATGACCTTATGATTATACAGTGGAAGTGAGAAATAGATTTAAGGGCCTAGATCTGATAGATAGAATGCCTGATGAACTATGGAACGAGGTTCGTGAGATTGTACAGGAGACAGGGATCAAGACCATCCCCATGGAAAATAAATGCAAAAAAGCAAAATGGCTGTCTGGGGACACCTTACAAATAGCTGTGAAATAATGTTAGTATCAAGAAAAGAGCAGATTTCTTTCCTGTTATTACAAAAGAATGGAGCTGAATCAATTCAACCTGTACTTATTCTGGGTCTGAGTTTTGTTGCAAGCTTAATGTGTTTCGCACTCCAGGATGCTTTCCTGGAAAATTCCATGGACAGAGGAGCCTGGGAAACTACAGTCCACTAAGTTGTAAAGAGCTGGGCATGGCTGAGTGACTAATACTACCTAATATGGTTCAGATCATGGCTTTTTTTAAATATATATAATATTTTAGGGTAGAACTTGGACCAAATATCTGAACACTGATCAGCCTTCCTTTTTTCACAGTTTAATTTTTACAAATATATGGAAAATCTCATGATTCTCTACAGTCTTTATTCCAGATTTTTGGCTCTCTGTGGACATTTTCAAACTCTAGCCCTGCCCTCTGTTCTCTGTGTCTCAGTAAACCTTTCCAGCCTACTTACCACTTCTTAGCTTCTGTAGTGCTACAGCCCTGTGCTGTGTGGGGTTCTTTTTTCCCCCAGATTTCTTGAGATATCATTGACACACAACATTGTATGAGTTCAAGGTGAACAACATTCTCTAGGAATATATTTCTTATTTCACTTGCCAACCCTTCAGTATTCTGGAGATGGAAGCCTAGTGTGTCCAAGATGTTTGTCTCTGCTCTCTTACCCTGAAAGACTAGAGGCTTTTTATTTTTAATAACTGCAGAATTAGAGGGTTGTAGAGGTATGGATGTGAGAGTTGGACTGTGAAGAAGGCTGAGCGCTGAAGAATGGTTGCTTTTGAACTGTGGTGTTGGAGAAGACTCTTGAGAGTCCCTTGGACTGCAAGGAGATCCAACCAGTCCATTCTGAAGGAGATCAACCCTGGGATTTCTTTGGAAGGAATGATGCTAAAGCTGAAACTCCAGTACTTTGGCCACCTCATGCAAAGAGTTGACTCATTGGAAAAGACTTTGATGCTGGGAGGGATGGGGGGCAGGAGGAGAAGGAGACGACAGAGGATGAGATGGTTGGATGGCATCACGGACTCGATGGACGTGAATCTGAGTGAACTCCAGGAATTGGTGATGGACAAGGAGGCCTGGCGTGCTGCGATTCATGGGGTCTCAGAGAGTCAGACATGACTGAGCGACTGAACTGAACTGAACTGAGAGGTATTTCTCTCAGTACTGTCTCTTTCACCATCACCAAATATAATGAAGAACAACAATTAAAGGAGTACGTGTAAACACAGTTTAGTTTTTTGGGGATAATGAGTTCTTCACACCAGCCTACATATCACTATTAAATGATTGCTAAAATTTAAGCAGTATCACTTCATCCACTTTTATGGTTTCCTCCTCCTGAGAAATTCTACCAGGGATGAGTTAAGTTTTGAGTCTGTTCTCTCCTGAATAGAACCTGAGGCTCTCTGAAATGTATTTCCTTTTATGTGTGTGTGCTTGTAAGTGTGAAAGAGAAGCACTGATTTTATACTAAATTTTGCAAGATCATAATTTTGCAGCTTGAGTAATTTTTCATCCTTAGTGTGGAAATAACCATTTCCTGTGACCTTCTATCCTCAAAGCTTTTTATTTGAGATTGATTATAAATACTTTATCAATAATATGTCCAATACTATTTCTATTAACAAAATAAAGTGATGGAATAAAATATACATAAATTATATACATGCAAAGAAATGTATGTAGAAAGATTGGGGAAATATTGCATAAAAGAATTTTGACATTAATTTACTTATCCTCTTGCAAATTGCAGTAATTTTATCAATACATCTTTTAAAATATATTTATTTATACATGATCAAAAACACTACTTAGTGTATTGAGATTCCATTGGCTAAATATTGAATATTCATAAATGCCCCATGTATAGTTGTACCTTTTTGCATTTATTATTATATTTTAACATTAAACAATTATGTGAGACATGTAAAATTGTTATTTTGATTTAAATGAGGAAACTGAGGGAATTGAAAAGGCAATATTTAAATACATTTGATTTTATTATTGGGTTTTATTTTAAGTAGAATGTACTGTTTTGAAGAATTCAAATAATGCTTTAGGGTTAATTTAAGATAGGTATACTCAAATAATGCTTTAGGGTTACTTTAAGATAGGTATACTTTATCAAATAATAACAAATAGACTTGTCTAAATATAGCATTGATATGAAGAAAACTGCTCTTGCTATTTTTTCCTAGAAATTCATATGTTAGATTTAGTTAATTAAGCATGGCTATTGTCGTGCAACATAGTTTAGTAAACCTATTATATTAAGTTGATAATATGTTCATATCTACTTTGTCCCACTTTTCCAAAGTTTTATTTTCCACATCAAAAGAATTATATTGAGCTACGAGCTCACTCACTCACTAGTATACTTATCCCACCAGAACATTGACTTCATTGTGTATTAATCAAATAAGTTAAAATCTCTGCATACTTTAAATAAAGTGTGTTTTAAAGATACAGGCAAAGAATACAATTCCTGGGAAATTTTGTATGTTAATTGATTTTCAGCTCAGAAAATTAACTGCCTCTTTAATGTTCTATATATATATGTGTGTGTGTGTGTGCACATGCATATTATACAAAAATTAACAGGTAGATTTGGAGCAAAATAAGTAAATAAAGCGCAATGATAAAGTCTAATGAGAAGGTCATGGGAGGTAAACTATGCTAATCAGAATGCTCCACTTTTAATCATATACCATGCTATACATCATCCTTTTTAGCAGCTCACCCAGGTCGAGTTGTTCAGTTCTGTATCTGAGGCCAGTATACTGCTTCTCAACATGGAACTGGAGCTCAGTTTCACTGTAGGTAAATTTTAGTGATAGAGGAACAGTTTTCAAACAAAATGGATAATTTCTTTCAATATTAAACCTAACTAACTGATTTCAGATCTTTGGGAAGGATTATATGGTTTACCCGATGAACACTAAGGGATCTCTTTGAGTCCTGGTGACTAACACTCAACTTCAGCTCAGATTTCAGATTCTTTATTCAATTATCTTCACGTTTGCTTTATTTGTAGTTATTTAGGGTTCCCGGGTAACTCAAATGGTAAAGAATCTGCCAGCAAAGTGGGATACCCGGGTTTGATCCCTGTGTCTGGAAGATCCCCTGGAGGAGGGCATGGCAACCCACTCCAGTATTGCCTGGAGAATCTCATGGACAGAAGAACCTGACAGGCTACAGTTCTTGGGGTCACAAAGAGTCTGAAAAACTGACATTTTCACTTTCACTTTCTTCAAACCAGCACACAGCTAGAGGCTGGGAAATGGTAGCAAGTGCTTGGTGGTTTTACCATATGAATCTGAATATTTGATATGGACTCAGAACATTGGAGATATTTATTCTTGAAAATCATTAACAATCTTTATAACAACACATGTACATCAGATTAAAATTTTTAGTTATTGAGTTTTCAATTTGCAAGACAGAGCCTAATGAAACTTTAATCAATATTTATATTTAAACAATAAAAATAATCTTCTCACTCTTATGGCATATTTAGATATTTTTACATACCAAGTTCATCATCAGTGTATTGTCTAAAAAAAGAAAGAATGACTCGAGAAGATGTCTCTGGGCTGGGGATGGTGGTATTTATGAGGTGAGACTTAGCAGCAGCAGTAGTAACAATAATAATCTCATATTCACACAGTGCTTTTATGTTTATCAAGGATCTTTTATCCCTTCCAACCAATGTAGGGGCTCTATTAGCTAATTTATCACTCAGTCAAGGGTTTACCTTGATATTCCAGAGTTAAAGAATTTACTTTAAATGCCCTATGCTTTCTATTCAGAGAAGGCAGTGGCACCCCACTCCAGCACTCTTGCCTGGAAAATCCCATTGACGGAAGAGCCTGGTGGGCTGCAGTCCATGGGGCCTCTAAGAGTCGGATACGACTGAGCGACTTCACTTTCACTTTTCACTTCCATGCATTGGAGAAGGAAATGGCAACCCACTCCAGTGTTCTTGCCTGGAGAATCCCAGGGAGTGGGGAGTCTGGTGGGCTGCCGTCTATGGGGTAGCACAGAGGCGGACACGACTGAAGTGACTCAGCAGCAGCTTTCTATTCGTTGAGAGACATTGCCCTTTTTTAGAGGCAGGAGAGGCGTGACCCTTCGGCTTTAGAATCGTTCCTTTTGCTTTATCTGCCGTCTGCAAGCACCAGCACACACACGCACAAGTCTAGTCTTCTGTGCTTGCCCAAGGCTTCCTTATTCTCTAAACTTCGGTGTTTGCAATTCCTCGCAGGCTTCATTCAGTACCTCTCTTCCATACTGATACAGCTGCTCGTTTATGCCTATAACAAGCTTAGCTTCTTCCTGGTGTCTATTTGTTTAAAGTTTCATCCCATTTTAATGACTTTTAAAAGTAACTTTAAAATTAATTCCCATTTCCAGTTATTACAAAATATTTCCCATGTTGTACATCTTTGAGCCATACAACCAACACTTTGTGTCTCCCACTCACCCCACCCATCTACTGACCCACTCCACCTCTCCCCACTGGCAACCTCTAGTTTGTTCTCTATATTTCTGAGGCTGCTTCTTTCTGTTATATCCACTAGTTCATTGTATTTTTCAGATTCCACATATAAGTGATATTGCACAGTATTTATTTTTCCTCTATCTATTTCACTCAGCAATGCCCTCCACGTCCATCTGTGTTGCTGCGAATAACAGAATTTGATTCTTCAATGGCTGTGTGTACATGTATGTGTGTTTATGTGTATATATATATATATACACACACACACACTGACCTGACCTTCCCTGGTGACTATGCTGCTGCTGCTGCTACTGAGTCGCTTCAGTCGTGTCTGACTCTGTGCGGACCCATTGATGGCCTCCTACCGGGCTCCTCTGTCCTTGGGATTCTCCAGGCAAGAACACTGGAGTGGGTTGCCATTTCCTTCTCCAATGCATGAATGAGAAAAGTGAAAGTGAAGTTGCTCAGTCGTGTCCGACTCTTCGCAACCCCAGGAGGAGCCTACCAGGCTCCTCCGTCCATGGGATTTTCCAGGCAAGAGTATTGGAGTGGGGTGGCATTGGGGCTATATATATGTGTATATATATATATAAAATCTTTATTCATTTATTGATAGAACCTGTGGTTGCTTCCATATCTTGGCAATTGTAAATAATGCTGTTTTGAACATGGGGGGTGCATGTATCTTTTCAGATTAAAGTTTTTGTTTCTTTTGGATATATACCCTGGAATGGAAGCTCTGGGTCACATGGTGGTTCTATTTTTAGTTCTTTGAGAAACCTGTAAGATGTTTCCCATGGTATATAATGGTTCCCAACAGTATAAAAGTGTTTCCTTTTCTCCATAGTCTCATCAACATTTGTTATTTGTGTTCATTTTGATAATAGTTATCCTGGCAGGCATGAGATGAGATCTCATTGTGGTTTTGACTTGCATTTCCCTGATGATTATTGGAGTTGAGCCTTTGTTTCATGTCTGTTGGCCATTTTAATTTCCTCTTTAGAAAATGTATATTCAGTTCTTCTGTACATTTTTTAAACAATTGTCTTCTGATGTTGAGCTGTATGTGTTGTTTATATATGTTAAATATTAACATTTATAGGTCCTATCATTTGCAAATATTTTCTGCTAGTCAGCAGATTGCATTTTAATTTTGTCAGTGGGTTTATTTGATGGATAAAAGCTTATTAAGCTTAATTAGGTCTCATTTTTTAAAAAAAATTTTCTTTACTTTAGGAGACAGATTCAAAAGAAAATGTTGCTGCATTTTATTTCAAAGAATGTTCTACCTATCTTTGCCTCTTGGAGATTTACAGTACCAATTTTGAGTTTATTCTTGTATATGGTATAAAGAATTCCTAGTTTCACCTTATAAAATGAAACATCTTCTCTGTGGATTTTAGTGGTGGCAGATTCCTGGGTTTGATATTTAACTGCAGTCATGTAAGATATCAACTGGTAGCAGTAGGGTCATTGAGCCAAACAGGTCTTTCCAGTACATTTCTTTGTAACTTTTTTTGCAATTTTTAAAAATGCAGGATGCTTGGGGCTGGTGCATGGGGATGATCTGGAGGGATGATGTGGGATGGGAGGTGGGAGGTGGGTTCATGTTTGGAAATTCATGTACACCCGTAGCAGATTCATGTCAACGTATGCCAAAACCAATACAGTACCGTAAAGTAAAATAAAGTAAAAATAAAAATTAAAAAAAAAANGGATAAGTAAACCTCAACTGAAAGGCAGTCTCCAGCCAAACCTAAGCTTTATCCAAAGACCTTACAAAACTGTAGCAATTTATGACTTTATTAATATAATCGGCTTAAAAAATAACTCTTAAGAAAACTAATATTCTCCTTGAAATCAGTAAAAGTTTATATACTAGAGGAAGGAAGGAGAAAGAGAAGATAAGAAAGAAAGAAAGATAGAGAGATAAAGGGAAATTAGTTTATCTTAGCCAGTATTTGTACTTACACAGGAAACAGAATGAGCCTCACTACCTTGGCAGTTTTCTTGTGTGTTACAATATAATTAGAGATTAAAAAAAAAAAAAAACTTTAAAAATTGAATATTCTTTGGAAAGATTTAAGATAGGCTAAAAAAACCAGTTTATTTCTCCCAGAGGGTCTTCATAGATGTTCTCCAGTTCATTTCAAGTAATCACCTTTTTACCCATACTACTGTTGTCTGCTAACTCAGATGGTATCCAGTTCAGATCTCTCTTCAAGCAGTAATTAAACATGGAAGACATATGTCACCTTTCAGACAAAGCCAGGTCTCTTAGAGAATGTTTTCATTGTGCTATGGACCATTCAGCTGGGCATTTATATTTGCTACAATTTTAAATCACTTTATGCATATTTTATTATCTATGTTTTCTGTGAAACTCTAAGCTCCAGGTTGATAAGAATTAAGACTCTTTTTGGCTCATTATTGTGTTCCTAGTAAGATCAGATTAAACTTTATACATAATAAATATGGAGTAAAACATATATACAAACATTTTACATCTTAAAAATGGAAAAATAAATACAAATATACACCAGGATATCACAAAATGCCAAAAAAAGAAAAAGAAAAAGAAAAAAAAAATCCAGATCAACTTCTGACACAATGTATCTAAAACCATGTTTATCTCTCAATGCTTATCAAATATTTTCATATCAAGATATTGCCTCTGGCATTACAGCTTTGTGGCAGGAATTATGGGTAACTGATACGGGTTGGGAAAAATTTTACAGGAAACTATTTTTGTACAAGGACACAGTACAAAAACTTAATTATATGTAGAAACAACAGTGTATCACTTCAAATTTTTCCTTAGTTAGATCCCCAAGAATCCCTAGCCAGTTCAATGCCACCCATAAAGAAAGCTCAAAGAAAACTGTAATTAACATAAAACCAGAGTGGTAGGTAAAAAGACAGCAGTCTTTGCTGAGTAGATATCAGAATGGGTAGGTAAAAAGACAGCAGTCTTTGCTGAGTAGATATCAGAATGGGAAAAGACTGCAGGCTTATCTCCGCAAAATTTACAGAAGTGACATGAACAAGAGAATCTATAGCTGAAAAGCTGAGGGATCCCAATCAGGTGAAATGTCTAGAGATTTAAGTTTATCTTCCCTATAAATCAGTTTCTCACCATCAGCTTCATGTACAGTGCCCACTCCACATAGATTGCCAATGAATATTTACTAAATAAAAGTCAATATAATCTGACTTTAGATTATACTACAAAGATACAGTCATCAAGATAGTATGGTACCTGTCTCTTATACACATCTAGATGTGTATAAGAGACAGTTCCAGTACATTTCTTTGTAACTTTTTTTGCAATTTTTAAAAATGCAGGATGCTTGGGGCTGGTGCATGGGGATGATCTGGAGGGATGATGTGGGATGGGAGGTGGGAGGTGGGTTCATGTTTGGAAATTCATGTACACCCGTAGCAGATTCATGTCAACGTATGCCAAAACCAATACAGTACCGTAAAGTAAAATAAAGTAAAAATAAAAATTAAAAAAAAAAATAGAAAAAAAGATAGAGGAAGAAAAAGGAGAAAGAATAAGAGAAAGAAGGAAAGGAAAAGAAGAAGGAGGAGGAGAGAGAGGCTTTCTTGTTCTCTGCTATCTTCCGGAGTTCGCTCATATTCATATCCATTGAGCCAGTGGATCCAAACATCCCAACATCTCATCCTCTGCCACTCCCTTCTCCTTTTGTGTTCAATCTTTCCCAGCATCAGGGTCTTTCCCAGTGATTCCACTCTTTGCTCAGGTGGCCAAAGTATTGGAGCCTCTACTTTAACATCAGCCCTTTCAATGAATATTCAGGGTTAATTTTCTTTAGGATGGACTGGTTTGAAAGCATCAATTCTTTGGTGCTGCTGCTGCTAAGTCACTTCAGTCGTGTCCGACTCTGTATGACCCCATAGACGGCAGCCCACCAGGCTCCCCCGTCCCTGAGATTCTCCAGGCAAGAACACTGGAGTGGGTTGCCATTTCCTTCTCCAATGCATGAAAGAGAAAAATGAAAGTGAAGTCGCTCAGTCTGTCCAACTGTTAGCGACCCCATGGACTGCAGCGCACCAGGCTACTCCCTCCATTGGATTTTCCAGGGAAGAGTACTGGGGTGGGGTGCCATTGCCTTCCCCGATTCTTTGGTGCTCACCCTTCTTTATGGTCTCACATACACACATGACTACTGCAAAAACCACAGCTTTGACTATACAGACCTTTGTTGGCAAAGTGATATCTCTGCTTTTTAATACACTGTACAGGTTTGCCAGAGCCTTCTTTCCAAGTAGCAAGTGTCTTTTTTAATTTCATGGCTGCAGTCACAACCTGCAGTCATTTTGGAGTCCAAGAAAACAAAATCTGTCACTGCTTCCACTGTCTCCCCTTCTATTTGCTCTGAAATCAGATGGGATTCCATGAACTTAGTTTTTTGAATGCTGAATTTTAAGCCAGCTTTTTCACTCTTTTTCACCCTCATAAAGAGGCACTTTATTTCCTCTTCACCTTCTGCCTTTAAAATAGCATCATCTGCATATCTGAGGTTATTAATATTGCTCCCAGCCATCTTGATTCCAGCTTGTGCTTCCTCCAGCCCAGCGTTTCACATGATACTCTGCATATAAGTTAAATAAGCAGGGTGACCATATACTGCCTTGTTTGTACTCCTTTCCCAATTTTGAGCCAGTCTGTTGTTCTCTGTCTGGTTCTAACTGTTGCTTCTTGACCCACATACAGGTGTCTCAGAAGACAGTTAAGATGGTCTGGTACTCCCACCTCTTTAAGCATTTTCCACAGTTTGTTGTGATCCATACAGTCAATGGAGAAGGAAGTGGCAACCCACTCCAGTATTCGTGCCCGGAAAATTCCATTGACAGAGGAACCTGGTGAGCTACAGTTCATGGGGTCTCAAAGAGTTGGCCATGACTGAACACGTCAGCAAATACAGTCAAAGGCTTTAGCACAGTCTATGAAGAAGTAGCAAATGTTTTTCTGAAATCCCCTTGCTTTCTCCATGATCCAGAGGATGCTGGCACTTTGATCTCTGGATCCTCTGCCTTTTCTAAATATAGCTTGTACATCTGGAATTTGTCAGTTCACATGCTGCTGAAGCCTAACTTGAAGGATTTTGAGCATAAGCTTGCTAGCATCTGAAATGAGTTCAATTGTACAGTGCTTTGAACATTCTTCGGCCTGTCCCTTCTTTGGGATTGGAAAGTTTGTGACGTAATACTACTTAAATCTTAAGAAATCTATGTGTGATTAGAAAAAATAATGTACATGATATTCTTCTTAAGAATCTTCAACCTTTCAAACATAAAAATAAAAATCAATAAAAAACAACTAAATGTTGTCACAAGTGACACCATCATTTTAATTTGTTTTCTTAAGAACAGGCAAAATGGCCAGTTTTCAGGATACATTATTAACATTGTACCAAATCAAGATTATCTCAAATTAATATTATATATATATATGACATTCATTAATATAAAGTTCCCAGTTTTACTACATAGAAGAGTAATGATAAAAACATCAATGAGAGAAAAGTGATAAGGCAATGTTATATTTAATCAAATGGCACTGTGTAAGTATATGCCTGCTTTCATTTGATTTCTTTATTTAAAAAGTTCATTCAAAGTATAGTTCCTATACAACCTTAGAAACAATTTTTACCCCAAAATATATTTTAATGAAAGTTCACTCATATACATTTTGCACAAAACTATATTTCAGTTTTGCTTTTCAAGATTATTTTCTCATGTACAACTGCATAGGAACTGATATTTGTGTAGTGGTAGTCAGTAGGTAACAAACCTTCCAGGCATAAACTTTCATATTTCCTAAAATTCAGTTCAGTAAGTTGTATTGAGTGAATAATCTGAGCAAGTCTCAGCGTTAGGACATATCTTTCTCTCATAGCTTTTACGGTGTTATAGTTTCCATGGTAGCTTTCTTCCTTGCCGAACAAAGAGAGCAATCCACATGTTTCATTTCCGAGGGAAGATATTTAATACATCATATGGAGTTTTATTTCCATACAACAATTTGGCCTAAGAAAAGTAAAGCAAAAACCTTCCTCTAGCCATGTAACATAAATGAAATACCATTAAGTCAATAAAAGGTACAATGCTTTAAAACTCTGAAATCTAGTATGCAAGCCAAATGTGGGCTAAAATTACTTACTTTCTTACAATTCTTTTGTGAAGTTAACAAATTAAATATACCTGAACATATAAAAGAAACCCAGAATCCTATTATGTTTTTATAATTCAATAGTCACATGTACTTGTAGGCTTAGACATAATTGCATTTAATCAGTTATCATTATTTTGAGTTAACCATCTAGTTTATAGTTCATATGTGCAGTGTGGTTTATAGAAACATTATTTCTTGCTTCTAAATATGGCAGAAAGGCAGACATTCATTTCCACGTTCTAATGTAAAATAAAGTAAGGGCCATCGGCTAAGGTCCCTGTACACAAAAATGAACACCAGAAAATAAGCAATAGTTAATTATTCTTGAGACACACCAATTGAAGCAGTATGTCATCACTGATTTTTATCTCTGTGTGTGGTTAAGGACAATGAATTACATCTAAAAATATTACCCTTTCTTTGATTACAAAGTGAATTTGCAATAAAAGTCATATTTATAATTGTGAAAGGGAAAATATCTTTAGGGGACTTTGTCCTGCTGATCTGCCAATATAAAAGGATCAGAAGAACTACTCTTTCCTCCTTTACTTTCTACTCTAACCAGTCATTTTTCCTATCCTGGAAAGCGACTCACTGGATGATACTTGGATTACGAACATTCACGTCTTTTGTAACGACAGCTTCTTCCTCTGTATAGTATCAGTGTAAGTATTTGAGTCTTGTTATCCAGTTAAAGCTTATCAAATAGGCCCCTTTGAGATTGCTTTCTACTGCAATCGATGTCTCTCAGAAAGCATATTCAATGAAACGCTAAAGCATCTGAAGTAGTAGCGGCTTTTCTTGTTATGAAGGAGATGATCTAGTAGAGCCTATATGAAATATTCTAGGATTAAGTGTCTGTGCCATTTCTGCTACATTTTTTTCCCTTTAATTGTTATACTGTAAGAAAATAACCTATTACTTCTACTAAACAAGGGAAGGAAAATAAAGTGACTTGCCAGGCTGACAAACCCATGTCAGCATTCGGTTGGTAAGCTGGGTTCACTGTTGGAGGATTTAGCAGCCAAGGCAGGCGGCAGGCTAATATTGTAACAGAAATTTAAAAACATATATTTTTGCTTGAAGCACTGTGATGTTAATTTACTACTTAATAAATACAACAAGTTTCCACTGAGGCTTGCAAGCCTCGCGAGAGAAGCAACATGAAGACACCTATGTGAATAGCTGCTCAGATAATTAAGAACAGTGGCTGATTAGAGACATGCAGGGTGATTCCTTTACCAAAGTTGTATTCCCTATACCTGTACCTCTGAGTCCAAATGTTGTCAGTGATATGAAAACCCAATGATTTACAAGATAACTTCTGAATATATAATATCATCAAAATATGATTAGTGCCCATTAAAATGATAAATATATTACAGTTTGACAGATGGGACTTTAATAAGCTGGGCTCTCAGGATTTCTGATATTCTGCTGTTTGTAGCTATGGATACCATAAATCTCAGGACACATTCCTCCTCTCAGGACTCTCCAGTGGCTCACCACTGCAGCCAGAATAAATATAACTTAAATTCTGTTCTGCAGGGTACTACATATTCTGGCTGATGCCTGCATCTCTGGTCACCTTTCTCTCCTTTCTTCCAAACAGTCATGGCATTTCATCTCCACTGGCCTTTATCGTATCTCTTAAATATGCTCAGGTATTTTATACTGTGATTTCTTCATCTCTGGACTGTGCTTTTTAGTACTAGATCCATGCAAGCTGGGCTTCTCATCTTTCAGGTCTCCAGAAAGGCCTTATCCAATCGCCATGGCCAACATAATACCTCTTTTCCCATGTTACTCTTTATTACTTTGCTCTGCACCTTTATTTTATAGCACATAACAGTGGCTAACATTTTATTTGTTAGCATTTTTATTGTCTGCATTCTTCTCACCAGAGTGTTAGCTCCAAGATTGAGGGCTCTCTTTTGTTTACATAATAGGCACATGAAAAATTGAGTTTACATTTGATGGAAAATAAATATACTATTATTAATATATTAATTTATAAATTATCCAAAGCTTCATATATATTAATGAAAATTTCTGCTATTAAAATGACTATTAGAGTGGGGGCTTATTGTTCAGTTGTTAAGTGGTGTTTGACCCTGTGGCTCCATGGACTGCAGCATGCCATATTTTTTGTCCTTCACTATTTTCCAGAGTTTGCTCAAACTCATGTCCACTGAGTTGGTGATGCTATCCAGCCATCTCATCCTGTCATCCCCTTCTCCTCCTGCCTTCAGTCCTTCCCAGCATCAGAACAGAGCACCGAAGCATAGATAAAAATAATGTCGCCATCAGTATTTTTGGGCTTATGGTTTAGAAAAGTACTTCCAACTTCTTATTTAGTCTAAAACACAGGTATAGTAATTTTAATTCCTAAAGACATCTTTTGTATTTCTTTTCTTAAACTGTGTTATAAGTGACAAGATGAAATGTGGTTTGTTTGACAATTTTTGCAAGAGTTAGAGGTTTTATCTCCTCCAAAGCAAATGTATTTAAATTTGAAATAAATGCTTTTGATGGCATTTTAAAACAAAAAACCCTGGACTATAGGTACTTAGGGACACTAATAACAAATGCATAAACATTTACTGAGTTATGTGACAGGTAGTCACTGTTATTACTCTCCGCAGATATAAATTTAGTTAATTATCACAGTAATTATGAGGTCAGTAATCTATTTCCTATTTCACACTTTTGAACCCCAAGACATTGCAAAGTTATATGACATAGTCGTATTTAAAGAGGCAATGCATGTTAGAACTGGTATTTGAAAATACCTAGGCTGATCTCAGAAGCTGAAAAGCTGATGTGAGAATAAGAAAACTAAGAGAAATCACCTCCAATTTCCTTAAAGAATAAAATCATTAAAAATTAGTTTATGACACTTAAATTCTGATAGACTCTTCTGTCTTTTTAAATTCAAAATGTATCATATTTTCAGTTACATAAAAAATAAAATTTAGCTTCCTTTAGAAAAACATAATTTAAACTCAATATAACCATACACACCCTCCTTTTATTGATGGTATATTTGGTGAACAGTTCTGTTTTCCTTTGTATAAGACATTTGAGTTTTTTTTTTTTCCACTTCTTGTACTGAAATGTTTAAATTGGAATTAATTAAAATTCTGCTAAATTAGAATCCTATGTGAAAAAAATAATTGATCAGTGTCTATCATAAATGATAATGAATAAGAGTTTTTCCACCTCTAAATAATTTCTCATATTTTCACTAATATTATAAATTCATATTTTCCCTGTATGGAATGTGAATTAAGTTTATATATAATCATAAAAAAATTTATTTTACAATAGCATTTCTTAATCTGTAACTCACATGGTCACACACCCACGTAAAACATGGATGAGTGTTTGTGTGTATCTATTTCTTGTTCCTTTAGAGTTGTGAAAGCCAAGAGTATGTACATTAGTGGATAGGAATGTAACCACATGGTAAGCAATCCCTTCCTTCCTATAATTAACTGAGCCCTATGTTTATTAAAGTTATTTATAGAAATTATTCATTGATCTCTCAAAATGATTCCTTCCACTTTCCTTGAGAAGCTGACTGAAAACAAGAACAAGAGGACCTCATTCCATGCTAATTTATTTAAATTAAGCCTAAATGCTTATCTGTTAGATGAATAGCATGATATCATTGCTGCCAAAAAATTACCAGAATAAAAACAAATTACAGAAGAGACATAAATATTTGAACATCAAAAAGGAAAATATAAAAAACTGTCTGGAATACATGATTTGCACAGTAATTATATAATGCAGGTAGACTATTCTAAATAATATACTTTTCTATTCTCAATTAATTACTCTATATTTCTGTATTCTTAGATGTACTGCTAGAAGGTATGTTCAACATCAAATATGTGCATGCGTGTTAGTCGCTTTAGTCATGTCCAACTCTTTTAAGACCCCATGGACCATACCCTGCCAGGCTCCACTGTCCATGTGATTCTCCAGGCAAGAAAACCGGAGTGGGTTGCCATTCTCTTCTCCAGGGAATCTTCCCGACCCAGGGATCAAACTGGCATCTCCTGTGTCTCCTATCCTGCAGCCAGATTCTTCACCTCTGAGCCATGAGGTAAGCACTAATATCTCAGTGCAGATCCTCAAACAACAGTGAATTTACACTCAGGTCTCAATTTAACAAATCAAGGTAAGAATACTAACAGGGAATCAAGACAATTAATGATTATAAAAGTTATTTTGTTACTTTGAAGAAAATTAATTCTGTTGGTCTTCTGTAGGTTCAATTACTAGAAACAGAGCCTGGGTCTGGGCTTCTAGTATGTGATATAATAGTACAGTGGGTTTGGGGGAAGTCCTTTAAGAAAGTGAAGGAAGCAATACAGTGAAAGAAAAAGAGTTGAGCAAGACTGTGGTCCCAGAGAAAGCCTTTTCTTGGTTTTCTGCAAACAGAAGACTACCTTTAGAGCAAAAATATCACCCAAGAATTGTCCTAAATTTTTACCCCTTGGGCCATTCCATTGCAGGAATACAAAAAGACCCAGGAAAGCAATTTTTTGTTTTCCTCTGATAACGCAAATTTTAATTCCTCACTCAAGATTTGGAGGTGGAATGGGGCTCAGGCATCTATGCTTTTACATTCCTTCCAGAATATTCTGACGTCCCCTAAAAGTTGAGAGCCTTTGACCTAGAGCAATTCTTGGGGTGATTTTTCAGGAAAAGAAAAGCTATTTTGAGCCAGTAGAGGCGCTCAGCCTACAGCAGACAGATTAACTAGTCTGCTGAAAGGGATCTGCTCAAGGCGCTAAATGCAACCACTAACTTTTCTTCATACTGTCACCTAATTTTTTTTTTTAATTTTAGAGAAAAAAAAAAGTATTGAGAAAAGTATGGATGAAAACAGGAAAAGAGAACTTGATAGAATAAGAAATATATTACCAATAAGAATCACGTCAACTATATGACATCTCTATCAGCCACATTTGTCTATTATACGGTTGTCTTTCTTAAAAATGTTTAAAACATTGAACTGCTGAATTAGCCATTGGGGGAGATACTGACAGCATTCAATGATTATAGAAACATTTTGAAACTGAGAAGAAATAAAAAACTAAAAATCAGTTTTAGGGATAAGTAAACCTCAACTGAAAGGCAGTCTCCAGCCAAACCTAAGCTTTATCCAAAGACCTTACAAAACTGTAGCAATTTATGACTTTATTAATATAATCGGCTTAAAAAATAACTCTTAAGAAAACTAATATTCTCCTTGAAATCAGTAAAAGTTTATATACTAGAGGAAGGAAGGAGAAAGAGAAGATAAGAAAGAAAGAAAGATAGAGAGATAAAGGGAAATTAGTTTATCTTAGCCAGTATTTGTACTTACACAGGAAACAGAATGAGCCTCACTACCTTGGCAGTTTTCTTGTGTGTTACAATATAATTAGAGATTAAAAAAAAAAAAAAACTTTAAAAATTGAATATTCTTTGGAAAGATTTAAGATAGGCTAAAAAAACCAGTTTATTTCTCCCAGAGGGTCTTCATAGATGTTCTCCAGTTCATTTCAAGTAATCACCTTTTTACCCATACTACTGTTGTCTGCTAACTCAGATGGTATCCAGTTCAGATCTCTCTTCAAGCAGTAATTAAACATGGAAGACATATGTCACCTTTCAGACAAAGCCAGGTCTCTTAGAGAATGTTTTCATTGTGCTATGGACCATTCAGCTGGGCATTTATATTTGCTACAATTTTAAATCACTTTATGCATATTTTATTATCTATGTTTTCTGTGAAACTCTAAGCTCCAGGTTGATAAGAATTAAGACTCTTTTTGGCTCATTATTGTGTTCCTAGTAAGATCAGATTAAACTTTATACATAATAAATATGGAGTAAAACATATATACAAACATTTTACATCTTAAAAATGGAAAAATAAATACAAATATACACCAGGATATCACAAAATGCCAAAAAAAGAAAAAGAAAAAGAAAAAAAAAATCCAGATCAACTTCTGACACAATGTATCTAAAACCATGTTTATCTCTCAATGCTTATCAAATATTTTCATATCAAGATATTGCCTCTGGCATTACAGCTTTGTGGCAGGAATTATGGGTAACTGATACGGGTTGGGAAAAATTTTACAGGAAACTATTTTTGTACAAGGACACAGTACAAAAACTTAATTATATGTAGAAACAACAGTGTATCACTTCAAATTTTTCCTTAGTTAGATCCCCAAGAATCCCTAGCCAGTTCAATGCCACCCATAAAGAAAGCTCAAAGAAAACTTTAATTAACATAAAAGCAGAGTGGTAGGTAAAAAGACAGCAGTCTTTGCTGAGTAGATATCAGAATGGGTAGGTAAAAAGACAGCAGTCTTTGCTGAGTAGATATCAGAATGGGAAAAGACTGCAGGCTTATCTCCGCAAAATTTACAGAAGTGACATGAACAAGAGAATCTATAGCTGAAAAGCTGAGGGATCCCAATCAGGTGAAATGTCTAGAGATTTAAGTTTATCTTCCCTATAAATCAGTTTCTCACCATCAGCTTCATGTACAGTGCCCACTCCACATAGATTGCCAATGAATATTTACTAAATAAAAGTCAATATAATCTGACTTTAGATTATACTACAAAGATACAGTCATCAAGATAGTATGGTACTGGCACAAAAACTGAAATATAGACCAATGGAACAAGGTAGAAAGTCCAGAAATAAACCCTTGCACCTATGGTACCTTATTTTTGACAAAGGAGGCAAGAATATACTATGGGCAAAGATAGTGTCTTCAATAAATGGTGCTGGGCAAACTAGACAGCTACATGTAAAAGAATGAAGTCAGAACACTTCCTAACACCATACACAAAGATAAAATTAAAATGGATTAAAAACCTAAATGTAAGACTATAAACTATAAAACTCTTAGAGGAAAACAAGCAGAACACTCAATGACTTAAATCAAAGCGAGATCCTCTATGATCCACCTCCTACAGAAACAGAAATAAAAACAAAAGTAAACAAGTGGGACCTGATTAAGCTTAAAAGCATCTGCACAGCAAAGGAAACTATACACAAGGTGAAAAGACAACCCTCAGAATGGGAGAAAATAATAACAGACGAAACAACTGACAAAGGATTATTTTCCAAAATATACAAGCAGCTCATACAACTCAATCCCAGAAAAACAAACAACCCAAATCAAAAAGTGGGAAGAAGACCTAAACAGACATTTCTCCAAAGAAGACATACAGATGGCTAACAAACACATGAAAAGATGCTCAACACTGTTCATTATTCAGTTCAGTTCAGTTCATTTCAGTTACTCAGTCGTATCCGACTCTTTGCGACCCCATGAATCGCAGCACGCCAGGCCTCCCTGTCCATCACCAGAGAAATGCAAATCAAAACCACAGTGAGATATTACCTCACACCGGTCAGAATGGCCCTGACCATTCAGAGTGGCTGGAGAGGGTGTGGGGAAAAGGCACTGCTCTTACACTGTTGGTGGGAATGTAAATTAAAATTTAGCCACTATGGAGGACAGTATGGGGATTCCTTAAAAAGCTAGGAATAAAAGCACCATATGACCCAGCAATCCCACTCTTAGGCATATACCCTGAGGAAACCAAAATTGAAAAAAACACCTGTATCCCATTGTTCATTGCAGCAGTATTTACAATAGCTAGAACATGGAAGCAACCTAGATGTCCATCGACAGATGAATGGATAAAGAAGTTGTGGTATGTATATACAATGGAATATTACTCAGCCACATAAAGTGGCATATACCCTGAGGAAACCAAAATTGAAAAAAACACCTGTATCCCATTGTTCATTGCAGCAGTATTTACAATAGCTAGAACATGGAAGCAACCTAGATGTCCATCGACAGATGAATGGATAAAGAAGTTGTGGTATGTATATACAATGGAATATTACTCAGCCACATAAAGGAACACATTGAGTCAGCTCTAATGAGGTGGATAAACCTAGAACGTATTATATAGAGTGAAGAGACTCAGAAAGAGAAAGATAAATATCATATTCTAATGCACATGATGGAATCTAGAAAAATGGCACTGAATAATTTATTTACAGGGCAGCAATGGATAAGCAGACATAGAGAATAGACTCTTGGGCATGGGGTGAGGGGAGGAGAGGGTGAGATGTATGGAAAGAGTAACATGGAAATTTACATTACCATATGTAAAATAGANCACATGATGGAATCTAGAAAAATGGCACTGAATAATTTATTTACAGGGCAGCAATGGATAAGCAGACATAGAGAATAGACTCTTGGGCATGGGGTGAGGGGAGGAGAGGGTGAGATGTATGGAAAGAGTAACATGGAAATTTACATTACCATATGTAAAATAGATAGCTGGAAACCAAACAGAATTTGCTTTATGGCTCAGGAAAGTCAAACAGGGGCTCCATATCAACCTAGAGTGGTGGGATGGGGAGGGAGATGGGAGAAAGGTTCAAAAGGGAGGGGATATGTTATGTGTATATTATGGCAATAATTTTTAAAAAATGGCTAAATGAATTCAAATGATAGCAATATCTTATCACCCCATTCTTTTCCTAAAGCACCAATCAAATAATACAGATAATATTTAAACACTTAAACTAGACAGTTACTATTTTTCATGCTATACTGTTTTACAATGTAGCTGTCATATTCCCAAATAGCTAGCTTTAGAGTCTAACGACTTATACAAACACACTGACAGGTAACTCTGGAAATTCTTTGTCACAAGATTACTCAAGAATTCTAAGAATTTGATGCTGCCTCTTTTTGAGAAATAAGAAAATGATATAATTAGCTTTAGAAAACTAATTAGGGTATTTTGCCCCATGGGGCTTATATTATCACTTCTAAGAATGTCTTATTCTGACACATTTCATATTCTTACAACTTCCATATGTTAACAACCTGAAAATCAATCCAATACGGTTACCTGTTATTACAAAAAATAAAAAATAGAGCTTCTTATTGTTCCAGATTATCATTTCAAGGATTTTTGTATAGCTTTCTTAATAGAAACATCGTCTCCCTCCAAAGCAAATGACAGGCATGTTTACTGTCAATTATAAAAGGTTCAGTCTCTGTACGAGCAGGGCTCCTCTATAATAACAACACAGCTAGCTGTTGAAGTCTAATGTAGCCTGGCTCACACTGCCCTCACAGGACTCAGGGTCTGACCCAGAAGTTTTCAATCCTCTACCAACATCCATGAAACTGCAGCAAGCTAACTTGTTCAGGCACTTCATCACTCTTGACAGCAAGTCAAAACCAAATTTTGAATAAAAGAATGGTGAACCCATATCTTTAAGTCTTAAGAACCTATTTGCCTTATAGGACATGATTTCCATTGAATAATGAGGGTAGGGGCCAAGTGGTAGATAATTCTAAGAATCTGCTATGTTCCTAAAGACCTGAACCCAGTGTTTCTAGAACACTGAAAATGAAAGTTTACCCGCTCAGTCTTGTCTGACTCTTTGTGACCCCATGGACTGTAGCCTACCGGGATGCTCCATCCATGGGATTTTCCAGGCAAGCGTACTGAAGTGTGTTGCCATTTCCTTCTGCAGAGGATCTTCCCGCCCCGGGGATCAAACCCACGTCTTCTACACTGCAGGCAGATGCTTTACCATCTGAGCCACCACGGAAGTCCCAGAGCACTAAGGTTGACCATAAGCTGGATTCCAGCTTACGACACTTGCCTAGCTAAGAGTGAGACTAAATTTCAAAAATATATCACTTTTAAATGTTATTGAGAAGCCTGAATTAACCCAATAAAGAGTTTAAATGAAAAAATGTTAATTGCTTCCCCCTACAACTCATAGGGTTGCAAAGAGTCGGACAGGACTGAGTGACTGAACTGAACTGACAATCTATATTGTTCAGTTGCCAAGTTGTGTCGGACTCTTCATGACCCCATGGACTGCAGACGCCAGGCTTCCCTGTCCCTACAATCTATATTTTCTACATCATTAGAAAAATGGATAATGTTTTATTTGTTGAAATATGTTGTTAGGAGCGCAAGGAAAAGATGAAGAAAGAGCAGACATTTTTACTTGTAATATTTTACAAGGCCCTCGCAAAACGTCTATACATAACACACGTATATGGACATGTGCACACATGTGCAAACATATACACACAAGATGGTGAAATCAGCCATTGCAAAGTCCTAGGCATCCTGTTTCATGTCCATTCATAATCAAGGCAATTGTCTAAATTCTCAAGCGGAACGTAATGAACAAATTTTCCAATAAACTCATAAGCACTTCTTTAATCTGATTTTTTTTTAAATTCTGTGTTTCTCTCTTCCACTCTCATTTGTGATGATAACCAGTATGCAGCTAAACCAATACTATTCTTTAGCCCAAATTATAGGTAACAGATGAGAACAATACTTGATCCCTTCTTGCTGGCTACTGTGGTAACCATATATATGATTTAATTTAACAAGTGTTTAGACCTAGTTGTCATAAACTAAACTTTCTGTCTAGTTTTACAGAAATTATTGCATCATCTTACAGAAAATTATATTGGACTAGGAGCTCTAAATAAGTCAAAGAATTAACTTTTCATTTGCAGAGCAGACCCCTCAGCCATTCATTCCATTGACTGGCTTCATTCTAGCATAAGTATGCTAATTCATCAAATAGGTGCCCCTAGGCAAGAAAACATGAGATATTCTAAGTTTTTATTAGTGCCACCATATGGGGGCCCTATCTTTGATAATAAATATGTTTTTGATTGAAAAACATTCTTCTTCTAAAAACAATTAATATCTAATATCTCTCTTTTTTATGTGACATTTGTTTGGGATCATTCTTGTTGCCTTTTGCCAAATTACAAGAGGTTAGGGAGTGTAGCTGACTGGAGGGCAGAAAGCATGTAAAATAATAAGATCTAAGTCTAGTCAATTAGCAATCATACTGAATAAGACAACTATTCTGGGACAAAAGAGATTTTTCCATATTAACCATAATAATAAAGACAGCATGTTTGATTATTCTTGACTTCTGTGCACATATATCTCAAGAACATGTGGAAGTTATAAACATCTGTTCCCTAATTCATTATCTGTATCTTGGACATTTCATTCTTAATCTCCCATCCACTATTCAAAATCACCATAAAGAAAAAGACCTAACAGAATCAAATGAGCAAATGGAAGAAGTTACACCATAATTCTTACCATCTTGATTTTCTGACTGTTTCCTTCAGAGATGAAAAGATAGTAGATTCAGTTCAGCTTAGTTGTGTCTGACTCTTTGTGACCCAGTGAACCGCAGCACACCAGGATTCCCTATCACCAACTCCCAGAGTTTACCCAAACTCATGTCCATTGAGTCAGTGATGCCACTCAACCATCTCATCCTCTGTCATCCCCTTCTCCTCCTGACTTCAATCTTTCCCAGCATCAGGGTCTTTTCAAATGAGTCAGATTTTTGCATAAGGTGGCCAACATATTAGAGTTTCAGCTTCAACATCAGTCCTTCCAATGAATACCCAGAAATGATATCCTTCAGGACGGACTGGCTGGATCTTCTTGCAGTCCAAGGGACTCTCAAGAGTCTTCTCCAACACCACAGTTAAAAAGCATCAATTTTTGGGCACTCAGCTTTCTTTATAGTCGAACTCTCAAATCCATACATGGCTATTGGAAAAACAATAGCCTTGACTAGATGGACTTTTGTTAACAAAGTAATGTCTCTGCTTTTTAATATGCTGTCTAGATTGGTGATAACTTTTCTTCCAAGGAGTGTCTTTTAATTTCATGGCTGCAATCACAATTTCTCTTTTTTCACTTTATTATTTAAGAGTATCCTATAAAGGTGGCTCAGACGGTAAAGTGTCTGTCTACAATGCAGAGACCTGGGTTGGATCCTTGGGTCAGGAAGATCCCCTGGAGAAGGAAATGGCAATCCACTCCAGTACTGTTGCCTGGAAAATCCCGTGGACAAAGGAGCCTGGTAGGCTACAGTCCATGGGGTCACAACGAGTTGGACACAACTGAGCGAATGCACTTTCTTCACTCACTTTCACTTATAAAGTAATGCTATAAAGATCTTTAGAGTGGGGAATTTAACTGAGCCTATATATTCAAAAACANCCTGGAAAATCCCGTGGACAAAGGAGCCTGGTAGGCTACAGTCCATGGGGTCACAACGAGTTGGACACAACTGAGCGAATGCACTTTCTTCACTCACTTTCACTTATAAAGTAATGCTATAAAGATCTTTAGAGTGGGGAATTTAACTGAGCCTATATATTCAAAAACAGATGCTTTTGAACTGTGGTGTTGCAGAAGACACCGAGAGTCCCTTGACAGCAAAGAGATCCAACCAGTCAATCCTAAAGGAAATCGCTGCTGAATATTCACTGCAAGGACTGATGCTGAAGCTGAAACTTCAATACTTTGGCCACCTGATGTGAAGAACTGACTCATTTGTAAAGACCCTGATGCTGGGAAAGATTGAAGGCAGGAGGAGAAGGGGACGACAGAGGATGATATGGTTAGATGGCATCACTGACTCAATAGACATGAGTTTGAGTGAACTCCGGGAGTTGGCGACAGACAAGGAGGCCTGGCATGCTGGAGTCCATGGAGTCTCAAAGAGTGGGACATGACTGAGCGACTGAACTGAACTGAAAATCAATCTTATCAGTTTTGGATGGGTAGTTTGCAATCTGAGGACGCTAGGTACTAGATCATTCCCAGCTGAGAGCTTCATCTTGATCAGAAATAATTCCATTGGAAGATTTACTCACAATATTGGAGAAGGAAATGGAAACCCACTCCATTATTCTTTCCTGGAGAATCCCATGGACAGAGGAGCCTGGCAGGCTGCTGTCTATGGGGTCACAAGATTCAGACATGACTTAGCAACTAAAACACCATCAACCACTCAAAATATGTCTGATGAACCAGGGGGAAAAAACAAAACAAAACAAAACAAAAAGAAACAAGAACAAAAACACCTAAAGTCTCTTTTAAATTCCAAGGTAGACTGATTCCATATATACTCTTATGAAATAGTAGATTTTCTATGAATTAGAGCAACAGCATGTGCAGTCATCTGGCAGTCAGCTAGAGTCTGTTTTTAGAGAATGTTTATTTATTTGCTGATTTAACCACAGCGATTGGATCATGCATCAATTGTCATCCAATGGGCTAACTACAGTTTTGTCACATGATGTCATGGCAAAGATCTCAAGAAAGTAAAGAGTAAAGACAAGCCAAAATGGTCAAGTGTTTTTCAAGTCTCTCTTTGCATATGTCAACTAAAGAATGTCACTCACTGTTTCTCCAAGAATGAAGTAACTAGCCACTACAGTTCACTGACCTTCAAGACAAAAAATTCAGGATGGAGATCAGGATTGAGATAAACTGTGCCCTGGGAATAACTGTCAGAATAGACTTTATTTCTTTCTTCTCCTCAAACATAAAAAGGACTGAAATCATTAATGGAGACATCTACTCTTCATGACTAGCAGCAGCTTTCTACAGAGATGTGTGCTTGATTGTACAAAATCATAAATATACTGATCGTGCCCCACATCTTCAGAGCAGCTCCTCAGAGCTCTCTGAGAGGCTGTGTCTGCACTATAGTCCTCAGTAAGCCCCCAGTAAAGCTGGATGCACAGTTCTCATGTTGTGTCTTTTTTTTCAGTTGACACGAAGTTACCAAATTAAATCACATACCAGAATTCAGCACTCTAATGAGACAGCACAGAAAAATTACATGGCAAGAAGGTATGAATGAAAACATTATTGCGGCTGTTTCTAATCTACCACAGCTGGAGATAGTGGACACAGGTTATGAAGTAGTTGCTAAACATCAGTTAAATGACTTGTACTGGGGAGTATCCAACAGCTTTCCTCCTAGACTTGAGAGACATGTAGGCTGAAAAAAGTAGTAGACAGAGCTTGATGACTAGATTGGATATACAGAGTGAGAGCAAATACCTATTAAGGAATAAAAATGCCTACATTTATCTTTTGCACAACTAGAGACTTGATTGTACCACTTGAGATGGAAAGATCTATAAGACCATGGTTGTGATTGTAAATGCATTTTGAAATGAGTTAGTTTGAAACTTCAAAGGTGAAATATTAAATAGGCCTCTGGAGCTCATTAAATATGGGTCTAAAATCCTTATTAAAGGTCAGGCCTTTGGTAAAAAAATTTGCTATCCATTAGTAGATAGGGTGAAATTGAAGCTTTGTGTGTGTTTGATATCAGGTACCTTGCTAAAATAGACTAAGAATATGAGTCCCTAGGCTTTCATCTTGAAGAAATTTAACGACAAGTTGGAAAATGAATGCCAAGCAAAGACAAATAAACAGTCAGAAAGAAAGAAATCCAGGTGTTTCTGTTTGAGGCACCTCTCCTAGATGGAATACTTCAGAAGGAGACGTGATCAACCTGTTGAAAAGTGCTAAAGAGATGAAATAAATGATGCTAGAATTTCCTATTGAACGTAAGCACCTGGTGATCTTAGCACATGTTGCTCTGGGTAAATCTGACTGGGCGAAAAACTAGACTGGAGAGCATTATAGTTTAGGAATGTAAGGAAATTGACATAGTAACTTTCAGGAAAATTCGGTATATATGTATAAGCACACAAAACACATGCAATAAGATCTTTACAGTTTTATAGGACTACCATAATGAAGAGAAGGATATGATAAGAATAGATTCAGAGAAGGTGATGAAAGAACAGATTTAAAATGATATCAACAGAGCATTGAACATTTATAATGGACTTTCCTAAATATAACGTAATCTCTTCATCCTCACAAATCTACTAGAAGTTGGGCAAGTAATACCCACCTTTACTGATACAGAAGCAGACTAATTGATTTTGTCCAACATCATGTGTGTGTTATTTGCTCAGTTGTGCCCGACTCTTGCGACCCCATGGGCTGCAATCCACCAGGCTCCTCTGTCCATGAGATTTTCCAGGCAAGGATACTGGANTACTAGAAGTTGGGCAAGTAATACCCACCTTTACTGATACAGAAGCAGACTAATTGATTTTGTCCAACATCATGTGTGTGTTATTTGCTCAGTTGTGCCCGACTCTTGCGACCCCATGGGCTGCAATCCACCAGGCTCCTCTGTCCATGAGATTTTCCAGGCAAGGATACTGGAGTGGGTTGCCATTTCCTTCTCCAGAGGCTCTTCCCAACCCAGGATCAAACCCGGGTCTCCTGCACTGCAGGCAAATTCTTTATCGACTGAGCTACAAGGGAAATGACCACAGTTATTTAGACTAATAATACAGATCTCTTTCCACTTTTTATACAGTGTTTTCTGTTATGGAAAGGTGACAAACACAGATAATGACTGCTGCACAGAGGTATTCCCAAAAGAAAGAGGTAAAACTGTTAGCAGCGGAATGCCTACTCGTCTACTGAGAATAGAAGCATAGTAGTAAACAGCATAGAGTTGGAGTCAGACTGTCTGCTTTGGAATCAGGGCTTTGCCATCTTAAAAACTGTGTGATCTTGGGGAAGATGCTTCTCTCTGTGTCTAAGTTTTCTCATTTGTCAAATGAGGATAATAGTTGGCTTCCTATAAGGATCAAATAAGTTAGTACAGAGTTTGTTTGCATGCTATACCTTTTACCTCCAATAGAAAAATTTTATTTAAAGTACTAGAGAAAGACATTTTTAAAATCAAATGACTTTACTGAAGAAAAACAAAACTCATCTATGGCTTACCATTCTCAAAGAACTGCAAACAGGCTTAATTTTTGTTAATTTATTAATTGTATAAAGACATTAGTGAATCAGAGAATCCAAATTTCTGATCTAATCAGATAATCTAGATCCAAATCACTTCTAGGAAAAAAATGGACATTTAAACTTCAAAGTTCAAAGAATAAATAACTAGGAAAATTAAATGCTGTTAAAAATTACAAAAGAGAAAGTCAATAGCATAAAGAGGCTTAAGTTACTTCCAAAGTGTTGTAGAACTATACAAACAAAATGCAAAGAGAGCCATTTGGAGAAAATAGTAGTAAAGTCACCTTCCCAAACTGTGAGGTGAGCTGGATAACCAGATATATTAAAACGTTTAAGACACAAATATTGGAAATACACAAATGTCTTAAAAGTAAAGCAGCGGTTAATTTTCATTTAAATACAGACAAATTAACCTTGGTTTTATGGAATGACTTTAACCATTTTCAGTGTTTTTATGCAGTACTGAGCATATTTTGAAATCACTCTAAACTAGCATTATGTAGATTAATTAGCACTTTTTGATACATTAAAATAGTTCTGTATAAGAATCCATTCATAATGCTGAACTTAAAAGAAGTATTTTTAGGGAATGTGAATTGGTACAACCACCATGAAGAACATATGATCCATGAATCCCACAACTGGGCATATAGCCAGAGAAAACTACTCTACACATGTACCCAATGTTCATAGCACACGAGTTACAATAGTCGAAACATGAAGGCAATCTTCAGTTCAGTTCAGTTCAGTCGCTCAGTCGTGTCCGACTCTTTGCGACCCCATGAATCGCAGCACGCCAGGCCTCCCTGTCCATCACCATCTCTCGGAGTTCACTCAGACTCACGTCCATCGAGTCCGTGATGCCATCCAGCCATCTCATCCT
>SJYX01008780.1:791660-804813 GCA_006410675.1 Oreotragus oreotragus | reverse complement strand
TGGAAAACTCAGCAGCGGCCGCAGGACTGAAATAGGTCAGTTTTCATTTCAATACCAAAGAAAGGCAATGCCAAAGAATGCTCAAACTACCGCACAATTGCACTCATCTTACATGCTAGTAAAGTAATGCTCAAAATTCTCCAAGTCAAGCTTCAGCAATACATGAACTGTGAACTTCCAGATGTTCAAGCTGGTTTTAGAAAAGGCAGAGGAACCAGAGATCAAATTGCCAACACCTGATGGATCATGGAAAAAGCAAGAGAGTTCCAGAAAAACATCTATTTCTGCTTCATTGACCATGCCAAAGCATTTGACTGTGGACCACAATAAGCTGTGGAAAATTCTGAAAGAGATGGGAATACCAGACCATTTGACCTGCCTCTTGAGAAACCTGTATGCAGGTTAGGAAGCAACAGTCAGAACTGGACATGGAAAAACAGACTGGTTCCAAACAGAAAAAGGAGTACGTCAGGACTGCATATTGTCACCCTACTTATTTAACTTATATGCAGAGTACATCATGAGAAACAATGGACTGGAAGAAGCACAAGCTGGAATCAAGATTGCTGGGAGAAATATCAATAACCTCAGATATGCAGATGATGTCACCCTTATGGGAGAAAGTGAAGAAGAACTAAAGAGCCTCTTGATGAAAGTGAAAGAGGAGAGTGAAAAAAATGCCTTAAAGCTCAACATTCAGAAAACTAAGTTCATGGCATCTGGTCCCATCACTTCATGGCAAATAGATGGGGAAACAGTGGCTGACTTTACTTTTCTGGGCTCCAAAATCACTGCAGATGGTGATTGCAGCCATGAAATTAAAAGATACTTACTCCTTGGAAGGAAAGTTACGACCATCCTAGACAGTGTATTAAAAAGCAGAGACATTACTTTCTCCACAAAGGTCCGTCTAGTCAAAGCTATGGTTTTTCCAGTGGTCATGTATGGATGTGAGAGTTGGACTATAAAGAAAGCTGAGTGCCGAAGAACTAATGGTGAACTGTGGTGTTGGAGAAGACTTTTGAGAGTCCCTTGGACTGCAACGAGATCCACCCAGTTCATTCTAGAGGAGATCAGTCCTGAGTGTTCTTTGGAAGGACTGATGCTGAAGCTGAAACTCCAATACTTTGGCTACCTGATGCCTAAGAGCTGATTCATTTGAAAAGACCTTGAGATTGGGAAGGATTAAAGGCAGGAAGAGAAGGTGACGACAGAGGATGAGATAATTGGATGGCATCACCAACTCATTGGGCATGGATTTGGGTGGACTCTGGGAGTTGGTGATGGACAGGCAGGCCTGGCATTCTGTGGTTCATGAGGTCACAGAGTTGGACACAGCTGAGCGACTGAACTGAACTGAAACCCAAATAACATTTAAACAAAAGTATAAGAAAAATTCTTTGTGTTAGAAACATTTTAAATTATTATGTATCATTCAGGGTAATTTTATTTAAATTTATTTAAATGCAGCTATGAGTTTTGGTATCCATTTAATGTTAGACTTTAATAATGATTCATTGGTAACTAGCTGAGGAGATAAAGACTAGAAGTTATGGGTTTTTTTCGTTTCTTACTTTAATTTTGTATTTTTTTAAACTTTTTATTTTGTATTGGAATATAGATAATTACCAATGTGATAGTTTCAGGTGAACAGTGAAGGGACTCAGCCATACATATGCATACGTCTATTCTCCCCTAAAATTACCTCCCATCCAGTCTGCCCATGTGAGTTTGTTTGTTTGTTTTGATTCACACATATTTCTAATATCATGTATACAAAGATAATACATTGTGATGTCCAAGCTTTTCTCATATTTTAACTTTGTATTTAAAACCAAAATCAGATAATGGATCTATCACATTTAAGAAGTCATTTCTCACTGGAGTTTGGTTATTTTGCACTGATATTTTCAATTAGCTTCTTGTTCCTGTACTACATCTTACTTTTTGTCTTCTTTGTACATCTGTTCATTTTTAAAATTGAAGTTTAGTTGATTTACAGTGTTGCACCAATCTCTGCTGTACAGCAAATGCTGTTCAGTTTTACACATGTATACATTCCTTTTTAAGGTACTCTTTTCCATGATGGTTTATCCCAGGAGATTAGATATAATTTGTGTGCTATACAGTAGGACCTAGTTGCTGATACATCCTAAATGTGATAGTTTGTATCTACCAAGTCCAGATTCCCAGTCCCTCCCTCTCTCTCCTCCACATCTCGACATTTCTTTGCTTCACCCAGTTCAGTTTACTCTGCTGATGGTAAAAAAGATTTTATAACTCAGCCTTAGTGCAATAGTTTATAGCCTTCTGATTTTGTGATCTCTTTAAGTGCTGTTATATTGACAAGCAAATTACTTACTTCAGTACTTCAGCTAGTTGTATGTACTTATGTCTCTTCAAAGTTAACTTTATCACTAGTTGTCACATTCTCCCCTGTGGACTTTTAAATGTTTCAATGTATTCAGCTATATATATATTTAACTGATATTTCAATTTTGTTTTGCAGCATGTTAAATTTGCAAGAAAATAAATGACTAAATGTTAAACCTGAGTCAACCCAGGCTAAAATTAAATTTAGAAATCTTTGGGAAGACCTTATTTTTGTTGAATGGGTTGACTTCTGAACTCACCAGGACCCAGAACTATTCAATGAAGATCCAGATGTTGAACTTCACTTACTAGGCATAAGAACAGGGACAGGGATCCTCACAAAACCAGTCCAGAATTTATATATGTATTTTTTTTACTAACTGTATGCTTTCATTTCTCATTTTGTGGTCAGTGAAGGAAACCTCATGAAAGACGTTTAATGAGAAATGCTGGATGAAGCACAAGCTGGAATCAAGATTGCCAGGAGAAATATCAATAACCACAGATATGCCGATGACACCACCCTTATGGCAGAAAGTGAAGAAGAACTAAAGAGCCTCTTGATGAAAGTGAAAGATGAGAGTGAAAAGGTTGGATTAAAGCTCAACATTCAGAAAACGAAGATCATGGCATCTGGTCCCATCACTTCATGGCAAATAGATAGGGAAACAGTGGAAATAGTGATAGACTTTATTTTCTTGGGCTCCAAAATCACTGAAGATGGTGACTGCAGCCATGAAATTAAAAGACGCTTGCTCCTTGGAAGAAAAGTTATGACCAACCTAGACAGCAAATTAAAAAGCAGAGACATTGCTTTGCCAACAAAGGTCTGTCTAGTCAAAAATATGGTTTTTCCAGTAGTCATGTATGGATGTGAGAGTTGGACCATAAAGAATGCCGAGGGCCGAAGAGTTGATGGTTTTGAACTATGGTCTTGGAGAAGACTGTTGAGAGTCCCTTGAACTGCAAGGAGATCCAACCAATCCATCCTAAAGGAAATCAGTCCTGAATATTCATTGGAAGGACTGATGCTAAAGCTGAAAATCCAATACTTTGGCCACCTGATGTGAAGAACTGACTCATTGGAAAAGAGCCTGATGCTGGGAAAGATTGAAGGTGGGAAGAGAAGGGGACGACAGAGGATGAGATGGTTGGATGGCATCACTGACTCAATGGACATGAGTTTGGGTAAGCAGGAGTTGGTGATGGACATGGAGGCCTGGCATGCTGCAGTCCATGGGGTTGTAAAGAGTCGAACACAACTGAGAGACTAACATTTTCACTTTGATTTGACAGTTTTACTGGCTACTTGTACTGTAAGCTTTTTAGAGTTGCAGTATTCAGTACAGTTGGCACTAACCAAAAGTGGCTATGCAAAGTTAAATTTAATTAAAAGTAAATGAAATTTAAGGTTTATTTTTTTCCTTAATATACTTGCCATATTTCATATACTCAATAGCCTCGTGTGGCTATTAGCTACTGTATTGAAAAATGCAGATTACAGAAGCTTTTCCATATTGTAGAAACTTCTTTTGGAAAACCTTGCCTTAGAATGATCTCTTAGAAGAAACTCCAAGTTGATTATTGCAGAATGATAAAAATTCCTTCCTTTATGACTCCATATTGCTTTGGGAAATGTCTGTTAGTTCAGACCTCCAGTAGAGACCCAACTATTCCTGGCACTAAGTGGATAAAAATAGCATTAAATTGACTGCCACCAAAACCACAGAGTAAGATTAAAATGCCAGAAGTTATATCTGATAGAGGACTTGTAGTGGCTCTCTTGCTTCTTTCCTAACAGTTTCAATCACTCACCAATGTCTTTATAGATTTGTTTGGCCTATTTCTTTAAGAGGATGGACAATGGAGAATGTCATACGCAGAGCATATTTTCTGGATATCTGTCCTCAAAAAGAGATAAATATCGCTGGGAATGTTGCAGGCAGATACCTCATATCTTACCACACTTCTTTTAGCTGCCACAAGCAAATGTGAAAAAGGTATCTGGTATCTGCATGTCACTGCCTGAGAGATACATTTTCCAGTTCAGATTTGTATCAGAAAGTTATGCTTCCTGTCAAAAGGAGATTTAAAGACTGTACCCTCCCTGCATCCCAAAGAGAAAAAGGATCACCCAGAACACAGACAGCAGATAATAAATATATTGCTCTAATTAGGAATAGATGTAATATTCAATAAACAGAGCCCAACCACCTCTGGGCAGTAAAAAGAGTGAACCTTTAAGAGTTCACTTGCTGATGTTCTTAAAAAGAGCCTTTAATAAATTATACACCATGACTAGGATTAAGGGCCTCCATATGAAACAGATACTTTCCATCATAGACTAGCAAAGGTCTAGAAAAGTGTGATATGTTAAAAAAAAAGAAACAAATCCACATGAAACCAGAACATGCGTTATTCTTTCTGCTATACCACTGAGTTTTCATCAGCTCTGCATAAAGGGAAACTAGAAATTATCAGAATCCCATTGTTTCACTGATTCAGTTCAGTTCAGTCCAGTTCAGTTCAGTCTCTCAGTCATGTCCAACTCTTTGTGACCCCATGAATTACAGCACACCACACCTCCCTGTCCGTCACCAACTCCCAGAGTTCACCCAAACTCACATGCATCAAGTGAGTGATGCCATCCAGCCATCTCATCCTCTGTCGTCCCCTTCTCCTCCTGCCCCCAATCCCTCCCAGCATCAGAGTCTTTTCCAATGAGTCAACTCTTCACATGAGGTGGCCAAAGTATAATCTACCATTTTCAAAATATGTCTGAAAAACTGGTAAGTGGCTAGGGAGAAAGCCACCATGGTAAATAAGTTTAGGAAATCCTGAGTTCAATAAGATTAAATAAACTGAAAAAATAACTATAAGACTTCTCAAGACTTTCATGCTAATGTGTCCCGTGATTCTCTGAAAACCTGTGTAGGAGTGACAAAGTATTTCTTATGCTTTTCATAAGTATTTGGGATTTTAGGTAGCACCCCCCAGGCAGAGGAAGTAGCTATAATATAAGTAGTTCATATTATAAAGAGTAGCTTCTAGACACATCTTCACAGGACTTAGGGGTGACAACATGATGATAAAGATGACGTAAATAAGCGACTACTTATGAAATGCTTAAAACAGTGCCTTGCACATAGTAAATTCTATAAGTGATAGTTATTATATTATTTGGGAACTTGATGGACTGTGGCAGATAGAAGACATATGGAGACATTCTTGGCCAAGCAGAAGCAAAGATGCTGTATAAATATCAATGTCAGAAAGCAAAAACAATGTGGAGTGTTTTCATAGGGCCTGGAGGATTGGCTCATGCCTTAACCCCTCCCACACGTGAGACTAAGTGGTGGTCCTGGATCACTGAAAGAGCCAAATGTGGAATGGTGGCTGGTGGTAGTACGGGGTGGACGGAGCTGGCTGGTATGCAAACAAGCTAGAGGCTGTAACTAGAGGTGAACCAAAGCTTATGGAAGTGGAAACCTTGAATCCAATTGAATTCATCTCTTGGCAGCAGTCAACAAGCTTTTCTAACTGATTTTGATGTTGGGGCAAAGTAAGAATTCCAGAATTTATTTATTTATTTAGTGTTGAAATAGGAAAAATTATTGGATACAATCTCCATCAGTTTCTACTCTCACATTTAAGTTACTACTGTCCTTGAGAAGAAGTCTACTCAGGACCCATCATGGCTAAAAACATCACCAAGTTATTACCTGCGTCCACTGGGTGGTTCTTTTGCTGTTCTTGCCTAGCTTACTCACGAGGCTTCCTTCAGCTGGAGAATCGCGTTAAGTGTCTGGGATGGTTGCGATAGCAAGGTCTCTCTCTCCATGTTCTTTCATCTTTAGAGTCTTCAGAGCATGGGGGTCTCCAGTTCTGCAGGGGCAGAAGCTGCAGGGTCTTTTCAGCCCCTTGGAAGTCACACAGCTTTCCTTCCACCACATTCCATTAATCAAAGTTAATCACAAGACCAGTCCGGATTCCAAGGAAAGAGAAACAGATTCTACCTCCTGACTAGAAGCATAGCAAAGTCACATTGTAAGGAGGCTCATATCTAAGGAAGAGATTTGTGGTCGTTTTTGCAAATAATCTATCACAGCCTCTTAGTCATTATTGAGCAATAAGGAGACAACAAGAGAGGGATGGATAGAGAGAAGGCTTTTTCTAAGGAATTATTTTGCCTCTATTCACACTTGAAAGTTGAAACTTTAGACCTTTGGTTTCCATCTGATTGATAATGTTGACTATAATGTTTGTATTGATGTGTAAAAGGTAAAACTACGGTTTTTATGGTAAATGGTAAAACTATGGTAAATACAGATGCACCATATAGCTGTATTTGGGAAGTAGATGAATTTCTTCAAAGATCATGCTGGTTTTTAATTCATAAATTGACTTTCAACTTTGTAATTTATAAGCTTGAAAAGAATAGTCTCCATTTGCCCTCTTTCCAAGATATAATCTTTCTAATCATCAAAGAACCCAGCATATTTTAATTCTAAAATTGTTTTAATTATGTTATTCAATTATGTCAATGTTGTTGACATTATGAGATTTTGAATTGTGAATTCAATAAAGTAAAATACAGTTGATGTTTATATTTTAATTCCCTTATTCTTTGTATTCCAAATAGCCAAACAGGCTGGAAAGACTGACAAGTTTCTTGTGCCTGTGTTTATATTTCTTTAAAAGTCAGGATACCAAAGAGAATAATTTATTGATAAATAATGCTTTATTAGAGTAGATAAATAAGGCATTTAGTGTGGTTGGGGCTTTGTTGATAGCTCAGCTGGTAAAGAGTCTGCCTGCAATGTGAGAGACCTGGGTTTGATCACCGGGTTGGGAAGATCATCTGGAAAAAGAAATGGCAACCCACTCCAGTATTCTGGCCTGGAGAATTCCACAGACAAAGGAGCCTGGTTGGCTACAATCCATGGGTTCACAAACAGTCAGATACCATTGAGAGACCTTCATGTTCACTTTTCATTTTTCTGTGGAAGGAGGGAGATACTGAGAAGATTTCAAGCACAGTTTGACATTGCATTTTGGGCTAGAAAGGTCATTCTAACAAGTTTGTGAAGAAAAGTCGGAATGAGAATGAGTCACAAAGATCCATCATGAAAGACTTAGTACATCATTATAAAGACTTCCAGACACCACAGAGTGCTATTGAGAGGCTTGAAGAAGGTAAGTAATCTTACTAGATTTGCACTTTAAGAAGTAAATTTTCCTTTTCTGGAAACAATGTGAAGGCTGTGTTGAGATGACAAGACTGGCTTGAGAAATGAGCAGGAGGTCTGGAGAGGGGGCAGTGAGGGGAGAGGACAGTTACCTGAGCTCATGATGAAATAAAAGCCACCAAGCTTGGCTTTGGAGGGATGTGGTGTATTCAGTTCAGTTCAGTCGCTCAGTCATGTCCGACTCTTTGCAACCCCATGGACCGCAGCACGCCAGGCATCCCTGCCCATCACCAGCTCCCAGAGTCCACCCAAACCCATGTCTGTTGAGTCGGTGATGCCATCAAACAATCTCATCCTCTGTCATCTCCTTCTCCTCCCACCTTCAATCTTTCCCAGCATCAGGGTCTTTTCAAATGAGTCAGCTCTTCGCATCAGGTGGCCAAAGTATTGGAGTTTCAGCTTCAACATCAGTCCTACCAGTGAACACCCAGGACTGGTCTTCTTTAGGATGAAGTCCAAGTAGAAAATGACTTAGTGTTTCTAGATTCCAAAAATCTAAGTTCTGCCATATGCCAAATAGAGGCAGCTTTGCGGGGGGAGGAGTATGAGTTCATTGTTTAGATCTATAGAATTTAGGGTAACTTGGAAAATCTGATTGCAATTAGAGGCAGATTTGCCACAAAGCAGATGAACCAACTCTCAGGACCACTTCCTCATACAGATCACTTGCTAGGTCTCGAAAGTTAACTTAGAAAATACGTATTTATAGTTTTCTTAAAAACTTATATAGAAAAGAAGCTTATCTTCTATAAAAGGGGCTTTCCTAGTGGCTCAGTGGTGAAGAATGTGCCTGTAATGCTGGAGACCCAGGTTTGAGCCCTGGCTTGGAAAGATCCCCTGGAGAAGGAAATGGCAACCCACTCTCGTATTCTGGCCTGGGGAATTCCATGGACAGAAGAACCTGTGGGCTCCAGTCCACACTGTCCCAAGAGTCGGACATGGCTGAGCAGCTAAGCAATGACAGCCGCTGATGTAAAGAGAGCCTCAGAAGTATAACATTCAGGTTCCACAAACCCAGATCTGTCCCTCCTAAGAGGCAAATGATGCTGTGAGTCTGAACCCATAAGGAAAGAAAGGTGTAAGAGAGCAGCATCTATGGAGGAAATGAGAGATTAGTGACGATGTTACTGTGNAAAGAGAGCCTCAGAAGTATAACATTCAGGTTCCACAAACCCAGATCTGTCCCTCCTAAGAGGCAAATGATGCTGTGAGTCTGAACCCATAAGGAAAGAAAGGTGTAAGAGAGCAGCATCTATGGAGGAAATGAGAGATTAGTGACGATGTTACTGTGTTGATGGTTGATGAAATTAATGAGCTATCATCTGTGCTTTAACTATCTGTTTGATGTAAAGATGTTTGCTTGGGTTTTTAATATATATCCCTATATTTGGCTGCTCTGAATCTTAGTTGTGGCCTGTGAGGTCTTGTTTCCTGACAAGGGCATTGAACCTTGGTCCTCTGCATTGGGAGTGCAGAGTCGTAGCCACTGGACCACCAAGGAAGTCCCAAGGTGTTTCTTTTATTTGATATACATAAGGCTTAAGGCTGTGCTGCTGATCCCTACATATCATTTCACAAATTATTTCTGGAATGTTATAAAAGAAGCACTGAATTGATGAGTAATTGGCCAAGAGAAACCTTAAAATTCCCTTGAGCTAAAAATTTTATGTTTGGCATAACATGGTTATGTTCTGTGGCCCAGTTATTCCAAATCATTTGTAGTTCCTGGGAAATGTTAGTTTGTATTTTCCTTTCCCAGTACACGTCACAAAAAAACCTATTCATCTTTTGTACCGAGTTTCTTGTGACCTGCAGAAAACTACCTGCAGAGAACTGGCACTTTCTCCTTCATGCCTTTGTACTATCTTATTACTTATAACACTTTACTGCCCTTAAATTTCATGTCTCCAATTACGTAGAAACAGGGACCATCAACTGTAGCTCAGAGGCAAAATTCAGCTTACCATCTGTTTCGGTAAATATAGTTTTATTGGAGGCCAGTTACATCAATACATTTATGTATTTCTAGGGGTATTTTTGCGCTATATATAGGACAGACTTGAGTAGTCGTGACAATGTCCTTATGGCCAACAAAGTTTAAAATATTTACTACCTGGTCTTTTACAGAAAAAAGTTTTCCAACTCATCACATGAAGAACTCTTTGAGAGAAATTAACATGATATATTATTTTCTGTATCCTTAATACTTAGCAAGTTCCTAGAATAAAGGAGGTACTCAATAAATATTGAGACAAATTTATCTCCATCATCCTTCTCATCACATTGGATAGTTACATATCAACACACAATTTTCCAAAATGTTTAACAATAATCAGGGGTGTTTCCAGAAAAGACAATAGAAGCCCCCTGAATTGGAGGTTTTTGAAGATTTTGGAGACTCAAAATTGGATAATTGAGTTAAGCATGATGGTCTCCAGAAAGCAAGAAACATGTAAACAAAACAAGGAAAGGGTCAAAACACGTGGAATGAATAGAGTGTCTTCAACTTTTCTCATTTTCTGCCTGTCTCTCTATCTCTGTCTTTCTCCTTTCCGTTGGACATTCATAGGAATGTACACATATGCTACAAGTTGACTTCAACCTGTTTGTCATCAAGAGAATAAAAGAAGAGAAGGAGAATTTAAAAAGAGGATCTATGACCATTAATAAAAGACTTTCTAAACGACAGTCTAGTGTATTTCTTGATCACATTTATGGCTATTTTTTCCCCCAGAAACCCAGAATGTCATCTACACTAATCTGAAAGTTGCTCAGTTGTGTCCAATTCTTTGTGACCCCATGGACTGTATAGTCCATGAAATTCTCCAGGCCAGAATACTGGAGTGGGTAGCCGTTCCCTTTTCCAGGGGAATCTACCCAACCTAGGGATCAAACCTGGGTCTCTGGCATTGCAGGCACATTCTTTACCACTGAGCCACTGGGGAACTCCCTTTTATAGAAGATAAGCTTCTTTTCTATAGAAGTTTTGTAGAAAACTATAAGTATAAATTTTCTAAGTTAGCTTTTGAGACCTAGCAAGGGATCTGTATGAGGAAGTGGTCGTGAGAGGTGTTTCATCTGCTTTGTGGCAAATCTGCCTCTAATTGCAATCAGATTTTCCAAGTTACATTAAATTCTTCAGATCAGAACAATGAACTCATACTTTTTCCTCTCAAAATCTGCCTCTATTTGGCATATGGCAGAACCTGGATTTTTGGAATCTAGAGAAACTGAGTCATTCTCTACTCGGATCTCTAATACACCACATCCCACCAAAGCCAAGCTTGGTGGCTTTTATTTAATCATGAGCTCAGGTAACTGTCCTCTCCCCTCATTGCCCCCACTCCAGACCTCCTGCTCATTCCTCAAGCCAGTCTTGTCGTCTCAACACAGCCTTCACATTGTTTCCAGAAAAGGAAAATTTACTTCTTAAAGAGCAAATCTAGTAAGATTACTTACCTTCTTCAAGCCTCTCAATAGCACTCTGTGGTGTCTGGAAGTCTTTATAATGATGTACTAAGTCTTTCATGATGGATCTTTGTGACTCATTCTCATTCCGACTTTTCTTCACAAACTTGTTAGAATGACCTTTCTAGCCCAAAATGCAATGTCAAACTGTGCTTGAAATCTTCTCAGTATCTCCCTCCTTCCACAGAAAAATGAGAAGTGAACATGAAGGTCTCTCAATGGTATCTGACTGTTTGTGACCCTATGGACTGTAGCCAACCAGGCTCCTCTGTGGAATTCTCCAGGCCAAAATACTGGAGTCTGTAGCCTTTCCCTTCTCTGGGGGATCTTCCCAGCCCAGATCGAACTCAGGTCTCCCGCATTGCAGGCAGATTCTTTATCAAATCAGCCACCAGGGAAGGTGAAGGTGAAGTCGCTCAGTCGTGTCCAACTCTTTGCGACCCTGTGGACTATAACCGATTAGGCTTCTCCGTCCATGGGATTCTCCAGGCAAGAATACTGGAGTGGATTGCCATTTCCTTCTCCAGGGGATCTTCCCGACCCAGGGATCGAACCCGGGTCTCCCACATTGGAGGCAGACACTTTAACCTCTGAGCCACCAAGGAAGCCCCTATCAAAGAAAAAACATTTAAAACTTCTTTGCACGGTATGCAAGAACCTCCATGAGCTGGTCCCTACTGATTTATCCAGGATCATCTTTCTCCAAGCCTCCAAACATGTCCTGTTCTCTCAGGCTACCTTGACCCATACACACTATGAGTGCTTCCCAGCACACCTTCAACTTTTGTCTACCTGGCTAACTACTTCATTATAATTTCATCTTCCTTGAGCTCTTTGGCTTACACCAGGTAACATTTTTCTTCTACATTTTGTCTAGTTCTCTAATAAAGGGATTACCTTTTATCTTATGTTGGTTTATTTTAAAATCTGTCCACTCTCTATAATCTAGATTTAGATTCCTTTAGGAAAAATCATACTTTTAATTTTTAAATTCCTCTTTAATCTATCCACTCTCTATAATCTAGAATTAGGTTCCTTTAGGAAAAATCATACTTTAAATGTTTAAATTCCTCTTTCCTTGTACATTATTTCATACACAGTAACAAACAATACACACTTCCTGAATGAATGAATGAATTTGAATGTGAAAAAAGGCAGACAGATGAACAACTGATAACAAAAAATTTTTGTTCAACAAAAAGATATTCTGGTTCCTGCATATTAAGTCATTAATGACCTCTTTCATTTGAGTTTGAGGATATACAATCCTTCTAAGTCACAATCTTCCATAATGTGTTTTAGAAGAAGCTGGTATCACTTGAACGCTGAAGCCCTACTCAAGCATGCCCCTTCATGATGTTAGTATTTAATACAAAAGTCTTTGTAATCAGTGCAGCTGGAAAATATTTTGCCATTCCTTGGCATGGCTATTTTCCTTTTTTCTAAGGCTGAGAAAGGAGCTAAGGGGAGTGGATTCTGTAATCACCTGATGTGATGAACTGGGTCTTGGCCAGCCTTCCCTATTGGTGACTTCTCTCACATTTAACGAACTCTGATCTGTTTCCACCCTGGGGTAGCCTTACTCTGATCAGCCCTATATCCTCATTTCCAGCAATGCATCTCTTCCATGTTAGATGTGCTCCTGCCTCCTTCCTACCAGTGTCTTCATCTTTCATCTCATTTTAAAACAAAAAATCCAGCCTAACACACAGACCTCCCTGTACACTATGATCAGTGTTTCTTTAGCATTTGTGTGAGTGCTGCAACCTGCAGCTCTGGCTACCTACCTTAAATCCAGAATAACAGGGGCAGCATGAGCACAGGAAAATGAAGGAGGTTGAGGCAAAGCTTTTGAAAGTGGGATCCTCACTCCAGGCATTGGAATCACATACGGGTGACTGTTGACCTTTCAGAGGCTTCAGTTCAGTTCAGTTCAGTCGCTCAGTCGTGTCTGACTCTTTGCGACCCCATGAATCGCAGCACGCCAGGCCTCCCTGTTCATCACCATCTCCCGGAGTTCACTCAGACTCATGTCCATTGAGTCTGTGATGCTATCCAGCCAT
>SJYX01008780.1:766024-790709 GCA_006410675.1 Oreotragus oreotragus | reverse complement strand
GATGCCATGATCTTCGTTTTCTGAATGTTGAGCTTTAAGCCAACTTTTTCGCTCTCCTCCTTCACTTTCATCAAGAGGCTTTTTAGCTCCTCCTCACTTTCTGCCATAAGGGTGGTGTCATCAGCATATCTGAGGTTATTGATATTTCTCCCGGCAATCTTGATTCCAGCTTGTGTTTCTTCCATTCCAGCGTTTCTCATGATGTACTCTGCATATAAGTTAAATAAGCAGGGAGACAATATACAGCCTTGACGAATTCCTTTTCCTATTTGGAACCAGTCTGTTGTTCCATGTCCAGTTCTAACTGTTGCTTCCTGACCTGCATACAGATTTCTCAAGAGGCAGGTTAGGTGGTCTTGTATATCCATCTCTTTCAGAATTTTCCACAGTTTATTGTGATCCACACAGTCAAAGGCTTTGGCATAGTCAATAAAGCAGAAATGAACTCTACTAAGTCAGAGTCTTAATTGACCAACCGGCCCATGAAATTCTTAAGCAGATAGAAATTTGAGGATGTGTGCATCGTGATATATTTTTAAAATACAATATTAATTTAACATGCCTTCTTGTTAATCAGAATTTGGGAAACAATGAGCATCACAAAGGTGCTTTATAAACCTGTAGGTTAGTGAATTTTATTAGATTGCAAGTTTCTTATAAGAATAATGAAAAACTTAGCCTCATCTGAGCTAAACATTATAGGAACCCAGAAAACAGACATTAAATTAATTGTATTTTGAGTCAGTAACTCTAAAAAGTGAAAAAACTCAGGTGGGGCACTTGCTATTTAGACATTAAACTGTGTTCTGGTCCTAAAGGCAAATCCTATAATCAATTAGTGTTGTCTAAGGACAGAGAAATTCCATCATGTTTAAGGAGCAAAGAAATTCCATCAATTTCTTGCTCTGAGATTAATTGTCTGGGTGGCCTGGTCGACTTTATAGCATTTCCTTGCCTCAAGATTTTCATCTTTCAACTGGGAAGCCTATCTATGGACATTCCCATTTCATATATGCTAGAATGGCACCCACTCCAGTACTCTTGCCTGGAGAATCCCGTGGAGGGAGGAGCCTGGTGGGCTACCGTCCATGGGGTCGCAAAGAGTAGGACACGACTGAGTAACTTCACTTCACTTCAAACATATTAAATATGGCATGATATGGAAAAACAGTTTGGAAAAGCACAGCTTTTCTTCAAATACATTTTACAATAAAATCAACACCAAAGTATTTTTTAAACTTTTATTGAGTAGTTTGGCATTAAATGGTTGCTCATTTAAAATCTTTTTTCCCTATTTAGGCCTCTTAATAACTATCTGCTTAATGAATGAATATGTGACGTTAGACCCATTTCCTGAAAAATATGCAACTGTTTTCATGGCAGCCAAGCATTCTTAAACCAATAATTTGAGAATTATTTTATATTATTATTCAATTACTGTATAGTTTTAGAAAATATACTTTTAGTTTATCAGTATGTTGATAATTTATTATGAAAGTGGTAACATTTGAAAAAAAATACCATTCACCTCCATAGGATTTAGTATTAAATTTACGGTCCTGCAGTAATAATTGTATACAGATAAGGCTATGGTTTTTCCAGTGGTCATGTATGGATATGAGAGTTGGATTGTGAAGAAAGCTGAGTGCCGAAGAACTGATGCTTTTGAACTGTAGTGTTGGAGAAGACTGTTGAGAGTCCCTTGGACTGCAAGGAGATCCAACCAGTCCATTCTGAAGGAGTTTTTCAGCCCTGGGTGTTCTTTGGAAGGAATGATGCCAAAGCTGAAACTCCAGTACTTTGGCCACCTCATGCGAAGAGTTGACTCATTGGAAAAGACTCTGATGCTGGGAGGGATTGGGGGCAGGAGGAGAAGGGGACGACCGAGGATGAGATGACTGGATGGCATCACCAACTCGATGGACTTGAGTTTGAGTGAACTCCAGGAGTTGGTTATGGACAGGGAGGCCTGGCGTTCTGCGATTCATGGGATCACAAAGAGTCGGACACGACTGAGCGACTGAACTGAACTGAACCATACTGTAGTTCTTAAAATTCCCATTTTTATCTTGCATTTTATTTTCTTTGGATGTTTCTAGTTGTCCTTTCGGTTCCTTCTGCTCCGCACACTTTCCTCGACAAGGCTGAGAGGCTCTGACATCAGCCTGCTGTTTGATGAGGACTGCATTTGACCTGCCTGGAGTCTGGACGTTTCTGAGCCCCTTCATATTCCCAGGGTGTCTGAACAGGAAAGGGAAGGGAGGGGAAGGAGTGGCCAGAAGGGGAGAGAAAGACAATGCAGCTTCCACAGCTCCTGTTCTTGCTGACCGAATAAGGCTGCTCTCTGCCTCGGCAGCCCTGATGGGGAGGGGGCTGTGGTCAGGGATATCTCCTCTCGCCTCTCCCATTGGAAGCAGTGCACTCCCGGGCCTTAGAACCCACCTTTAATCTCATCACCGAGGGTGACTTTATCAACAAGGAGGTGCCATGGGCAATGGAGTAGCTGTCTCACTTCAGACTGAGAGAAAATAAAAGGAAACCAACCTGACTCAGTGCCCTGCTATTAAGCAGATCCTCTGCTAAGACACTGACATACTTCTGCTACAGCCTTGTGAAGTGGCTGTTACTGTCTTCATTGGTCAAAAGATAATTACGCTAAAAATTTAATTAGCTTGCTTAAGTCAAACGGCTACTAAGAAATGGAACTGCAATTAAACTAAATGTGAGAACTGGAACCAAACTCCGTGTTAAATGAGTTTAAATCCACATAAATACATACATTCCCTAATATGCCCCAAGCAAACCAACTTTTAGAATTGTGCTTTTATTGCATATTAATAGGTACTGACCGGGGTCCATGGGCCTTATCCTTTGAATAAAGGTCACACTCAAGATGAAACAAACAAAGCCCAGAGCTTTCAAGCGGAGTGGTCTTTGGGTGACTGAATGTTTGTTATTTCAGAGTATTCATGATATTAAGTCCAGATAATGCTTTTGATTGATACTTAGTTGAGTATTATCAAGCTTGTTTTTGTTTACAGCAGCAGCAGTGAATATCAGAGTAAGTCTATCTTCCCTAAAAAAATTATATACCATCACTGTATCGCTAGTGATGAATTCAGTTTCACTACCCAGTGTAGATACTTTTGTTTCCTGTCTTCTGATTCATGTGCTTGTCAGGTCTATATAGTTAGCAATGTGTACTTAGTGATTATTACAAGGCAGGAAAGGCATTGATGGAAAGAAAGAGAATATTTAATCCTATATGTGTATTTTTTAGTCTTGCACAAAGAAAACTATACAATATGTAGTGTTATACAATTTAGAATATGATTAGGGCTGACCCTTGAGAAAATTATAAATGGATGAAATTTGTTTTCAACATCTTTAGCTCCTAGTTTCTGAATTCTTTGTAGCAACATGTAGTATTCTTAATCTACAAAAGTAAACAGTCAAATAAATGAGTCTCTAATTGTTGAAATGCATCAAATAGAAGGAGATATGCAGGGGCTTGATTTGCTCTGAAATCCTAGCATAAAAGTAGCCTTGTGTACTATTTGTAACAAAGGGTCACTCTTCAGCTTTATAGAGCCCTAGAGGTAAGGTCTCACAATATCTAAGACTAGAGAGTATAAACTGAGTCCCTAGGTAGAAACATTGAAACAATTCTTTGAAAAAAAAAAAAAACCAAGCTAACAGGATGACAGGGGTTCACTTCTAGCAGAGTTGGAGACAAAGACCACGTTGGTTCTGATTGTCAAAACACTCAGAGTTGTCTGTTTACAGTTGCCATCAAAAATAAATGAAAAGAAACTCCTGCTTTGATACATTTTTTTCCCCTTCAAATCAAGATAAAAACAGAAATCTTAGTTCAAGGTCTTCTATTAATATTCCAGAATAAGCAGGCAGAATTGTGAAAGGTTTTATAAACCTTTAAATTGCCATTAGCTAATCAGAATCATTGTTCAGTGATCATTATCTTTTATTAAATGACCACTGAATCAGAATGTTCATACTGCTTTTCAATTAAAATGTAGAATAGACAGAACTGACTCAGGAGCATACAGAGCAGCAGCAGTATGGCCCAGGGACGCTGCCATTACCCAGAGGTAATTGACCACTTAAGAACTTAAGTTAACTTCTCAATGTAGCCAGTTATTTCTGCTAATGTCGTTTCTAAAGGATTTTTCCTACAGAAAGAGCACTCATAAACAATATATCCTGCAATAGGGTGTTTGGGATGAAAACTGATCATGATTTTGAAAAGTTCCATCAAAGCATGATGCTATTTTTACTTCTTTGTCTTTTGTTAGGGATTCACGCAACATCCTAGGGGAACTGAGTGAAGAAAGGTGATAGAAAAATAGAGGTAATATGCATAGCTCAGGTATGACTACTAAAAGATAGGACTAGTAAAATTTATTCTGAATTAAAATGTCTTTACACATGTGCTCAGACACACACAGATGTATTCAACTATCTGAAAGATGAAAGCAATTGATGGCACAATGGAGAATTTAGTCCTTAAATTCACTCAAACATGGCAGTAGATGATGTTTGGATATTTCTTTCTCTTATAGAATGAACAAGATTGTCCTTTTAATTTTATTTTTGTTGTTGCCTCATTCCATGGAAAGTAAAAAGAGCTTAATTACCCGATAGGATGGACTAGCTACCAAAGAGTTAAGTTTTGCATAAGAAGAGAAACGCACTTAAATACTACATCACAAATTACCATTTTTATGTCACCACCCCACCATGACTTTAGCACTAAGCCTGCTACATCTTCACACTCTCATTAGGATATAATGCATATTCATGGTCCTGATTATATAGCCACTTTCTTGACTTGTTTTAATTGTGCATAAAGACACTCTGACAGGAGACCTGACCTTTTCAAGATCATTTTCTCTCCATTGCTTTTCACAAAGCTATTAACTTGTCTCCTTCCCAAAGATTGCAATAATTTATTTCCCATTAATAAAAAATTCCTGGTGCCATGTAAATTAAAATTTATTCAGCAAATAGAATTCTTTGGATTATTTTCTAATGGCTTTAAATACTTCCAGCTTAGGAAGAAAAATAATATTAATGGGTACAGGCTGAGTGGATAATTGCATACACTGAAGAAAAATGAATATACAACCAGTGCTGTACCTTACCTCACAACAATCACCCAGAAGAGTTGCTTTACTTTTTTCAAAAAATATATTAAATAATTTATTTCAGGGGGTATCATTATGGTCTTGAAATTATCCCAATTGAATGAAAAGCGCAGCAGCATAAACGTATAAGCAACACACACGTTGGTATAAGAAAACCAGACCAAGTTAAAAAAAAAAATCTGTGTAGGTGTAAATGAGGTTATTTAAGGGGGTCACTAAGCTAAAGTGGCAACTGAACTGCGATGTAATGTGAACATGGAAAAATGAAATTCAAGGACCTGACTCTCTTTTCTTACTAAGTGGCACCTGTCTTCCTCTTGGTACCCAAGAGCACCTCATGAGAAAACCAAACTTCCAGAGAACGTTGTTTTTTGAATCTCATTCTGAGAAAAGTTAAGTATATCTTCTTCATCCTATGCACTTTTTCTCTTTTCTTTGCGTATTATGTTAATGTGATGAAACTTGTGTGTTAAAAAGTTTATATGCAAAATGTTTTAGACCTAAAGTGCTGTGGGTAACACATTACATTGACTGTCAACTTATTTGCTCCATCTAAAAATAATATCAGTGCCTAAAGGATGTCAGTTCAACTTGGAGCCATAACTCTGGTTTTTGGCATACTAATTGCTTTGGACAAGTGGGGTTAGAAAGCCCAAGAGAACTTTGTGGGCTTGAAATTTTCCAATGGAAACAAAGCCCTTTGAGTGTTTTCTTCATGGTCTGGGAAATTAGAAAAGGAAGGAGTGGGTTGGCAATCTCGTTAACCTGCCAACTGGGGCAATTTTCCCTCTTAAAAAGAAGGCTTCATTGTCTGATCCAATCTAATTTTAAAGACTTTTATCCCTTTTCTCTCTAATAAGCCAAAAGAAAGAAAGAGGAAGAGCTATTATTTTGACACTGAAGACTGTGCAGTGAGTTTTACACATATTATCTCATGGAAACTTCAAGATTATTTTTTGAACCAATTAGTGTAATTGTTCACACCTAGCTTTACAGATAAGGAAACTGAAAGCCCATATAAATGAAATTATGTGTTCAAGATTTTAGGCTAATAAAGGAAGCACGGCTCAACCCAAAATTCTGTGGCCCTTCCTAAATGCCTGCCAAAATCATTCAAATAAGCTAGACTTACCAGCCTTTGCACCAGTGGTGGTCCACTGGGAACAATATAGTCCTCCAGAGAACATTCCACAATATCTGAGGTCATTTTTGGTGGTCACAACTTGTATGTATGTGTTGGAGGGTATCACGGATATTCAATAGCATCTTATAATATAATGCACAGGACAAACTCCACAGCTCAGAATTATTTGGTTCAAAATACAAGTATCATTGTTAAGAAATCCTGGATAATAAACATGAATTAAAAAAAGAAATGAAATAGAGATAAACAACTTTTGAAATAAAATTCTTTATAGATGGATCTTTAGTGTTATTGGAAAGTATGATAAAGGCTCTGTAAAAAAAATGTAAATTAAAGTAGGAGAAAACCAAAAAGCAAACAAACAGAGCAATAATATAAGGCAAAATAGTCCTTAAGAGAAAACAAATCCTAGGTGGAAATAGTAAAGGAGTAAAAGAAAATTGTTTAGATTCAAAATCAATGAGGATCCTAGAACAGAAAGCAGATGAAAAAAAAAAATTCTAAAGTTGGCTCAGAAATAAAGATAAAGATGATATGAATAACTGCACATCAGAAAAGTACACCATCCTGAGAGTGAAGACACTTGATAAAGTCCTAGAGAAATTCAGGAACAGGAAATACTATTATTAATAGATGGATTCATCTGAGAAGTGCGTAGAGGAAGAAAGAGGCCAGGAAATATTCTTTTATGCAAGATGCAACATTGCAAGTGCCCAGGGTTTGGGAAGTAGGGAGAAGAAAAAGAGCAGCTACCTTAACATTGAATGTAAACATGGAAAATCAACCAGAGAGGAGTTTAAACTCAACACAGAGCATTCTCACTGCAGGAGTTCATCTTCCTTGTTCTGAAATCTTCATATAGTGTATATCATAATCAATTAAAGGAATATATTTTACCTTGTTCAGTCATTTAAAAAATGAAGTGTTATAGAATAACCTAATGCTTTGCGAAATTTAGGGCAGGGCTGGAATTTCCAATAGAACTAGGAATTTAAAATTAACAAGTTTCAATAAAATCATGTGTATGTATGTGTGTGTGTGTGCGCCTGTGTGTGAAACATGACAGATCCAGTTGGTTGAAAATAAAGCTTCTCAACAATGTATAGCTCTCTGGGGTTCCTGGAACCAATTCTGAAGCTAACGTGTGTGTGTGTTTGTGTTTTGTGGGGGTCGGGGGCGCAGGGATTGCTCACAACAACAAGCGATTCTCAGACAGCAGTAGGGTGTCTGGGAATTCTCAACTCAGTTTTGACCCTACCTGAGAGAGCATTAGATTCCTAGGTTAAGAACTCAGTAGTTCTACAAGGCTGCATGTCCCCACCCCTCTCCCCACCCCGACCAAGGCCATTTCACATGCCAGCCAAGGGCCCAGTTGTTACCTGTGTTTCTGACAGACTGTCTGTAAAACTGGACAGTCCCAAGATTTCTTCCTTGGGTTTGGTTAATTTGCTGCTGCTGCTAAGTCACTTCAGTTGTGTCTGACTCTGTGCGACCCCATAGACGGCAGCCCACCGACTTCCCCTCCCCTGGGATTCTCCAGGCAAGAACACTGGAGTGGGTTGCCATTTCCTTCTCCAGTTAATATGCTAGGGTGGCTCACAGAGGTACGAAAACATCTCACCTACTAGAGCATCAGTTTATCATAAAAGGATGTAACTCGGGAGCAGTCAGATGAACAAGAACAGAGACAAGGTGTGGAGAACAAGTGGGGAGTCTCCGTGGGCTCTTCAGGTGCCACCCCCTCAGCCCGTCTAGGCAGTCACCCACCCACAAGCTCTCTGAGCACCTTCTTCTGGGCATTTTTAAGAGAAGCTTCTTACATGGGAATGACTGACTGAACTATTGACCGTTAGGTCCTCTCCCCTCTCTGGAGGTCAGAAGTCACAGGGCTGGCTGTCCCAACTATCAGTTCCCATCCTACAGTGCTTTCCAAAAGTCACGATTATCACAGCAAAAGACTCTCATCACTTTGGAAATTTTGAGAGTTTTAGGAGCCCTGTGCCAGAAATGGGGACAAAGACTATGCATTTCTTAAATGACTATATCACAACTGTCTCAGCTAAACTTCCTTGCTTCTTGGCCATCGAGTTGAAACTATGAGAGAAGAGTAATGAAAGACAGACAGTTTAGGATCTGACCACCTGAAAAGAGGCCGTGAAGCCCACCTCTAGCTCTTACTGGCTTATGTTGTGTGAACGTCTCCAAACTTTTCAAACATCATTTTCCTATTTGGTAAACTGGGAATGAAAGTGAAAGTGAAAGTCATGACAGACAGTTTAGGATCCGACCACCTGAAAAGAGGCCGTGAAGCCCACCTCTAGCTCTTACTGGCTTATGTTGTGTGAACGTCTCCAAACTTTTCAAACATCATTTTCCTATTTGGTAAACTGGGAATGAAAGTGAAAGTGAAAGTCACTCAGTCCTGACCGACTCTTTGTGACCCCATGGACTATACAGCCCATGGAATTCTCCAGGCCAGGATACTGGAGTGGGTAGACTTTCCCTTCTCCAGGGGATGTTTCCAACCCAGGGATGAACCCAAGTCTCCTGCATCGCAAGTGGATTCTTTAACAGGTGAGCCACAAGGGAAACCCGAGAATACTGGAGTGGGTAGCCTATCTCTTCTCCAAGGGATCTTCCCGATCCAGGAATCACACCAGGGTCTCCTGTATCGCAGGTGGATTCTTTACCAACTGAGCTATCAGGGAAGCTCAAACTAGGAAGAGTAACAACTATTTCCAGGGGTGGTAAAAATACTTCACAATTAGCCAATTTCACATTGGCTAATCAGAATAGATTAGTTATAAACAGCAAATATGACCAGACCAGTCACTAATTATCAGTCCTACCGTGCTTACGAAGTTCTGGGGAGACATATAATTTTGTTCATTTATGCATCTATTTATTATATATTTATTACACATATACTAGGCTCCACTTTCTCTATTGGTACTGGGAATATAGAGATAGATAAACACAATTTTAATGAAAGAATCAAAGACTAATGAGATAAACATATAAATTAATAATATAATATGTATGTATGAGGAATTATTAATATTGAGCTTTATTCAATTATCTCTTGATTTTGGGTTTCACTCAGATCCAGGTCTGATGCCTTAGGTCTGATGTTTAGTCATGCATTTTTAGCAGTCTGTTGGACATTTTCAGCTAACTGCAGTTATTTCAAACAAAATAACATCCCAAACCAAATTTACAACTTTCTAGCAAAATAAGTTTCTCTACCTTGTATTTCATAAGGATGCTGTTTCTGATGTCTTTATTGTCAGGCCTAAAATTGTGAAGTCGTCACTGGATCTTTTCTATCACTCAGGTCCTCTATCACGCCCTTAGCCGATCCTGTTGACATTTCTCTGTCCAGTTTCCCTTCATTCTTTTCCATGTGCTTAGCTGCTCAGTTGTGTCTGATTCTTTGCGACCCCATGGACTGCAGCCCTCCAGGCTCCTCTGTCCATGGGGATTCTCCAGGCAAGAATAGTGGAGTGCAGTTGCCATGCCTTCCACCAGGGGAATCTTCCCAACCCAAGGATCCAACCCATGTCTCCCGCATTGCAGGTGGACGCTTTACTGTCTGAGCCGCTGCCCTCCTTTCAAGGCCCATGCCAGTTCAAACCTCACTAATTCCTGCCTGGGCCCCTTCTGTGTCTGAGTCACTCAATTGTGTCTGACTCTTTCCGAACCCATGGATCGGGGCTCACCAGGCTCCTCTGTCTATGGGATTTCCCAATCAAGAGTACTGGAGTGGGTTGCCATTCCTTTCATCAGGGGATCTTCCCAATCCAGGGGTTGAACACGGTCTCCCACATTCCAGGCAGACTCTTCACTGTGTGAGCCGCTTGGGAAGCCCCTTCTTCTAGACTCTTTGATTTTGCTCCTGCTATATGTATTCTCGATTCTTAACTTTTTTCAACACAATGTCTATATTTTATTTATTCTCCAAGACCTGTTCTACCTCTATGTTCTGTTTTCTATATCCTATTCCTTTTGGAAATTAACTTGCTCCTGTGTTTTCTTATGTGAGCCTCCTTATGTAAGAAATGTTATGTGTCTCATTCCCTTTCCCCTCCTAATCTACCCTGACTGTTAGCGACATGAGCAAAAACTTGGCATACAGTGGGATGGTCAGTAAATATGTGGTGAATGAATGAACAAATGAGTGAAAGAATAAATGATTCACCACCTTCTTCCCAACCCCTCAGATACAATTGCCTGAATTTCTACACAACTTTAACTATTTGTCTTTTGCCCCACTCTGGATTCTCACAGTTTTAGCATATCATCTCACCAGTCATTACTTCTCACAGTTCTTAGAACTCTTGAACAAATAGTTCTTCACATCACTAAAAATTATAATTTTGCTTGACCATGATTTTTCTTCTTTGATATTATTGCAACATTGTTGCTAAAACAAAATTCTCTGTCTTTTAAAAATTTATAGCTTTCACATTAAAAAGAAACTTTAGCCTTAGTCCATTAGAACAACCTATCAAAAACTCATTTTCTTCTGCACCTAGATGAAAGCAAATTAAAGAATGTAGATTAAAACTCAAAGTAGTAAACCCTGCTGTTTCTCATTTGCTGTGTTAATCAAGGCTGCAGGAAGAAGTTTCTGACTCCATTACCCTGTGTTTTCATTTTCCGTTTCTCCTCTAGTCCTTGCGTTCTCTGCCATCCATCTGAGACTCTGATGCTTTCCCAGATAAAAAATGGGTCTTATTCAGGCATAAACTATCCAAAATACTTGTGTTAACTGTAGTACATTGACAGAGAACCATTGTAAAATCACAGAGTAACCTGTTTTATTTTAAAACATTTTTTCTGAATGATAGTATATATGTTTATTTTTAGCAAACCTGAAGATTACGAACAGAGAAACACGCTAGACAGCATATGCTAAGTGCCAGATTAGTGGTCCTGACAATGAACAGTTCAGCAGTACTGTAATGATTGATTTCCAAATGACTGGATCTGAACTGATACTATAACCTTCAGAGGAAAGGAAATCTGGACCTGTATTATCCTAAAGGAGACACTGCTGCTTTTACAAATCTTAATTTACTTACATTTTAATCACATTTCAAAAGAATTCCTTATTTATCTCCCTTTCTTATTCCTCACTTTCCCATAGCATTTGACTGATTGCAAAATTTTATATTCGTGTTTGATGAAATGCTATTTTTTACAAGGGTTAATACAAAAAATTGCTGCAACAACTTAGCAGATCTGTTTGGGGAATTTCTTTCAACAAAAAGAGGGCTACCATTGGCCATTTTCACTAAAAAGTGATTTAGCAATCATTATTTTGATTGCAAAATTTTATATTCGTGTTTGATGAAATGCTATTTTTTACAAGGGTTAATACAAAAAATTGCTGCAACAACTTAGCAGATCTGTTTGGGGAATTTCTTTCAACAAAAAGAGGGCTACCATTGGCCATTTTCACTAAAAAGTGATTTAGCAATCATTATTTAGGAGGTAGCCACAGGATATTTATTTTTTCAAGAAAGGCTCTCCAGACCAGTCACTAATTATCAGTCCTACCGTGCTTACGAAGTTCTGGGGAGACATATAATTTTGTTCATTTATGCATCTATTTATTATATATTTATTACACATATACTAGGCTCCACTTGCTCTATTGGTACTGGGAATATAGAGAAAGATAAACAAAATTTTAATGAAAGAATCAAAGACTAATGAGATAAACATATAAATTAATAATATAATATGTATGAGCAATTATTAATATTGAGCTTTATTCAATTATCTCTTGATTTTGGGTTTCACTCAGATCCAAGTCTGATGCCTTAAGTCTGATGTTTGGTCACGCATTTTTAGCAGTCTCCTGGACATTTTCAGCTAACTGCAGTTATTTCAAACAAAATAACATTCCAAACCAAATTTACAACTTTCTAGCAAAATAAGTTTTTCTACCTTGTATTTCATAAGGATGCTGTTTCTGATGTCTTTATTGTCAGGCCTAAAATTGTGAAGTCGTCACTGGATCTTTTCTATCACTCAGGTCCTATATCTCGCCTTAGCCGATCCTGTTGACATTTCTCTGTCCAGTTTCCCTTCATTCTTTTCCATATGCTAGTTGCTCAGTTGTGTCTGATTCTTTGCGACCCCAGGGACTGCAGCCTTCCAGGATCCTCTGTCCATGGGGATTCTCCAGGCAAGAATAGTGGAGTGCAGTTGCCATGCCTTCCACCAGGGGAATCTTCCCAACCCAAGGATCAAACCCATGTCTCCCGCATTGCAGGTGGATGCTTTACTGTCTGAGCCGCTGCCCTCCTTTCAAGGCCCATGCCAGTTAAAACCTCACTAATTCCTGCCTGGGCCCCTTCTATGTCTGAGTCACTCAATTGTGTCTGACTCTTTGCAAACCCATGGATTGGGGCTCACCAGGCTCCTCCGTCTATTGGATTTCCCAATCAAGAATACTGGAGTGGGTTGCCATTCCTTTCATCAGGGGATCTTCCCAACCCAGGGGTTGAACACGGTCTCCCACATTCCAGGCAGACTCTTCACTGTGTGAGCCGCTTGGGAAGCCCCTTCTTCTAGACTCTTTGATTTTGCTTCTACTATATGTATTCTCGATTCTTAACTTTTTTCAACACAATGTCTATATTTTATTTATTCTCCAAGACCTGTTCTACCTCTATGTTCTGTTTTCTATATCCTATTCCTTTTGGAAATTAACTTGCTCCTGTGTTTTCTTATGTGAGCCTCCTTATGTAAGAAACGTTATGTGTCTCATTCCCTTTCCCCTCCTAATCTACCCTGACTATTAGCGACATGAGCAAAAACTTGGCATATAGTGGGACGGTCAGTAAATACGTGGTGAATGAATGAACAAATGAGTGAAAGAATAAATGATTCACCCCCTTCTTCCCAACCCCTCAGATACAATTGCCTGAATTCCTACACAACTTTAACTGTTTGTCTTTTGCCCCACTCTGGATTCTCACAGTTTTAGCGTATCATCTCACCAGTCATTACTTCTCACAGTTCTTAGAACTCTTGAACAAATAGTTCTTCACATCACTAAAAATTATAATTTTGCTTGACCATGATTTTTCTTCTTTGATATTACCGCAACATTGTTGCTAAAACAAAATTCTCTGTCTTTTAAAAATTTATAGCTTTCACATTAAAAAGAAACTTTAGCCTTAGTCCATTAGAACAACCTATCAAAAACTCATTTTCTTCTGCACCTAGATGAAAGCAAATTAAAGAATGTAGATTAAAACTCAAAGTAGTAAACCCTGCTGTTTCTCATTTGCTGTGTTAATCAAGGCTGCAGGAAGAAGTTTCTGACTCCATTACCCTGTGTTTTCATTTTCCGTTTCTCCTCTAGTCCTTGCGTTCTCTGCCATCCATCTGAGACTCTGATGCTTTCCCAGATAAAAAATGGGTCTTATTCAGGCATAAACTATCCAAAATACTTGTGTTAACTGTAGTACATTGACAGAGAACCATTGTAAAATCACAGAGTAACCTGTTTTATTTTAAAACATTTTTTCTGAATGATAGTATATATGTTTATTTTTAGCAAACCTGAAGATTACGAACAGAGAAACACGCTAGACAGCATATGCTAAGTGCCAAATTAGTGGTCCTGACAATGAACAGTTCAGCAGTACTGTAATGATTGATTTCTAAATGACTGGATCTGAACTGATACTATAACCTTCAGAGGAAAGGAAATCTGGACCTGTATTATCCTAAAGGAGACACTGCTGCTTTTACAAATCTTAATTTACTTACATTTTAATCACATTTCAAAAGAATTCCTTATTTATCTCCCTTTCTTATTCCTCACTTTCCCATAGCATTTGACTCATTGCAAAATTTTATATTCGTGTTTAATGAAATGCTATTTTTTACAAGGGTTAATCTAAAAAATTGTTGCAACAACTTAGCAGATCTGTTTGGGAAATTTCTTTCAACAAAGAGAGGGCTACCATTGGCCATTTTCGCTAAAAAGTGATTTAGCAATCATTATTTAGGAGGTAGCCACAGGATATTTATTTTTTCAAGAAAGGCTCTTAAAGGTGCCCTAATTTATGTGGCCATTTAAAAATATTGATTATTGCCTAGTGGCATGGAGATATGGATGCTGAAATCAGGAGTGAGTTATGGATTAGAGAGTTGAAAATTTATGCTCTGGACACATATCTGCCTAATTAAACAGAAGGCTCAGTGGTAAAGAATCTGCCTGCCAGTGCAGGAAGCATGGGTTCAATCCCTGAATCGGGATGAAACCTGGAGAAGGAAATGAATCACTCTATAATTCTTGCCTGGAAAATCCTATGAAGAGAGGAGCCTGGTGGGCTACAGTCCATTGGGGGTCACAAAGAGTAGAACACAACTTAGCAACTAAACAAGTATATGTACTACATATACTACATCTACATACACAGATACTAAGTATACTTTTAAGTGAGACCTTCACTTTGCATATCAAACAAGAATACAGAGCAATGAAGAGGAAAGGCAAAACTATTACAAGCCTGTAGCTATTGGAAAGCCTCAGACTCAGAAACACCCCATGTCATTTGATGTACCCAGCTGAGTTTCTACTGTTTGAGCTCTACCTTTACTTCTGCTGGGAATTGTCTTAGCACTTCCTGATGTACCTGAATAATGAGGTTGCCGCACCTGTGAAATAATTATCACACAAGCCACCATCACCCATGGGATGTTCAGATCATCATATGTGCCAACTCATTGTCTGCTGGTAGGCTCTCTCCTTCTTATACCTGTCCTGCTTCTTCTCTTTAGTGCAAACACGTTATTTAATCAAATGGAAACTAACTTGGCAAATAGCATAAAATTCATCTGCTCCTTCTTCAAATCACCAATGAATATAGATTTCTCATCTCCTATTTTATGTTTGAAGTATGGAATTAATGCAAGACAGGCATATTTATGGCTACCAAAGCTGTTCTGCTAAAGAGAAAGGGAAATGAAAAACTGATGGGAAGGTATCTGTATCAAAATTTACTATTTGAAAAGAGAACCAACAAAAAAAAAATTATTTTTCTTATTGAGAAAGTGCCAATTTAGTTTAAGATAGTGTGATATAAAAACTTTCCTTTACGTTTCACAAAAATGTTCCACATTCAGAATGCATGTGCATACTGGGATTCTTTTGGAAACCAAGACGTGGAAAACTCCATTGTAAACATAATTTTCACATGCACACACATAGAAAATAGAGTTTTTTGATGTTCACAATGATGGCTTTAGTGCTTTTACAATAATTGCAAAAAGACACACAGCAGAATCTGATAGTGGTGAACGTTAACCCATTTTGAATTTCTGAAAATAACTCAGAATAGTACATTGATGGTTTTATGTGATAAGTGGTTTAGATTTCTGAGTATTAAGTGTCTGGATTAGGTCCCTTATCCAGTATAACCTTTTTGTTTTTGAAAGTGTTGGAAAGTTAAAAATTGCGTTTCTTACGCTATCTCACAAGCATGGTTCTGATTACCAACCAGTTTCTACCCATTATATTCAGTAAGAGACTTGGTGGGCAGACTTGAAGGAAGGGTCACCTTCTGAGACTTCTAGGCCAGTGGTTCCCCAAGTTTGGTCCCTGAACCAGCAACAGTAACCTGACTTGGGAACTTGTTAGAAGTGTAAATTCTTGTCCCCACCTGCAACCTACTGAGTAACTGTTGAGGTAGCTCTAGCAATCGATGTCTTCATTTAAGCTTTCCATTTGATTTTGATGTACATTGAAGTCTGAAATCACTGGTAGGCTATTGGTAGCTGATTAAGACCATAGTGAACACAAGGCTGCCTTGCACCACAGTCCATTTCCTACTTTCCTGAATGTTGAGATGCAATCAAGCAGATGCATATTCCTGATCTGACTTCCTAACTGAAAAGATAGTGTGCGTTCTCCCGTCTCTCTGAAACGAGCAGCAGTTATATCCCTCACATTGGTGTCTTGTGTTTAGCGTGGTATCAAAGGTAGCCTCCAAAACAGGAGCTGACCTAGCGGATCACCTGTATTGTTCTGGAAGTCTGAGGCGGACCACCCTAAAATTCACTTCTTCTATCTATCCTAACCTCTCATGAGCATCTATTTCTATTACATACTTTCTACTTAAAATACCTAGAGTGGGAGCTGTTTCCTGCACTGAACCGTGGTTCTGCCATTACTGAGGCAGTTCTGAAACATGGACCCCAATTACTTTGCACGTATTTTTCATGGAGCAGTGGAACCTCCCTTTGGATTCAGAGTTTGTGACTGCTTGGCCGATAGCACACAGAAGGGACACAAATCTAAGGTTTTAAGAAACTGGCAGCTTCCTCTCCTTGTCTACTGGGAAACAGACTCTTGTAATGCAGAGGCCAACTTGTGAGGAAGTCACACAATAGCCAGCACTGAATCACCAACCATACAAATGAGAAATGTTGGATGAGGATTTTCCAGCCCCTGGAAAACAGGCCCAGCTGATGGCACATGGAACAAAGATGAACCCTCCCTGGTGAACTCTGCCCAAATGGAAGACTCAGGAGCTTGGGGGAAATTAAAAAAAAAAAAAAAAGATTATAAAGTTAGAAAAAGTTTTAAAAAGGCTTTTTAAAAGTTACTATAAAGTTTATAGTAAATATCATTTTGCCAGTCTGATGTTCTTTGATTTGCTTTTCTACTATCCCTAATTCCTCACTCCAGTATTCTTGCCTGGAGAATCTCATGGACAGGAAAACTGGGGGGCTACATCCATAGGGTTGCAAAGAATTGGACATGACTGAAGCGACTTAGCACACACACACACCCCTAATTCCAGGGCTTTATTATGCACATTACTCTTAAATAAGGTGAAACTGACTAAATGTGGTCATGGATCCTTCTTAATTAGATAAAGACATCAGAAGACTCTGCTGTTGTTTTAAGTGGCCAGGTTTTCTCATGGTATGCTATGCAGCAATAACTATCTGGAACACACTCTAAACCAGAACATTTGTAGAATTAGTACCAGGATGTCTAATTTAGGCCAGAGAGTGTTTTCATAGCGTGGGTTCCCCTCAAGCAGACCCAGATATGAGGTGGTTGGGGCATGATATTACAAACAGGATCGGAGGGGATTTTGAAGACAAGAGGTCTGTCCATAGCTCTTATATCACATGACAGAGCTAGCTCTAATATCTTCTCTAAGTCCAGTTACATGAAAGCAGAATGTTTTCTGCCTTAGAGGCACCTGTGTACTAGAGAGAATATACGATTTTCTCTGTACATATTCTCAAGAAGGCATACCTTTTCTCTTTTCCAGATGAAACAACAGAAGTTCAGAAACGTTAGCTAATACTCACAGTATCACATATTTAAAGAGTGAATGACATGCCTGGGCACCGGGCCCTGGTCTCTCTGAATCCTATGCAATATTCAATCAAATGGAACATAGTGAAGCAGAAACTTGGCCATCCTTATTGAAACTGTAGATCTTAGTGAAATCACGCAAACTAGATAATTCAAGACTATAATAACTAAAGCAAATTATGGTTATATTATTTTAAGTCATTCACACAATGTTTTATTTGGTCTTCAAAAAACTTTATAAGTAGGGCAGAATATATTAGTGATTTGTCCAAATCAATGTTAGACTAGAGTCGTCTATTTTGGTTGTGAACATGGAGAAAATTTCTTGGATTATTTCTAATTTTCCACCATAATGGCATAACAGATAGGTTATTTTAGTACTTTTTATTAACAATTCATTGTTTTATGTTTTAATAACCTTTTTCTTTGACATGTCTAAATTCCATTATCTTTAATCACAGAAATACAGAACTAAATATAGTAATTGTAACTTTGAACTCTTCATTTTTAACTAAAAATAAAGTCATAGAATCATAGAACATCAAGACTTGAAAAATATCTCAAAGAAAATCTTTTAAAATGTCCCTTTTTACAAATAGGACCTCCCTGGTGTCTCACATGGTAAAGCATCTGTCTACAATGCGGGAGACCTGGCTTCAATCCCTGGGTCGGGAAGATTCCCTGAAGAAGGAAATGGCAACCCGCTCCAAAACTCTTGCCTAGAAAACCCCATGGATGAAGGAGCTTGGTGCAGGCTACTGTCCATGGGGTTGCAAAGAGTCGGACATGACACAACGACTTCACTTTCACTTTTTTACAAATAATGAAACAATGAAGGCTCTGAGAAGTGAAGTGACTTTTCTAAGGTTTGGTTAGGTTGTGCAGATTGAGATCCAGGACCATACTTTTTGACTGTTCTCCTCAAGACAGTGCATACGTATACTGTCTTCTTAACTGCTGTGTACAAGCGTGCCTGTCATAATGTGGGGTCTTTAATGTTTATCAAATAAATAAACAGTATCAGAACTAACTCTCTTTGTTTCTACGATAAGCTACTTGAAGGCAGGGATTATGGCTTATTGACTTTGCATTTCCTACAATGTCTAATGACAAATGTTAAGCTCAAACCAAATACCCGAACTGGTTGAATTTGGTTCAGAAATGAGGATGTCAGCGTCAGATATGTGGGTGTTTAATGGTAAGCCATTTTCTCTCTTCTTCATTCGAGAAATTTGCATTTTAATATATGCTGTCTCCACGAGCACTTTCAATTGTCACAAAACAGTAACAACTAATGTCTGTATGTCTCCTTTCAAAATTATTTCCCATACATGCTTTTATTTGACTCTGTCACAACCATGTGAAAGTTTGTATGGGGAGGGAACATACTATAGAGAGGTTAATGAATTTGTTCAAAGGTACACGAAGAACACGTGTAAATCAGGGGATCTGGATTTAGGCTTCATGTTCCAGAACTTATGCTCTTATCAGACCTGTCCTGAACCAAAGGACCACCTAGAAGATTACTCAGTGAGGACCATGGCTAAAGAAATACGAGGTCAGGTCTGAAAGTTAGTTTTACCAAACAAAATCTGTAAACGTAGGCAACCTTTAATGTTTCCTATTTGTTCATGGAAAAAGTCCATGTAAGACAATCCCAGGAGGAATAAGAAAGGTGTGGGATAAACAGATACCTCCCTCCTTTTTATGTAGTAAATACTACCCTTTGTTTTCTAAACATTCTGAGGCAGGATGAAAAATTCTAAGTCCTTTTAAGTGCCTTGACACCTCAAATCATATTATTAGTAAATACAGATATTCAATCTCAATTTGAAACAGGAGAAAATACTTTATGTAGATATTAGATACCAGCCAGATATTTTTTGTAGCAAAATAAAAATGTGAGAATACTACTTCACAGTTTGTGTGGCAGGAAAAATGCTGCTTTTCATTTCTTCCAGAGAATAAGTGGGTGCCCGTCCGTGGGCCATCTACTATCCTGTTACCACTTTCTTTGTAGTATATAATAAAACCCAAGGAGAATCTCTCTTGTTCACAGTGTGAGTCTGGAAAAGAGAAGACGTATCTGTTGACCAGTCTGATACTCCAGTAGAGAAGGGCTGTCATTAGAATCTTGCATAGTATCAAGTGGGAAAGCAGCCTTATATTGCAATTACTTTCCTATTAGCTGCTGCCCATTGCCCCTGACAGGTATAAATTAGATCTCGCTAGGTTGCCTACAGATTAAAGAGTTCCCAAATTGGCATTCAATTGTTTGGGAGTGAAAGGCAGAAAAGGGAGGGAGATGCAAAATCTTTATACACCTGTGATTAGAGGATATTTCCTTTCATTTCATATTTTTCTTCCTTCCTCAGTATCGCTTGGGTGATAACTGACACTTCTATCTGAGGATTCCTTTCCGAGTAGCAGAAACTTGCAGCTGAGGCGAGGCCAGAATTAATAATTTGCGTGAGCAAACACACAGCTGCTGTTTGTGGAGAGAGATTCTATTAACGAACAGTGAATTCTCATAATTAGCTGAGCGGTTTCTGCAGCTGCCCGCCTGACCCCCAGACTACACAAATTGTGGGTGGTGTTCGGCCTCGAAATCAATCTTACCTAATTACTCTGAGCATGTTCCTCCAGTCCTAATGACTGCAAAAAATTAGACATTTCTTACTCATTCAAATGCTTCTTATTAGATTTTCCTTTGTACCTAAATTTATATTTTTCTATTAGCATTTCTAAGAGTGTACAGGTGTAGGTACAAATCAGGCACAGAGACATATAATTCATGTTCCTGCAAGCATGCACCCACCAATGTCTGCTCTGCAAACAGAAGCAAGATTGGTGCCCCCTGAAAGCATCATCTCCCCAACTACAGAGACCATTCTTCAGACTGGTAGTTATTCAGAACCCCGTTTCTCTTATATCTTCTGGGTTCCTTTCACTCACCTTCCGCTCCTCTCTTCCCCCATCCAACTCATCTGAACTTCAGTCAATTAAAAAGAAAGAGATTATGCAGGCTACGGGTAAGTCCCTGCCTCATGGAAGCCAGATTTCTACTTGTCATTCTGTCACCCTGAAATCAAACCAACTTACCTGACATTGATTTACTTGACAAGGGTGTGTGGTTGAGTGTCCCACTCTCAGCGTTGCCCACCCACATTACAGCAGCTTCTAAGACAAGCTCAGTATTAGTTTGTTCAGATAGTTAGCTATATTTTTTTTTCAGAGGCCAAGTTAGGACACAGCCTCCCTGCTGGCTGGAATGGATTTTGCTGGTCTTCTGCCCACATTCCCTTAGCACAGGGAGTTATGTCTGCTGCTGAGAACATGTGCCCACAGCCCAGATATATTGTAGATACATCACTTTTCACTGAGCCTTAAGAAATGTAAACGTGCTTATGCTAAACCAAGATTATTGCACTAGGCAGTGTGGGGTACTGTACTCAGAAAACATGGTTGACTCTTTTTCCTCCATGAACAATATACAGGTCTGAGATGAATGTAACTACTATGAGCATCACTAGGAAGCCTTACACTGAAGCAGACATGAAGCAGAGATGCTGATCATGAAGAGAGTAACAGGTATTTTCTTGGCAGTGAAGTTACATGTGCAAATACTTAGAGGTAGGACATGCTTTTGTGTTCCAGGAGCTAAACACAGGCCAGTGTGGCAAAAGATCCAACACTGGATAAATCAGAATAAAAAACTAAATGGTTCAGAGACTAAGCATAAAGAATGCTTTTAAATATCCTTTAGAGAAACCAATGTCACAATTCAATTATCATTATATATTCTATTAGAATTATTGGTCTTAAGACAGAAACAACAGAATCCTCTAAAATTGTGTACTGAGAAAAATAACTGTGATCTGATTTAGCGGGTTGTGAGTTATTTTTTTCCTTCTTCATCAAGCACTAAGTCCATTTGTCTTAATGGCAGCTACATTAAAAAAAAAAGTTTATATGATAAGATTTCATTGAAATAAAGATCATATCAGAGCTCAAACAAAAGAAACAGAAGGAAATTTGCAATTCAAACCTAGTGAACTCTGGGGTGTGGAAAATAGAACATTCCCTACCCTCAACCCCAAATCACAGGCTAGCACTCACATTAGAACCTGAATCTTTGGAGCAAGTTTGACCTAACTAGTTGTAAGTGGATGTGGGAAATGCTTCCTTGCATATCTCAGTTAAGGAAAAGGAGTGTTACAGTCACATGGCAGGATGAGAAATGAAGAGACACTGGCTTCCAGTTACCCACTTTGGAAACAATCAGAGGCTAATACATGCTCTGCAAGGGAAAGACCATGGTACACTACTGTTAAGAACTTGGTACATCTCCCTCTGAGCCTTGGTGGTTTGGGGCACCAGGTGAGGTTATATCCTGTGGTCTTATAAACAGAAAAAAAGTATATTTTAAGACAGACCAAAGCCATTCACATGAAGTAATTAATTTAGGATTAAATATATAAGCAGCATTATGTAATGTTTTAAAGTATATGAACATTCCAAAATCATCAATTTATATTTGGTCATTAGCCAAGACCAACTCTTTAAAGAAGAATTTAATTAACTTTTCAGCACATAGTGGTAAGATAAGGGAAAACAGTCCTGAGACTTCCTCTATCAGGGGTAATCTAGGATCCAAGTGGCATCATTCTCTTGATCCTGTCTACCAAGGGGGCTGAACATGAAGGTAGGCGATAATCAGGGCTATGATTGGATGCTAGGACATATTGTCACATAGGAGAAGTCATTTAAAAGGTTTTTTACTGTAGGTTGTTGTACCTGAAATTTATGGCCAGGACCTGAGTTTCCAAGGATGATTCTTAGTGTGATTCCTGAACTTGCATTGGAATCACTTGAAATGCATGCAGTTAAAAGGCAGATTTATAGGCTTTTAAACCTTTTCTCACTGCCTAAACCATAACCTGAGGGGAGCAAGGGAGAAGACTGGACCATAAATTTCCAGTGATTTTTATTCTCACTAAAGTTTGAGGATACTGCTTAGGGTAGGAAGATGAGATTCATTAAGATTTACACTAAAATAATGAAAGGAATTCGATTTATGTATTGATATTATAGAAATGTTAGGTTTTATTTTAAAGGAAATTTTTTAGTATAAAAATTTACAATTCCAAATTTTAAACTCTCCTTAACTCACCTTGTTTGTGTGACTCCTACAGTAACCACTAGTCTGGATAAAAATCATTGAACTGACAATATTAAATTCTCTTGAAGTTGTGGAGCCACAGGAACTCTTGTTCATTGTTCATGGGAACACAAAATGAAACAACCACTTAGGAATTCTGGCGGTTCTTAACAAAACCAATCATACTCTTATCATATCATCCAGCTATCACAGTCTTTCAGTTTTACCCAAAGGAGTTGAAAACTTATGTCCACATACAAACCTGAACATGGACATTTATAAGTTGTATTCATAACTGTCATAACTTGAAAGTAGCCAAGATGTCTTTCAGCAGGTGAATGGATTAATAATCTGAGGTATATCCAGCAGACAATGGAATATCATTCAAATCTTAAAAAAATATATGGTATGAAGCCATGAAACAATATGGAGGAGTCTTAAATTCATATTACTAAGTTACAGAAATTGATGCAGAAAGATTACATACTGTATGATTCCAACTACATGATAGCATGGAAAAAGCTCAACTAGGGGCATAATAAAAGGGTGAGTGGGTTCCAGGAGTTGGGAGGGAGAGAGATAAATAGATGAAGCACATAGGATTTTTAGGGCAATGAGACTACTCTGTATGAGACTACTACAGTAATGGGTATATGTTAAGATGCGTTGGTCCAAATTCACAGAATGTACAACATGAAGTGTGAACCCTAATGTAAACTATGGACTTTGGATGGGAATGATGTGTCAAGTAGGCTCATCAGCTGTAACAAATATATCACTCTAGTGTTGGATATTCATAGTGGGGAAGGATATGCCTGTATGTGATGGAGGGTATATAGGAAATCTTTTTACTTTCTGCTGAATTTTGCTGTGAGCTTAAAATTTTTCTAAATTTTAAAATAAGTAAATGCATTTTTTTAAAAAAATCACTGAAAAAAATTTAAAAAATCACTGAGCATCTGAGAAATAATGATTGAGTCGTTGGTGCTTGAAATACCACATTCAGTTCAGTTCAGTTCAGTCACTCAGTTGTGTCTGACTCTTTGTGACGCCATGAATCGCAGCACATCAGGCCTCCCTGTCCATCACCAACTCCTGGAGTTCACTCAGACTCACGTCCATTGAGTCAATGATGCCATCCAGCCATCTCATCCTCGGTCGTCCCCTTCTCCTCCTGCCCCCAATCCCTCCCAGCATCAGAGTCTTTTCCAATGAGTCAGCTCTTCTCACGAGGTGGCCAAAGTACTGGAGTTTCAGCTTTAGCATCATTCCTTCCAAAGAAATCCCAGGGCTGATCAGAATGGACTTCAGAATGGACTGGCTGGATCTCCTTGCAGTCCAAGGGACTCTCAAGAGTCTTCTCCAACCCCACAGTTCAAAAGCATCGATTCATCGGCGTTCAGCTTCCTTCACAGTCCAACTCTCACATCCATATATGACCACTGGAAAAACCATAGCCTTGACTAGATGGACCTTTGCTGACAAAGTAATGTTTCTGCTTTTCAATATGCTATCTAGGTTGGTCATAACTTTTCTTCCAAGGAGTGTCTTTTAATTTCATGGCTGCAGTCAGCATCTGCAGTGACTTTGGAGCCCCCCAAAATAAAGTCTGGCACTGTTTCCACTGTTTCCCCATCTATTTCCCATGAAGTAATGGGACCGGATGCCATGATCTTTTGTTTTCTGAATGTTGAGCTTTAAGACAACTTTTTCACTCTTCTCTTTCACTTTCATCAAGAGGCTTTTTAGTTCCTCTTCACTTTCTGCCATAAGGGTGGTGTCATCAGCATAGCTGAGGTTACTGATATTTCTCCTGGCAATCTTGATTTCAGCTTGTGCTTCTTCCAGCCCAG
>SJYX01008780.1:616593-764006 GCA_006410675.1 Oreotragus oreotragus | reverse complement strand
CTATCTAGGTTGGTCATAACTTTTCTTCCAAGGAGTAAGCATCTTCTAATTTCGTGGCTACATTCAGGTATGACCTAAATCAAATCCCTTATGATTACACAGTGGAAGTGAGAAATAGATTTAAGGGACTAGATCTGATAGATAAAGTGCCTGATGAACTATGGACTGAGGTTTCTGACATTGTACAGGAGACAGGGATCAAGACCATCTCCATGGAATAGACATGCAAAAAAGCAAAATGGCTGTCTGTGGAGGCCTTACAAATAGCTGTGAAAAGAAGAGAAGTAAAAAGCAAAGGAGAAAAGGAAAGATATAAGCATCTGAATGCAGAGTTCCATAGAATAGCAAGGAGAGATAAGAAAGACTTCCTCAGCGATCAATCCAAAGAAATAGAGGAAAACAACAGAATGGGAAAGACTAGAGATCTCTTCAAGAAATTTAGAGATACCAAGGGAACATTTTACACAAAGACGGACTCAATAAGGGACAGAAATGGTATGGATCTAACACAAATACCATATTAGGTGCTGACTAATTCCATGGGCTCTCAGATGCCAGCCTTTTGCACCAAGTGGTCCTCAGAAATTATTGGTTACATTGAGGCTGAGTGGTCAAATCTGTGATTGCCCAACATCTGAATTAGAAACTGGGTATTTCATTGCTTCATCTATTTTTAAAATTGGAAAAGGGCAGTGCCGGCTGGGGTGATTTCTCACAGAGTGAGGCCGTTCATCCTGAGCCTGAATTTCTCTATTTTTTAAATTAAAGATGATGATATCTCAACATTGCTGGGAGCAGGAGATAAAGTAATTTTTGTAAATTTGTTTGATTGAACAAATATAAATGCATCTACGAGATAGTTCATAAACTTTATACATGTTTGGTAATTGATTTCTTTACAAGCACCAGCTTGGTTTAATTGGAAGCAGGCTTGTGGTCTCAATACTTTCCCCAACACATTAACTCGTTAGTATTAACTTTTGGAACACAGTTCAGGTTTCCCATCTCTAAAACTGAGGTGGATTGTGAATCCCTTAAGGTTTCTTTCACAATGTATTTAACTATTAAGGGGGAAGAGAGGGAAAACTGGAGAAACCTATGAGCACTCTTCCCAGGAAATGTATGTGGATGTTTCAGGAGGCTCAAGTTTAGATCCCACCTGAAGTTTCTCCAGGGAGTCCAAGTTAAGAATACATGCATTAAAATGTAACTATACTCCTTGAGTGGAGAAGGCAATGGCACCCCACTAAAGTACTCTTGCCTGGAAAATCCCATGGACAGAGGAGCCTGGTAAGCTGCAGTCCATGGGATCACTGAGGGTCGGACACGACTGAGCGACTTCACTTTCACTTTTCACTTTCATGCATTGGAGAGGGAAATGGCAACCCACTCCAGTGTTCTTACCTGGAGAATCCCAGGGACGGGGGAGCCTGGTAGGTTGCTGTTTATGGGGTCGCACAGAGTTGGACACGACTGAAGCAACTTAGCAGCAGCAGCAGCATACTCCTTGAGAGGGCTTCCCAGGTAGTGCTAGCGGTAAAGAAGCTGCCTGTCAATGCAGGAGACATAAGAGACTCAGGTTTGAATCCCTGGATCAGGAATATCCCCTGAAGGAGGGTGTGGCAACTCACTCCAGCATTCTTGCCTGGAGAATCCCATGGACAGAGGAGCCTGGTGGGTTAAGGTTCATAGGATCACAGAGTCAGACATGACTGAAGAGAGTTAACCTAGCACAGCATATTCCTTGAGAAGGACTTCTTTTATTAATTCATTCATTCATTTACATGTTCACTCATTCATTCAATCAATGTTTATTAAAACCTTTTTTTTGTACTGGCAATACTGAATGCTTAAAAGATGCTAAGACATGGACTCATCTTCTAGGAATTTGCAATTTAGTGATGAAGAAAGAAGATAATGTCCTAGTGAATCAAGAGTGCTACAGCAGAGAAAAAGTTGAGTATAAGTGCTCTGACCAGTTAGGAAAGGCTTCTAGAGAGGTTAACCTGTGTCAGTCCATCCTTATTTTTAATGGGTAAACAGAATATGGCCAGAAAGGTCGGGGGAAAGTTAGGGTGAAGTAAAGAAGGACATTCCAGGGAAAGGATGGCATATATACAGAGTGCAAGGTTGAGGTCATTATTGCTAAGGGTGTTGGAGGGCAGAGAGTGAGACTAGGCTGGAGAAACTAGTGGCCGACAGATTATTAAGGGACTGTTTGACATGCCAAGAATTCTTGGCTATCTGAAAGGCTTGAGAATGCACCAACGAAGATTTCAAGCAGGATGCAACTTAAGTGTGCATTAAAAAATACCATAGCATCTTTGTGAAATATAGATAGAAACAAGCAAGATGAGGAGGGAGGCAACAAGCTTGGGGGAGTTACAAGTGATCCAAGAGAAGGAGAATGAAGATTGGAACTAAGGCAGTGGGAATGAGGCCAGAGCAAAGGGAACGAATTCTAGACAGGTTAAAAAGGGTGAACCCAGCAATTCAGATCAGATTTTTTGGCTGTGGACTCAGAGAGTTGTAAAAGTTTAGAAGGACTAGAGTTTAAGACTTGGTTGGAATCAAGATGGGCTCATTGAAATCAGAAAATGGAAGAGGAGCAATAGATTGGAGGTGGGATGGGGGGAGAGAATGGATTTAAGATGGCCGTGAGAATTCTAAGTAGTGATGTGTATACAGACGTCTGGAGGGTCCAGAGCAAGACATAGACTAAAATGAGAAAATTAGGAGACATTCATAAATAGGTGGAAATGGAAGCAACAAGAGGGGCTAAAGTGGTATGCAAATGAAAGAGTTATGAGGAGAGAAGAGGATCAAAGAAAGAAACCTAGGGATTGGCTTCATTTATGTGGTCTAAGAAGGGAAAACCCACAAAGGCCTTAAAGCCAGGGATATAAAAGCAATGCCAAGTTTCGTGGTAGACAAAGGAGGAGTTTCAAGAATGAGAGTGTGGTCAATAAAACAAAGGCTTCACAGATCTACGGACTAATGGTGTTCACCCATTTTCAAAACAGAGAAGCCGTTGGTAATCGTAAATGAGGAGAAAAATATTTTGACAGATTTCAAGGCACAGCGAATCAATGGAAAGAATACAACACACGACAAGAGCAATGCCTGACACACAGTAAATGCTTTTACACCAGTATATTCCTCTGGGAAATTTTAGATCTTTGACATTTCTTGAAGCAATTTATTCTCATTATTATTCCTAGAGTTTCATTATTTTATTTTAGTCATTATAACATCCATATGATTTTAACAATCAGATATTTAGACACTAGTCTTTGAGAAAAGAGTATACATTTTTTAAACACACTTAAAACGTTTAGAGACAGACAAAGTGATTTTTAAAAGTTTTCCTCTGTGTTTTTATTACATTGTTATGGGAAAAAATTTTTCCAAGTTGCGTAATCGGAATTTTCAATTAAGAAATACAAGAACCTAAATTATGTGGTAAATGAGTTATGAAAAGTCTATTTTAGGTTATATTTTTTAAAATAAGAGATTCTCTGGTAGTTCAGCTGGTAAAGAATCTGCCTGCAGTGCAAGAGACCCAGTTTCAGTCCCTGGGTCAGGAAGATTCCCTGGAGAAGGAAATGGCAAATCACTACAGTATCCTTGCCTGGAAAACCCCATGGGCAGAAGAGCCTCGTGGGCTGCAGTTCATGGGTTGCAGAGTTGGGCGTGACTGAACGACTGACGTTTTTAAAAAATCAGCTCTTAAGATGAATTTGATGGAGGTTAAACAAAGGATAGCACATTTGATTAATAAATTTGATGTTTTTTTTAAATTATTTCTTTCTTTTGTTTTTTCTTATTTTCTTTGTTTTCTTTTTTTTTGTTTTTTATTTTTCTAAATTTGATGTTTTGAACACCAAAAATTGGATCTTCTTTTAAACTCCAGATGGACATAGAGAATAATATTAAAGTTTAGAAAGTTATTTTCAAGGTAAGAGAGATTTATCCAGGACACTGAGACCTAAATGAAGCATTATTTAAAATATAACAAAAGACATAAAATAAAAATTAGGCAAGTATTAAATCCAAGATTTATGATTAAAGACAATTATAAATATCACTTTGCTTCATATTATCATGGTATTAATGAAAAATCTTGAGAAGTCGGTATTTTCCCCCTGAAGTGTGCCTCCAAGATTGCAAACAGGAACCTCAGTTTTAAAGTCATGTTTACTGGAGGTTATGTCTTCTTTTCGGGGAAGGCAATGGCACCCCACCCCAGTACTCTTGCCTGGAAAATCCAATGGACGGAGGAGCCTGGTGGGCTGCAGTCCATGGGGTTGCTAACAGTCGGACAGACTGAGCGACTTCACTTTCACTTTTCTCTTTCATGCATTGGAGAAGGAAATGGCAACCCACTCCAGTGTTCTTGCCTGGAGAATCCCAGGGACGGGGGAGCCTGGTGGGCTGCCGTCTATGGGGTCGCAAAGAGTCGGACATGACTGACGTGACTTGGCAGCAGCAGCAGCATGTCTTCTTTTGCGGAGTGTGTACATGTGTGTTTGGGCGTCATTATTTACACATAGCAGCTATAGCTCCTCTGGGCGCCCTCCTATGTTCTCTCATCACCAGTTCCTAGCATTCACTCTCTGGAGCTTACAGGCCAAAGTGATAGGACTTTCTCAAAACAGAAACAAACAAAAAAACACAGCGTGGCTGAACATTACAAAACACTAGGGAGTTTTTCAAAATGTTGATTTCTGGGCCCTAACCCTACAAATTCTGATACCTTTTTATCTCTAGTAAGACTTGGGCATTGAAATTTTTTGAAAGCTCTCTAGATGATTCTAATAGGAAGTAGGGTTAAGGACCCCTGTGATAGAGGTTTCTTGCACCTGCTCCTCATAAGGAAAGAATTTTTCACTCATTGGCATGAATCAGATGGAGATATAAGCAAGAGCGCTAGGTGAATTTCAGTTTGTATTGATATAGCCAACATATTTCAGAAGTCTGCCATCCCTTTGCACCTTTAGCTTTAAACATTCTTTCAATTTCAAGATACAAAATGGGGAAAAGCAGGCTACCTAGATGAACTTTTGATCTAGTTTATCTTTCAAAACAATTCTTTATTTTTGGCCATATCAGCTCTTAGTTAGTATTAGAGTTAGGAGCAAAGACTTCTCCCAAGCTGTCGTTCGTGGGCTCAGTTGCCCCACAGCGTGTGGGATCTTAGTTCCCCAACCAGCCAGGGATGGAACCCACATCCCCTGCTTTGGAAGCTGGACTCTTAACCACTGGGCCACCAAGGAAGTCCCCTTTTGCCTCCATTTTGCTACTAGTGCCAATTTGTCAAACATCTTTAAGTGAATAATCTTTAAGTTGGTCAGTAATAGAATCCTATACTGTGTGTGTGTGTGTGTGTGCACGTGTGCTTGTGTTCTATATATTCCTTTAAAGGCTTGCACTATGGTGCAACTTTTCTCTCCGTTGTCTCTGCAGGATGATTTTGGTTAGTGAATTTAATCTCAAGAGGTTAGCATTAGGCTACAATTTCTTAGTTAGAATGAACTGCTCTGATTTTTTAATTTTTCATTCTTGAGATAATGCAATGACAAAGAATCCAATAAAAAAAAAAAAGAATATCCAGTGGAAATTGACTTGAGTTCATTTAAAACAATGGATTGGGAAACAACAATTTTTTTCCCTCCACATCTAAACAGGAACATTACTTTTGCTGGCAAAGTAGAGACATTACTTTGGCGACAAAGATCTGTCTAGTCAAATCTCTGGTTTTTCAGTAGTCATGTGTAGATGTGACAGTTGAATCATAAAGAAAGCTGAGCACTGAAAAATTGATGCTTTTGAACTGTGTTGTTGGAGAAGACTCTTGAGAGCCCCTTGGACTGCAAGGAGATCAAACCAGTCAATTCTAAAGGAAATCAGCCCTGAATATTCATTGGGAGGACTGATGCTGAGGCTGAAGTTCCAATACTTTGGCCACCAGATACGAGGAACTGATTCATTTGAAAAGACCCTGATGCTGGGAAAGATTGAAGGCGGGAGGAGAAGGAGACAACAGAGGATGAGATGGTTGGATGGCGTTGACTCTATGGAAAGGAGTTTGAGCAAGCTCCGGGAGTTGGTGATGGACAGGGAAGCCTGGCGTACTGTGGCCCAGGGGGTCATAAATAACCAGACATGATTGACTGACAGAACTGAACTGAACTGCTCATTTTTCTTTTCCCCAGAGTTTTCTCATTCAGAGAAATGGGCATAAATGTGCTTTGGAGGCAAGAACAGCTTTGCCAAGCCCATTAGCTAGGAGAGGAAACATTTCCTTCATTTCTATTTTTTGGTATTAACCAGCATACCAGAATGCACTTTTCACACCTGAGGTTAAGTTCCACATGTTTCAGGAACCCTTTAGGGGCTCCAATGTGAGGTTATACATTATTCACAGTAAAAACCTCTGTAATGCAAACATCCATCGATTAACCTAAGATCATTTATTGGGCTAGTTCTGAATGTTTACTTTGCAGATTTGTACATTGGGCAGACATTTGTGCATGAAGATCAGTTCTCTGTGATGTTTCACGGCAAGGAAAAGAACTTATTTTCTCTGATCATGAGAAGATGGATGCTAGCTTTTATGTGCATACTACTTTAGGCTTCAGGGCAGTCTAGGATTTCACAAGATCTGTGAAATCCTTTTTTCTTCATGCCCTCTCTATTCATGGAAAACAACTCATTGAGGCCTCATCTGATAGCCTTCTTTCAGTGGGGGTGCTAAATCCAGTGGTATTTGATGATGGGACACATTGCCTTGGGCCAGAGTATTTTAATCATGTGGGCAGACCAACATTTATCATTCATTTCCTTCCATTTCAATTCCAAGAAAAGAAAAGCAAAAGCAAGGTAGGAGATTTCTTTTTTGTATATCTCAATCTTTAAAACTGTTGGATTCCTTTGTTCTAAACTGTATAACGTGAATTATGAAGACTTACTTAAACATCTCCCAAACAAATTACAGTTCTATCTCCTTTGTGGGTCTATTGGATGAAGAAATGAATTTTTATTGTGGCAAGGTCCTTTTTTCCTTTTCAGTTTCAATATCTACATGCCCTCCTACCAATGACATGTTTTAATACAAGTTACAATGATTTTATTTCCCGCTTCAGTGAAATCAGATATAATTAAAAATATTTTTAGATTTTATAAAATATATACATAGCATGACTAAAGTTGGCTTAAAAAAGTAATTTTAATAAAAACTGGCCTGAGTACTCTGAGCTTTATATATGTCATAATTCCCCCAGATGTCTGAAATAGGTTTGAATGAGTTAGTACCCACTTAAACCCTTGGTACATGGAGCATAAATCTTTGAGACCCATGTGTGATTACATATAAAAAACAAAATGCTATTTCAGAGGGAAAAATCACAACCATCAAAAAGCTTTTAGACATCAAATAGATCTTAAAAATCAACAATTTGATGAGTTAAAATGAATTAGAAACATATGGATTAACATTCTCTTACCAAGCACATGAGTTTAAAAGGAAAAGAGAACTTAAAAAATGTGTTTTGAGTTTCCTCAAATCCAAAATGTTTGAAAAATAATTTAAAGCAATCATTGGAATCAAATGTGCTTGACTTCTCCCAGTTTTGAGGACCCTCACTTACTGAGCCTACAGTGATAGCATTTCACTTTTAAAATGAATAACAAATACTGAAGGAGATTCAGCTCCTCATGAATTTCCCCACAACATATGAACCATTGGATTGAGAACTGTCCAGAGAGTACTTTTTTTATAATTACTAAGAATTATTTTGAAATTTCTAGAGAATATAACTCATATTTTTAAAAAGTACTTCCTGTTTTCAATGTGAAATTAGCAGAAAAGGAGAAATTAAAATTTTCTTATGGTTATACATACAGCTTACTCTTCTGTGGGCTGATAATCAGCCATCTTTTAAAGATTCTGTGCTCAGGTTCCTTGCATAAGTATTCGAGGTTATACATGTATATGTATATATGTATATATACATGTATATATATATATATAAAACGTGCTGGAATACGCTGCATGTCACATCAAACATGAAACTTTCAGGTAAAAATAACATTTTTGATATCATTTTGAGAATCTGTGTGTGCCAAGTCACTTCAGTCATGTCTGACTATTTGCCATCCCGTGGACTGTAGCCTGCCAGGCTCCTCTGTCCATGGAATTTTCCAGGCATACTGGAATGGGCTGCCATTTCCTTCTCCAGGGGATTTTCCCGAGTTAGGGATCAAACATGGGTCTCCTGCACTGCAGGCAGCTTCTTTACCATCTGAGCCACCAGCCCACATCCAGACATTGAGAATCTGTGATTTCTAAATTAATTACTGTAATTACCAGGCAAGATTATTAAAACCGTATCTGGTGCTTGCTCACTCTTCAGTTGTTGTCTGGATTCTCATCTGTACTGAACTGGGGCAGAAACTGAGCTTTTTTTTGTCTTCCTGTAGTAACATTACTGAGCTCATTAACCCACTGAAAATGTCACACTATTTACCTTTACATTAATCAGAAGTGTTAATGATGGTTTTGTAACAAAGGGGAATTTTGTATTTATATTACATGCCTTATTAGAAGAACCACTGGATTGTCTTTACCTAAAACAAAGACATGTATGGCCATATTTCTTTTCAAAGCCTTCCATTACCTTGGTACAACTTACATACTGAAATGTAACACACAGTCGGGGCCACAAGGTAAGATGGTATGTAGGGTACTCATTAAAAGCATGGATGCTGGGTCAAATTCAAACTCCAAACTGAATCTTGGTTTCATCACTTACTAGCTATGTGGCCAGGAGTGAGATCCCTAACCTTTTCATGATTTGTTTATTTAATCTATAAAATGGGGAGAATAATAGTATTGATCTTACAGGAGTTGTTGTACCGAATGACATAATACATAAAAAATGCTTAGAACTGTGCTTAGCAGGTAGCTATGAAATCAACAGAAATTAGCTTTTAATATTATTTACAATGAAAAGAGCCTGGATTGTAGAAATTAAATGAGCTAGTACATGAGAAAGTAGACAGTTAAGTTCTAAATTACTATATCAAAAATAATAAATATTTCCTTTGAATTAACTAGAAGCATGGTTTCATATTTGTGGGGGCTAAAGAGAAGGAATGTAAGCAAGAACAAATAAAGAGAGATTTCTGGTATTATTGAACCAGTTCACACATCCCTTCTAGACCACTTAATACAAGACACTTATCTGTAGAAAGGGTAATAGAATTCTGGTGTAAATTTTAATAATTGCAGCAGTGATTACCTTTAGATTCTATGAGTTCATTATTGGCTGAACAATTCCAGAGGCTCTCGTTAAATGGCCCATGGAATGAATTGGGCATGGAATTAACCTATCTTTAGTTCCCTAAAGCTTATGTCCCATGAAGTACTCACATTGCTTTGTGCCTATACATTTTGTACCCTTGATCCTTTTGAATATAAAAAGTTATTTAAAGGGGTTAAACCCAGAATTCTAGGTGAACTGACCCTTAAGCGATTAAAAATGAAAAGGAAAAAATCCAGCTGCAGAAATTATTTTGAATGATTACCATCTTTCTTTTGCAGCTACTTTAACTGCAAATCATTATTAGCTATGCCCTGCGGTTCAGATGCCAGTTGCAAGGTTGCTGCCCTGTCCCAGCCCAGGAATTCTCTGCAGGGGATTCTTCAGGAAAAGAGGCATTTTGTGCAATGGAAGGATAAGTACTGGGTTAATAACCACTAAATATATCTTTTGCCAAAGCTCCAGTGAAATTCAAATAGCATTTTAGTTACTTAAAGTGTCGCTCTCTAATGGGGACACCAAATTGGGTTCACTGAATTTGTGAAACTATTCTTTTGCCATGTAAATTTCTTTTAACATGGAAGAAATGTACATTACTACTTTAGAAATGCTGTCCTAGAAGCATCTTCTTGTCAATTGCTCTTTTAGAGACTTTCTATTTATGCATTCTGGAAAATTCATTTTCTAGTCCTTCTTTGGGAGCTCTAAAAGGCTGTCAATTCTGAATCTGAGGGTATGCAGATCATCTCATCCAATCTCTCCACCCATGCTTGAATCTTACACCAAACCAAAAAGCGTAAAATTTGCACTTCCACTATTGGAGAACTCACTGTATCCCAAGGCAGCCTGTTTATCAGACTTATACTTGTTAGAAAGCCCTTCATGTTCTGATAATTTCTTTATAACACTCACCAACTAACCTAGTTAATAGTAATTGCTACCACAAAGCTCAGATCTGATCCCCTTTCTACATCTCCAGTACCTGTTCCTGATTCAGTTTAACTCACATACTGAGCACTCTCTGTGTGCAGAAGTCATTGCTTATTTGAGATCATTTCAGCTCTCTTACAGTCTGGTTTACTCTTCAGATGCTCTAGTTCACCCCTGTCCTTCCTAAAGGATAACGCTCTGCAATGATATTCAAAGAATGGTGTAATCAGTGCATTATACAGGGCCTATTCTCATCAGTTTTAGACTAGCTTCTATATGGACCAATGAAAAATAAGTTTACATTTACCTTTACGCAAAGTCTTTTTTTTTTTTTTAAGTTGGAGTATGAATAGATTATAGGAGCAATCTCTATAGCATTGTCCCACAACAAACCTGAAGCCATTCCAGCGCAAAGCAGAGAAACACAGAGTCCACCTCATACACACATGTTAGCACTGACCTCCTTTACAGATACCAGAAAAAGCAAAGGCTGGAGTGATTTCATTGATCCCAGAATTTGATTAGAAAATATTTTCTTCTTCCATTTACTTCATTTGTGTTTTCCCAATACCATATTTCTATACAATTTTTCCTACAGTATCAAATGTAAGATTGTACACTTATTGCCATTTGTCACCTGTTTAGATTTAGATCATTGTTCTACTTATCAGATCTTTTGGGATCTTTATTTTGTTATTTATTGTATATTCACTATACCTCCCAGATTTTTTTTTATTAGTTTGATCTGCTTATTATTAATTAGTATCTAGGCTTGTAGTTTGATCTGCTTATTATTAATTAGTATCTAGGCTTGTACATATCCAACATTTATCAAGACAGTTAACCCTTGGATAACACAGGTTTCAATTGTGTGGATCCACTTATATTCAGATTTTCAATAAGTATAGGGTGCATATGTGTGGATATATAACCTCTGTATGTTTGGGTTTTACATTTGAGGGTTCAACTGACCGTGGAGTGAAAATTCTATCCACAGTTGGTTGAATTTGTGAATGCAAAACCCTGTGGATATAGAGGGCTGATTGTACTAGGCCATTTTACATAAGGGACTTGAACATCCTAGGATTTGGGGATAGCCAAGCATCCTGGAATCAATTTCCTGCAGATACTGAGAGAAGATTGTACTAGAGAATTGGCACATATTCCATCTTCTGAGTCTGCCACATTTCTGATGGCTTCAGAAAGAGCCAGTATCTTAAAATAATTAGTCCATGTCTTTGAAACTACAATCTCTAGGAAATATCAACACCTGGCTTTATCAATATTTCTTCTAAACCATTTAAGGATTTTCATACAAGTTAAATTGAGGTAAAGCAAACAAATATACTTGTGATGACGTGGATAACCTACCAGTGAATGAAAACATTTCTTTCCTTTACAGGAAGAATTTGGGCAGACATCCTTTATCTTATTTGTCATGAGCTGTTATTCCTCACAAGCTTGAAGTAGGTAAAAACAGAACAACAAAGTAGTTCACAGTTTGAGGGCTTTGTGTATAATTTCATATTAGATTGATTTTATGGAGGATAAGTATGGATCATGATATCAACACAATTCATCTCCTTTGAGAATCAGGATGAAATAAAAATGGAATTTAAAAAACTTAAAAGCTTCAGAGAATTGATTAAGATTCTCCCATACCTGGTGGTAGAGTCACTGAACTCAAAAAGATTCATAAACCTCCTAATCACTAATCTTCTCCAGGCATTGATTTACTGGATTCTTTTAACCTGCTATTTAGAGGGTACGGAAAATGCACCAGGCTCTGCCAGTGACCCCAAGTGCTTTAATTCCTATGCATGCATATTTTAACATTATTACAGAAAGGTTTCATTTGCAATTTACAGGCTGAGTAGCAACGAGTCCGTTTCAAAGAGGTCAGTGATTTCACCATTCCTCCCAGTGATGGAATTATAGTTTAAACAGCTGGAGCACTGTCCCAGGAGGACACTGGGGTATGGCTCCTTAACGGCGGAATAAATCCATCAGACATATTTCATGTGTCTGATAACATTAATAGATACCAGGGCTGTTTAAATATTTAATGAACTCACTCAGAGGCTGTTTACCAAGGGGGAAAGAGAGCTATCAGAAAGGATGATCACATCCTTTTGATCTACAATGACAACAAAACCACAATCTCAGCCAATGACTTCTCTTCCTTGCTGCAAACTCCATCAGGGGAACCCTTTTGCTACATGACATGTTTCATTTCCACCGTGTGCCTGAGAGTGTTTTCAGTTTTGCAGTTCAAAAGTTAATCATTTCCATGTGGCTCACTACTTAATAGAGACGCCAGAAGTCATAGAAGAGTTTTCAGTTGGGATGGAGGAAAAGGAGAAGGAAGATAATCAGAGATGCAGAGTACAAGAAACGCTGTGCTGTGCACAGATCCCCCAAGGCCATGGGTGTGCTCATGAGAGGAGTCACTAGGAAAGGAGCAAGCCTCTGCCCTCTTTGACAAAAGGGAGGCAATTGCTTAACGCACACCTCTTTCTGGGAGTGAATACAGGTCATTATAAAAATTCCTAGTCTGATAGCTGACAGAAGTTTAGTTTAGTCTGAGAGTAATTGCATTTTGCTTTATAAAATTTCACTAAAAGTGGTTTGACTAGGCAGAATAAGGATGGTTTTATTCCGTGGTCTCAGATGCCTGTTTGGTCATGCAAAAATGAAACAATAGCTAAGTTTCAAATGGTGGGAAATTGCTGGCACTGGGTCCTTACTGTCTGTTGGCACCAACAAACACTTACACTGGAAAATGGTTTATTGCACACTTTCCACAGCATCCTCCTGCCTCAATGATGTTGACTATAACCCTAATCCAGTTCTCTTTATGGGATGAAAGCTATACCTAGGGCTCATGTAAACCATCTTGGTCTGTTTTAACACCTGAGAAACTCAGCCTAGAGTAGAATAAATTAAGAGTGCCTCCTAGACTTGGTTGAAAATTTCTGGCCATTTGTCAGTATAAGGCTGATTGTAGATGGTGAAAAAGTCATGACAATTTTCTTCCGGGGCTAAGAGTATTTTGGCTTACTTAAAAATGGATACATTTTTGAACATCTCAAATGAATGCCATTAGCATTATTTATACTCTGTTTTCTCTCAATTCCGTTTTGCTGTAGGTTTGTAGCTTTTAATGTGAGCCTAAGAAAGCAGATGGTGGATTTCCTGAGTGCATAGTGTTGTTCTACTTTTTGAAGGGCTGTCATTCTCAGAAATGAAAGACTTACATTAGACCATACCTTTCCCAACAAATCATTTTCAAGTATATAAATAGCACAATTAATCACAATGGAAATATAAAATGTTTAATCAGTAGCAGATGGACTGGAACAAAGAAATCTTATGTATAAGATTATTTGAAATGATCAATGTTGCATATTTTTAATGTTTGTAAAAAAAGGATTTTAGGGCCTATGTTTTTATTTAAACTTTACTGTTAGAATTTTGTTCCTTCTTTTTTTCAAAAGGATTAAGCAGTCCATTTAGCTGCTGTTTTAGGAAAGCAGCTGAGTCACTACCTGGCATAAGAGAAAAGCTAGCTAAAATACACATTTACCAGGGAACAGTTTAAATTCTTCAAGTCCTCCCTTTTATAGTAACCAGCAATAAAATTTCCTCTTGTTCTTCAAAAAATAACCTGGGAGAGACACTATGTGGGAAAATGCAGTTGCTATACAAAAGGCACAGATCTTTGATGTTGATTATCATTTTAAATCTTTTAAGTGAGTGCATTTTAGAAAAGAGAAAATTCTGACAGTAAAGGAGCAGTGACCTCCTTTTGGAAACTGGGTCTGGTTTGGACTCAGCTCCGCAGCAATAAAAGCTGAAACTAATTTCCAGATGGAATAAATTGGTTCCAGAGTTTCTGAAATCTTGGCCAGCATGTTGCACAGCTGAAGTTGATCCTTGTTCGAAACTGTTACCAAATGGGACGGGTGAGGGGCCTGCTCTACAGGGATACATTTCCCTAGAGATCACAGGGTTGGCAGTTCGTGTGGTCCACTTTGCTCCAAACATCCATTGCTTTGTGTTTCAAAGGATGATGGTTCAAATCAAATCTCTGAACCTTATGTGTCTCTGCTTCTGTCCCTGCAGTTTGTCAGACAGCCTGACAGACACAGCCTGTCCAGGTAATTCTTCCAGCATGGAGAAAGTCTCACACTTTAGATGTGTGCCTCCACCGTGCCATTGGTCATGTGCTGAGTCTCCTGAAGTGAAGCGATGCTGTGGGGGCCTGGAAATGGACAGGTCTTTTCTTCCTAAGGAAAAAAAAAAAAAAAAGCAGAAGATATATTGCTGGACACCTTAGAAAATAATACTGGAACTTCAAGTAGACGTGGGCTATGCTTCCTTCTCATAGCATCATGGTGGCATAAAGGCCAAGAAGAGCACCTGACCCTCCCTGTCACAGCCTGGTCCCTGAGAGAGGGTGACATTAACATCCTATCATCAGTGTCACTGCAATGACTGGGGATGAGCCCTGGGCATGGCCTTTTATGTCCACCCACATAAGGCCCCCCAGGGGAAATCTTGCTTAGTGAAATCTAAGTGTATTTCAACTTGGAGACTTCTTGACATCTAAGTGACCTAAGGAGTTGAAAAGATATTCAAAACGTTTCTTCATGGTTTTCAATGGTTTTAATTATCTACTCTTTCTACAAACCTTCTGATGATTTGGAGTGGTTAAATTTTCCACTTTTCTTTTCTTTCACCAATGGTGAAAAATTCTGAATTACAAATTGCTTTCCTACAGTTCTGTAGAATTTTTCCTCCCCCATCTGGAATACCACAACATTCTCTCTATCTACTATGGTGATTTTTTGGATTTATTTCTCTTGTAGTTCTGCTCAGAAGGCAGTTTTGTGGGGTGTGTGTAGGGTAGGAAAGATCGTCTGAAGACGTCTCTCAGACAGTGGCCCTGCCAGGCGCTCCCCAGCCAAAATCAGGAAGCTAGAACTCATCTGCCCCCTCAGCTCTGATGTCGTGTTGTCATAAGCTTCTGAATATTCCACTTCATGGCATCATTTGAATCTGCTCCTTCGTTTTTCTTCCCATTTCTTTGGCCTTATTTCAGGTTTTACCATCTCTCAGAGGAAGACTCCACTGAATCACTTGTCTTTGTGCTCCCTTTTCTTCTGTCTGTTACCCATAGGGCTGCTAAATAAAGTTTCATAGGCAAGAATCTGTTAGCAGTTGTTCCCTATCATCTATAGTGTGAAACTCAAAATTCTTACTTAGTAAAGCGTATACATCCTAGCTCATCTCTCCAATCTCAATTTTATACATATTCCATCTTTGTATATTCCAGCCTAAAAATCCCAGGAGGACCCACCTGTAATTGATCTTTACCCTCACACCTTCTTACATATTATTTCATCTATCTGGATTGCCCTTTTGCCAACCAAATGTTCCTTCTTTAACAAACCAATGGATCATACTCATTCCCACTACACCTACATTTGAACCATCTAGAATGTTTGCAGTTCTCCAAGTTTTCCTTTCTTTAAAAGTTAGGAAGAACTGTGGGGACTAAAATGAGACAAGATATGTAAACTCTGTAGGCCAAAGTGCTCAAAGTGCTCAACAAATTCAAATTACTCTTACTTAGTGCATAGTTTTATCTGCAGGGTTAACTGTATGCTCTCTTGCAGTTGGAGATGTAACATGATGGGGATGTCAGGGGTGGTTGATTGAACCTGCCGGCCTCTCCCTTACAACATGAGCCCTAGTGGCTGCCACATGGTAAACGCTCTGTGATGGATGACAGCAGAGTTGCTGGCTTCTCTGAGACATCTGCCCCTACAGAGCAATCTTTCCTCCCTAGATACGCTGGATTCTGCACTTTCCTGATATTCCTTTCATCAGTTAGATATGTTTCAGTTTAATTTAGTATATTATCTTCTTCCTTATGTTTCCTGCAGCTAAGTCACTTCAGTCGTGTCTGACTCTGTGCATGACAGCAGAGTTGCTGGCTTCTCTGAGACATCTGCCCCTACAGAGCAATCTTTCCTCCCTAGATACGCTGGATTCTGCACTTTCCTGATATTCCTTTCATCAGTCAGATATGTTTCAGTTTAATTTAGTATATTATCTTCTTCCTTATGTTTCCTGCAGCTAAGTCACTTCAGTCGTGTCTGACTCTGTGCAACCCCATAGACGGCAGCCCCCCAGGCTCCCCTGTCCCTGGGATTCTCCAGGCAAGAACACTGGAGTGGGTTGCCATTTCCTTCTCCAATGCATGAAAGTGAAAAGTGAAAGTGAAGTCGCTCAGTCGTGTCCGACTCTTCGTGACCCCATGGACTGCAGCCCACCAGGCTCCTCCATCCCTGGGATTTTCCAGGCAAGAGTAGGGTGGAGTGGGGTGCCATTATGTTTCCTGAATGTGGGCTATTCCAAAATCATTTTTAGCTCTGCCCTTCCTCCAAAACTGACCTATTACTTGTCTCTCCTACCTGGTTTTCTTACCTTTACCCCCCAAACCATCCTTCAATCGCTTCCAGTCTGATACTCTTGCAATACTGGTTCTATTTTGCTGATTATTCCATCAAAAGCCCTTAACTGACCTTGAGCCTTCCCCATCGCCTGCAGAAAAAGCCCCATTTTCTTTACACAAGCATTCAGGCTCTTTTTCCTGTAGTCCCCACATCCAAGTGCTCACCATGTCATGTTTTGCTGATTTAACTGTGGTTCAGGGCCCGTCATCTCCTGTGTCACTGTGTCCACTTTTGCTCCTCTCAACTGATTACGTGACCACTTAGTGTAAAAATTTTTAATGACTCCCTTCTGCCCTCAGGGTATATATTAGAATTTCTCAGCACAGCCTTTGAGGCCTATTGTGATCTGATTGCTGTTTATTGCTCTAGCTTCATCACCAATTACTCCACCGAGTTGAAAACAATTGCAGAGCTTGTGACTCAACCAGCTCTCATCTCACTGTTTCTGAACCTTTGCATTAAGCTGGAGACCTGACCTCCCCTCTCCCACCATCTTTCTGCTTGGTGAATTCCCCCGTGTCCTTCTGGTTTTAGGTTTTTAACCAAAAGCCTTTCCTGATCCAACAAACTACAATTAGGTACCTCTCCAGTGCTTTTCATGTTACATTTTTAACCTCATGTTAGCCAAATATTATACTTTTTTCTTGTCTCTTCTGTCCTGGAAAGATGGCAAGTTCCATGCAATTAGAGAACAGTGTTTGATTTATTTAAGAGTTACATCTATCATTCTTAGCTCGGTGTCTCACATAGTAGGTACTCAAGTGAATACTTTTTAAATGAATAAATTCTAAGCCATTAAAGCTCTATCTTCGTTCAGCTACACTTCTTAACATGAGCCATAGTCCCTTCCTATTCTCCAGTTACTTCTTGCTTCTTCTTGCCTCTAGGAGTTCTGTGCTGGTGCTAAGTTGCTTCAGTTGTGTCTGACTCTTTGCAAACCTATAGAGTCTAGCCGACCAGGCTCTTCCGTCCCTGAGATTCTCCATTCAAGAATTCTGGAGTGGATTGTCATGCCCTCTTCCAGAGGACCTTACTGACTCAGGAATCAAACTTACGTCTCCTGTATTAGTAAGTAGGGGGGTTCTTTACCACTAGTGCCACCTGGGAAGCCAAATCCATAAATAAGGAATGCTCATGTCTTTCCCTACCCTGCCTGGCAACACCCCTGTGTGGGTCCAAAGCAAAAGTCAGGAAACACTGAAATTCTTCAACATGGAGCTCATTCTGAGGCTCTTATAACTGTACCCTTCTACAAACTTCCTATTTTGTTTATTATAATTCATTGCCAGTTGGTCCTGGAGGAAGGCATGACAAACCACTGCAGTATTCTTGCCTGGAAAATCCTATGGACGTAGGACTCTGGCAGGCTACAGTCCATGGGGTCACAGAGTTGGACATGACTGCAGTGACTTAGAACGCCAATTAGTCCATCAAATCATAACTTGCTATGGTTTTAACTGTATTTTTGTTGAGCAAAAACCTCAGATTCTGAAGGTTAATCATACTTTTACATGAATTTCTCATTTACCTCTCAGTAAAATGGCAAATTTCTTGAAGCTAAGAGTTGTTTATTTATTGCTGTTTATTCACAGCCCCAATACAATGTTAGGCACATAGGAAATAATGTCTTTTCCTATGAATGAAATTTTATTTCACTTGAATGAAATTCAAAATGTGATTTTGAATCTATAACAAAAATGTACTATCTAATAGGAAAAGCACTACAAAATATACATAAAATAAAAACAAGTGATTAAACTCTTACTGGTTGATAAAGAGGTGCTTGATCTAGGTTTAAACTAATTGTCAGATTGTGGTTGAGACCAAGTGGCCTATGAATCTAGATCCAAAAGTGAAAAAAACTTCTTCTGATTCTAAATAGGACATTAAACTCTTTGAAACCACTGAGGCAACAGGGCCAAGAATTTGCTACCCAAGGTTATAACATACTGAGATGTACACAACTAACCTTAAATAATTGATGTTCCTCAGTGTGGTTTATTTAAACAGAACAAGTAAATTATTCACCTGAAAGATATAGAATGATTCACTTATTTCTTGTTCTCTTCTCCCTGCATACTTCCACAAACACTTATGAATGATTACATTGGGCAAAGAGGTAAGTGCATGGGAAAAAAAAAAATGCCCAGTGCCTTCTTGATGATGGAGTTGTATTTCTGTGCCATGAATTAAAAATAGCAAGTGCAATTTTAAATGAGTTATTTGATATCAATGACATTTTTCAGCTTAGGCATCCTTTCTCCCATTTGCAATTGTTATTAATAAAGGAACATGTTTAAGTTTAGCAAGAGTGATTCTTTAGGAAATTCAGTAGTTAAAAGGAGGGCCCGGATTGTTCTCTCTATGTCTTCTAATTGTGTTCAAATAGATGGTAATTTTTTCTTCTTGAAATGAGTTTTTATCCATCCATCCCATTTGAACTATATACAGACATATATGAACATGATACAACTTATCATTCATAATCAACAAATATGACATATTGAACTTGTTTTTGCCCTCATTATGCAACCCGAGTCTCTCTCTGCTCAGAGAGTACTTCTTAGTGTATACATCTCAAGTGGTCTCTATATAAACAGTCAAATTAGTGAAAACATTCACCCCAACTCATTAACTTTAGCTAAGCAACTATGGTAAACTTGTGATTTTAGTAAAGAGAAATAATGGTATCATTGTACATGAGACTGAGTTAGTAGAATTATATCTGTTGATACCATTTACACGGATATTTTGATTTTTTATAGTGAAAGTGACAATATTAAACATGTTTATTTATTTTTTATTATTATGTTTTGAAGCAAATTTTATTTTCATCCCTCTTTCCCCACCCATAAAGATATCACAGCCGATATCTTCTCTGATTTAAATCCAGAAAAAAAAAAAAAAAAAACTGACATGGAAATATTTTGAGCTTAAATAAGTTACTAAAGGTTCTAGAGAGATAAACCTTAAGACTTCAGTTACTTCCACAGTTGTATCTCTCTTCATCCCTGTTGTCTCTCAGTTCTGTGGTTCAAACTCACAACATGAGTCTAATTTGTGAAATCAGTATGTATTAACAGTAGATTGTATCATATCACTAAATCAACACTGATGCTAGACTTCAGAATTTCAGATCTTAAAGACAAGAAATAAGCACACTAAGAAAACAGCATGTAGTGTTTCTATTGCAGATATCAAAGTCGGAAATTGTGGCTTCCATTAGCTTTTATCTTAACCTGGAAGAGAGTAAGAGATATAAGGGTGTATTTTTTAAATCTGGATGACAAAAAGCACCCAGCACTATTCAAGGAAAATAAAAGAGCAAGCTAAAAAATGTCATCCTTTGAGAAGTAATAAAATACTGAGGTTAAGGGCACAGGACCTCAAATCCACTGCCTAGCTTTATAACCTAATAACTGGTAAACTTGAGCAAGCTACTTAATTGCATTTGTATCTCAATTGCATTTATAAAATGGATATAGTGCTTAACTCACAGAATTGTTGTGATTTTTGAGTGAGATAATACTTTATTTCATAAAGTATGACTTGTAATAACCGAATAAGCTTTGACTTCCTAGAGGTTGTCAGACATTTCCCAATTTTAAAGATGTTAATTGTAAATGAGTTGATAAAAATATGGTCCACACGAGTATCTGGAACAGTGTCTGGCAAATTATATTATGTGTATCGAATGTTACTGATTATTATTTGTAATGGTCAACTAATAATCATACTAAAAATGATTATAAGATATATTTGTGTTGTTTCCATTTTTCTTCTTCAGGAGAGGGATAATTGTGTCCTTCCACAAAACAAATATTTCATCTGATAATATTAGTTGGCATTTTACTATTTAAAGGTGACCCAAGGGGAATAGATCCTGGTAGCTCAGTAAGTAAAGCATCTGCCTGCAATGCAGGAGACCCAGGTTTGATCCCTGGGGCGGGAGGATGCCCCAGAGAAGGAAATGGCAGCCCACTCCAGTACTCTTGCCTGGGGAATTCCATGGACAGAGGGGCCTGGCTGGCTACAGTCCATGGGGTTGCAAGGGTCAGACACAACTTAGCAGCTAAAGCCACCACAAGGGGAATATGCTTGGAAAGGACCATATCTCCCAAAGCCACAAACTGCTGATGAAGACCGAGCCTTGTCTGGTGGTTGAAGGAACTGTCCCTCCGTCAAGTAGGCCACATTGTTCCTACTAGAGACTCCAAAGAACTTTCTGAGCTTCTGTGTAAAAATGAATGATACATTAGAATCTTTCTTTATAACAGTCTAGGAACTCAAAAACGGAAAATAAGATCAGCTTACTGATGCACACAGCTTACTCTCTTATTCATGAAACTGAGATTTTTATGGGCTATGAATATATATACACTTATGTCTTCAGCTCTATATTCATTCTCATACTAAAAAGTTGGATGACTTTAATAAAGAATAAATAAGCACCTGAATACAATAAGTTCCTAAGTCTTTTTTTTTTAGGTAGGAAATAATAAATACTCTTTACTGAACAACTGAATGAAGAAATGAAACGCAAATTAAGTGAACAAATAAAAAATAAATAAATGAAGCAGTAAACTCAAATGTAATGGCCCAAGAAGGGACTTCACATTTCAGCGCAAGTGCTGGCCTTGTCATATCAAACAGAATCAGCATCAGAACATTTTTGGACAGGAAAACATATTGTCTAACTGATTAGCTCAGAAAAAGGGTATTCAAGTAAGACACTGAATGACAAAGCAAAGAAAACACGCTGAGATGGAGAGATTTGCTTCCCTGACCGATGGCAGTAAGGTCAGGCATTTCCTTTGCTAACAGCCAGTGAACCAATGAACGACACATCGTTAATAGATGTCTTAAGTTATGGGAATCAGGTTTCCCAGATGAGTGTTCCTACAATGCACTAAAAGGAAAAGATCAGCAACCTAGAACTGGAAGAGCCCTTACATTAAAGAGCTTCCTTTACATCTTCAAATGGGCACCAACGGTTTAGTTAAAAAGAAAGGTGACTAAATTAAAGGAAAAGTGGCATGTTCTCGGTGACAAGTTGGAGCAAATCATCACTCATGACTGGTATGTGCCTGACTCTGGAAGCAAATAGAATTCCAAAGCCCCCACCATCCCCAAATTAAAACAGAATTGTTATTACAGTAAGATAGGATATGGCAAGTGAGAAGCAATGGGATTCACTCGTGTTAAGTTCAGTTACGAGGGCACTTGTAGCTGTGGCTGAAAATTTACCAAGACTTGTCTAAAGGAGAAAGGCAAGAATTTGGTTTCTTGGGTTTCTACATACTTAATATCATCAGAACAGAGCTAAATAAGAAAAGCAAAACAGTAGAAACTCCCAGGGGATGGAGAGGGATTTCTGATCGTCACATAGGATTTCCTGGTTGACTAAATATGACATTATTGTGGGATTTTTCTCTTAACCCTTAAGTACCTGTCAATATTGTAGGCACAATAAAACTCTTGAGCATCGTAACTGGGTACACAAAGCCCAATTTGTCATACCATTTAATCATAACAGGGTTCTCATTTGGCACATCAAGTCATGATCCTTTTGTCAATTCCCTTAACTTATAGAAAGTGAAAAATATCTTGGAAAATGCTATTTATTGCTCTATAGGCTAACAGTGTTTGTCATTCTTTGATAAACAGTTTGCTTTCTGGGGTCATTGTTTTTTCTTTCTCCATGCCCTCTACCGCTGACTCAAATAGAGTGATACTTACTCACTTCAAAGGGAGCTTAATAGCTCATGTAGAAAGACAGGAAACATGGTGGGAATATTTAAGAGAGGCCTCTACAAGGTCAAGATTCCTTCTGAAATTTCCTTATGCTCATCTCAAACAACTTTGTCTTTGTATTTCAGGAAGCAAGGGATGTTTGGCCCCTTTCTTATCCACAACCCTCACTAAAATCATTAAAATGTTTTGTTTTGCTTTGATTTTTTTTTTTTTTTTTTTTTTACTTCTGCATACACTACAATTAATACTTGGGCTCTACTAGTCTGTGTATGCAATTCATATTAGCTTGTTTGGAATCTCTCTCACCAGGGCTCTGTAGATGAAATTAAGAATTTTGATACTAAATCATAGCATCTTCTTCAGATGTAAATATATTTACTAAGATAATGAAAGCCAGAAACTAAAACATTGCTTTTCTTGATATAGCATCAAATTCAGTGCCATCCATGATGCTTCTTATATCTTCTCCTTTCCCTGATATTACTAATGTGATCATGTTGACAATGATAGATAGTGAATGGATTTAGGTTCTTGTTTTCCTTTAAGTCTTGGTATAAAAATTCTAAAAAACAAATTTCATTTATATAATTTGTCTGCACACATACAAAATTTCTACCAATGCCAAAACATTTTCTTTATTATAATGAAATTCATCTTTCTGGATTTTCTGTACAGTCAGTCTGCAATTAAGCATAGAAAGATATAGGTAAGTGCATGAGATGTATGTTTAATCGAAAGAGAAAATGCTGGGTAAGTTTAAATTTTTATGGCATTCAATTTATAAGGAAGATTCAAAAAACAACTTTTTCTCTCACATATTTCCTTTTATACGTATGTATATATTTACATGTGTGTATATTTTCGCACTGAAATCATATTCTCATTTAATATGCTAGAGTTGCTGCCACATGTCCTGCCCCCATCCAAGAAAATGTTAATATATAATGAAAATCCCCATGAAAAATAAAATGCTTGCATAAATTCACGTAGGGCAAATAAAAAGGCAGCCAGAATACTGCAGTCTGAGTCAATGTATAGCTTGCATATGGAAACAATGACATGATTGTTTACTCACTGATTTAATGATATTCACTTTCTCCTAATGACAACGTGGAAAATATAAGTGCCAGATGCTGCGCCCAGAGCGGAGAAGAGAGATGAAGGGAAGGTCTAGAGTAAGGAATTTATCCTGACACCAGAATGTAGTGTAACTCTTCAGTTTATTAATGCTGTGTGTGTGTGTGTGTGTGTTTAGAAAAAAATACTTTGATGTCTGCAGCTTAAATTTCCATATTTTTATAACAGTTCAGCAACAAATTTACATATTTCCTGGAATCTGCAGATATAAAAGCGGTAAAACACTCCAGGCATTATTAGACAGTAGATTATAACCCATTACTATTGTTTCAATTAGCAATGTAAAAGTGACCTGCAGTGTTCAGATGACCCACTAATGGATTTAAACGCTTTCAAATATTAATGCAGTTTTTCTAAAGATGAATCCCAAACCCATTATTCCTGGAACAACTATGAGCTGAAAAGCTGGCAATGATTGTGCATTATGTGGAAAAGCTCATGGTTAATTAAATGAATACCTAGCATTACACTATTCACTTTAGTGCTACAAAATTATTTCTCATCGATTTTTACATTCTGAGTCTGTGATTCAATTTACTTCTGCAATTTGTGTTGTCGTGTCAATAAAAGAGAACTGCTTGAAGATGGAAGCATTAGAGACTGATAAATACATTAAGATCCAATGAAAACTGCAGTTTTCCTATTGTTTTCTTCTGCTGAAATATCATTTGTAGCAGTACTTTGTTATGTATTATTAATACAATTTTTGTTTGCTTCCATCTGCTCGCTTCTCCCCTTTTCTATTCAGGAACTGGAATGTTAGTGATTGCTTGAGGGTGAGTAGCTAATTTTTCAGTAACAAGTTCTCTCACTATCAAGAACAAAAGCACCATCAACACAAATCTGTTATTTCATGCTAAATGAACTAGAAGGCCAGAATCTCCATCAAAGGCAGTGTGGGGAGTTACTGTATGTATGTTTTAATTTCAAGGAGTAAATGACACTCCTGTTTGTTAAACTATGAAAGCTAAAAAGTAACAAATAATTCTAACCCCATTATCCAGTTTAGGCAATGTAAATGTAATTTCTTGTATTTATGAAGTGCACGTTTTATTCAAAAACCTTATCACACATATTACCATTGAATCTACACAGATCTTTTCATGAACTACCCAGACTAGGTTCTGTTGAAGACTAAAGTTGTATGTTGAGATTTGCTTTAACAGTTTTCTTTACTCCATAATGTCACAAACTTCAGTGTCATAGTACTTGGTGTCCAAAGAAGTCTTAGATATGTTATAATCATTCACATTAAACTCCTAACTTGGGAAGTGGTTGGTATATACTGTAAATTTAACTTTTCATGAAAAATGTAGATAAAAGTAATAATCTGTATCTTCTGTCTAGGACTATCTAGGTAATAATCTATATATAATAAAATCCAACTCATTGTAGTTTATTTTGCTCAAACTGTCTCCACGAGGATGGCAACTAAGACTTCATCTCATTGCATGTTTGAATTTGTCCATACTCTGCATTAGACCCAAAGAAGAATCAAGTATCTACAAAGGCATGTCCATTTTAAAAGAAGTCGTCTTTCATTGTCTACACCCTTCTTACAAATCCCATCTTCAGTCGTTATGTTTCATATCTGAGCTGCTGACTAATTTGAGTTTGACTATTGAGCTGATATAAAATGTACGACACGGAACATTTTAAAATAAAAATTATTTTGGAAAAGTTTTAAGAAAGGAGAATTCTTAAATTCCAAATTTAAGAATTTTGGAAAAGTTTTAAGACAGGAAAATTAACAAAAGATGAATACAAATAATCAATAAATGCAATAAAGATTGTAACTTCCTTATCTCAATGAATGCTGATTTAAAACAGCTCTTTTGCCTATCATTGGCAAAGATTCAAATAAAGAATAATACTTAAAATGTGTGTGGGAAAATGAATCATGTATATACATATACCACTGGTGAGATGTACAATGATCCAATTTTTCTAAAGATAATCACCTTTACGGCCTATGCACTTTTCAATTTTGAGAGTTTTACGTATGTTTTCACTCTGAAATTCTACTTTTGGGAGTTTAACCTCGGGAAATAATTATGAATGCATGCAAAGAGTTATATACACTGTCCATCTAGACCCAATAAGCCTTAAAGACAGTAAAAATGTTGGAAACATCTGAAATGTCTGAAGTGAGGAATTAGCAAATATATTATGGTGTATTAGTACAGCTGAATGTCCTTCAATAATTTAAAGTAATATATAATACCATTTAATAATAGAAAGACACTTTGTAAATGGAAAGACATATTGCAAATGTCTTTCCATTTACAATATATTGTTGATTGATTAAAACACATCACTCATCGCATATCACACATACACATGCACACAAACACTTACAAGTGACCAAACTGCATATAATGTATTTGGTGTTTAACTGGTTATGTGAGATATAGTTTCTTCATTAATTTTGAAGATATTTCAGAGGTTTAGACTTATTGTTTAGAATAGTTTTTCTTGTAAAAAAGTAACTTGTGTTCATAGTAGAATAATTTAAAATGCCTTTAAATAAAACAAAACAAAAAAACACTTAACATCGGTACATCCACATGTAGTTGTATAAAATAAAAGGTGGACTGGAAAGATATATAACAAAATGTTAACAGTTCATTTTTTAGCTATGTCATGAGTTGTTTCTTTCATTTTAACTTGTATTTTAAAATATTTCTACAAATAAAATGGATGACATTTTTAACAGTTAAAAAATAAGATTGAGAAGTTTTTTTTGGTTTTCCTACCCAGAAACCAGGTGGAAAGAAGCACTTGTAACGTTTATGGAAAGGAAGATGCAATAATCAAAACCAACTGTAATACAGAAAAAAAAAAAAAATGAAATTGCCTGTCAAAAAACCTGTATTAGAATACTAGCTCTCTGAGTTACCAGCTGGGGGACCCTAGGCAACTCAACTTCTCTGAGCCTCACTTTCCTCTAAGTTTCTTGTATCCTCCAAAGCAGCAACGGTTAAAAGAGAAAAGAAAATGCCTACCTAGCTGCATCTGAATGTGGAGATGGAGTGACTTCTGAGAGGGCTGCAAACGATCACTGATCCCTGAGTCCTGTTCCAGTTCATTGCTTCATTCACTCAGCAGAGTCGTGCATATTTAAAAACCAATATGACTTTCACGTTGTGACATTTGCTCCAAAGGATTTTCTGTCATTAAAATGAAATACAAGTTTTCAGAAGAGAACAGAGCAATAAGTAATACAGCAATGTTCATAACACCTTGGCCCCTGGGTACTGGCTCCTGGCTTGTGCCCCGCAGGCCGTCCCTGTGCCTGTGGGTAACATCTTGATAGTAAAGCATCATCCTTATTACTGCGGTTTTGTGTGAGCTCCTGGAGTACCGGGTCTGTGTGGTGTTTTGTCCACTACTGCCTGCTATGTGTCTGCACGTAGTAGGTTCATATTGTCTAAAGAAAACATACAGTACATTGAAATGAGAGTTTTGGAATTTGAGCGTGGCATTTTTTTTTACTGAATACGTATTCACCTTTATTACTGCAAAATTGAAACCAATAAACTAAACAAATGATACTGCAACACTTAGATAGTTATTGAGCTGCTAAATAAAAGCTGTGCAGTACTTGAACAGAATAGCTGCAGCTCTCAGATGCTGGGCTCATCACAATCAGTACCCAGGAGTCAGTCGCTTCTTGTCAGAGGCCCTGTCGTGCCGTGCTAAGTTGCGTCAGTTGTGTCTGACTGTAACCCACCAGGCTCCTCTGTACATGGGATTCTCCAGGCAAAAATCCTGGAATAGGTTGTCATACCTTTCTCCAGAGGAGCTTCCCAACCCAGGGATCAAACCCGTGTCTCTTCTGTCTCCTGCATTGGCAGGTGGATTCTTCACCACTAGTGCCACCTGGGAAGTCCTGCCAGAGGCCCCAGATAGCACCCCCAAGGCAAAGTTGCACGGCCTGAAGCTGGCTCCTGGCTTGTGCCCCTCAGGCCGTCCCTGTGCCTGTGGGTGTGTTGCTGACTGGTGAAGAGGGTCAAGCCCAGGGCTCTGGGGTATGTACATAATTCTCTTTCTTGGGTAATGGGGCAATGAGGTTAAAAAAATTCTTTTTTTTTTTTCTAATTTATTTTTAATGGGAGGATAATTGTTTTACAATGTTGTGTTGGTTTCTGCCACATAATAATGTGAATCAACCATCAGTTCAGTTCAGTTCAATAAGGATACATATATTTATTTTAATAGAATCTTACAGTGTCCAGACTACCAAGTAACTACCATCAGAGAAGGTAGATTCTAAAGGTGAACATACTTTTTAAAGCCGGTTTGCGTTCATGCCAGTTTCCAGTTTGACATGTTTGCAAGAGAGGAAAACTTGGGCTCTCAGTACCTCAGTTTGCTCATCTTCAAGATGGGACTATTCACAACATATAAATCACAGGGTAGTTATGAAGGTGAATGAGCTAAATATGGAAAACACTTCAAAGAGTGAAGGCCCAAAGGATTCTCTCAAAACTAGTTCCCTTATGATGGCTTCAATGGTCCCAGGTCTGGAGATTGGAGTCAAGTTTCAAGAGGCCTCTTACTGAAGTTGTTAGACCTCACGGTCTTTTCCTGGGACCCGTCGCTCCAAAGACCACCAAGGCTCGGACTCGATGCAAACAGCAAGAGGATTTATTAAGCCGGCACGCCGGGGTTCAGTCACCTCCGAGGAGGGGCGAACCCCAGCAGTCGTTACTGAGCAGTTTTTAAGCACAAAAGCCACAAACAGGTGTGATTAGGATGGGGACAGTTTGATTGGTGCATACAGTCTAACCTTTATGGGGACTGGTTTACGGGTTATCAGGCTCATGGTGGTTAGCAAATTTTTCTAAAAAAAGGAGAGAGTTCTGTTGCAGAATATTAGAAGAGGAATTCTTAGAAGCCCTTGGGGGCAAGTCAACTTTGGTAAATTTTATCTTAACTCTTATCTCTGGTAAATTTTTGTCCTGACTCCTCAAAGTAAGATCTTACTGAAGTAAGATCTAGCAAATGAGAGTCTCTACAACCTAAATGGTAAAATAAGGAAATGGTTCAGCTTACTAAAGTCAGGAAGATATTTGACTAAAAGTTCCTTAAGTATGGTTGCAGGTATGAAGAAGGCAGTTTTACAGCTGAAATAAACCTATGGGGTGTCTGGTGTGATGACTTTAGTTTGTTTTTCCATCAGAGACTGCTCAACGTTGCCCAGCTGGATGTCAGGTTAAACCTAGTTCTCAGGCTGCTTGACCAGACTCTCTCCTATTTGTTTTTCTCCTAATGGCTTAGACAAGATTATCTTTAAATTAAAATAGAACCCCTCACATAAACAGAGAAAACTGTCGTACTCTGAAGTCTGGATGCATTGAAAGAGACACATTTCTTGCAGTGTCATATTTTACAAATTACCTTAGATAGTAGACTATACACAATACACACATATAGGCACTCTCCTCCCTCCTGATTATTAAACAAACCTGCTAGATGTGGGGCTTACAAACACATTTTTATAGAAAAATGTGAGATTCCCATGCGTAAGTACTTTCTCACTAGTGTTTTGCAGAGGAATGCCTGGAATGCTAACGGAGCCTGCCAAGGCTGCTGTTGTCTCTGGGTCCTAGAAGCACTGATGGAAGATCTCATTGTCTGCTGCTATATAAAGGGAACACTCAATCAGAACATGTCTCATTCATTCATTTTGAAAATAACACATAGAGATGCTAAGCTCTTAGAACTGTAGAAGGGAGCACTGTTGTTAGTAGAGAGAACGTTATTCTCTCAGACTGATGTCACCAACTGTACCTTCGACAGGTTAACAGCAAATATGGCACTTTTTATATTTGGCCAAAATTCACGTGATGCTAATTTTGTTTTTGCTCAGATTATCCTTGCTTGCACCATTACTTTGATTAACGCACAAGGAGATAGTAAGATATAAATATTGAAATAGCTATTCAACATAGCTATCTAGAGGAGAATAGCTAAATGAGTGGCTTTGGAAAAGGGTGTTTCACAATGAAATAGACAAAGGTACATTCTTCTAAACATTTTCACAAATTTGATAATTATATTCATTTTATTTAAAGTTAGCTAAGATTAACCTACATCAAGAGAAAAAAAATCTCCTATGCTAGCCTATAAAAGCTATAAAATCTAATTAGATAGTGGAAATTCAACTGAAATTATTATAGCCATAAAGAATTAGAACCTACTAAAAGCTATAGATTTTTTAAAAAATTTTATTATCTAAGATAGGTAGTGCATACATTGTCAAACTATGGGGAAGTTGTTTAGAGCAATATTTATTCACAAGTAAACTAAATAATGGATTTGATCCCTGGGTCGGGAAGATCCCCTGGAGAAGGAAATGGCAACCCACTCCAGTATTCTTGCCTGGAGAATCCCATGGACTGAGGAGCCTGGTGGGCTACAGTCCATGGGGTCACAAAGAGTCGGACACGATTGAGTGACTTCACTTCAAACTAAATAAGGATCCAAAGACTATTAGTGAAAGTGAAGTCGCTCAGTCATGTCCGACTCTTTGTGACTCTATGGCCTGTAGCCTATCAGGCTCCTCTGTCCATGGGATTTTCCAGGCAAGAGTGCTGGAGTGGATTGCCATTGGCCACCATAAATAGATGGGGAAACAGTGGAAACAGTGTCAGACTTTATTTTTTGGGCTCCTGAATCACTGCAGATGGTGATTGCAGCCATGAAACTAAAAGACACTTACTCCTTGGAAGGAAAGTTATGACCAACCTAGATAACATATTAAAGAGCTGAGACATTACTTTGCCAAAAAAGGTCTGTCTAGTCAAAGCTATGGTTTTTCCAGTGGTCATGTATGGATGTGAGAGTTGGACTGTGAAGAAAGCTGAGCACTGAAGAACTTATGCTTTTGAACTGTGGTGTTGGAGAAGACTTTTGAGAGACCCTTGGACTGCAAGGAGATCCAACCAGTCCATTCTAAAGGAGATTAGCCCTGGGTGTTCTTTGGAAGGAATGATGCTAGAGCTGAAACTCCAGTACTTTGGCCACCTCATGTGAAGAGTTGACTCATTGAAAAAGACTCTGATGCTGGGAGGGACTGGGGGCAGGAGGAGAAGGGGACGACCAAGGATGAGATGGCTGGATGGCATCACTGACTTGATGGACATGGGTTTGGGTGAACTCTGGGAGTTGGTGATGGACAGGGAGGCCTGGCGTGCTGCGATTCATGGGGTCACAAAGAGTCAAACACAACTGAGCGACTGAACTGAACTGAACTGAAAGACATTAAGCCACTGAGAGGGATGAGAAAGATTCTGAAAACAGACTCAGTGGAATGCTCAGTGTCAGAAATCCACAAAACACAGAATATGTGTTTGTGAAGACATATTGCATAAAAATACTTTTTGAATGGTTATACAAATAGTCTCATTTTTCAAAGGTCATAGGAAATACATTTTACATAATATGATCAGAAAAGGAAAACATCATTTTGTGCAAAAACCTGACATGAACTCAGTTTCTTTGTGATGGCTTAAATGGGCCAAGCTTCTCATCTCTAATCATAACAGACTGCTTCTGGTTTGATTAAAGATGAGTTCACCACTTATAAAAGGAATTTGACTTTCACTGATCGGGGGAAAAAAAAGTCTATTAACTGACCGCCATCTTGGTTCTTTAGATGGCTCTCACAGGCGTGAGAGTTAAGCTTGCAGCGCACATACAGGATGTGAGAGGACCTCCTCAGACACTGCAAGACAGCTGAAAATAGCCTTATAAATTGTTCTTCAGTAAATGCACAGTAGAGAGCCTGAGAACTAAAACAGGAAAGGACTTTCATTTACTGAAGGAATCCATTCCTATAGAGACCAAACGGTGAAGAAAATTCTAGAACAAGCAGGACAGTTTAACCTGAAACTTGACCGGGCATCATATCCTTTTGTCCAACTGAAAAATCAGTTCCTCAGCTTACTCTTGATGCTTTAATTGCAAGGCTGATGAAATCACAGAAATGTGGACATGAGATTGGATTTGAAAATATATAATTTACTTTGGCAACCAAATAACAACAAAACTGCTAAAAATACATCGTTCTTTTCACTTGTATATCCAGCATGCATTTTTAACATATTCTGAAATGTATGCGTTCTGTCTAAAGTAAATATATTGTAGTTTTCACAGGAGGTAATTGAAAAACTAAATTTTTATTTTGTCTAAATATCAGCATTTTGGGTAGGGGTTGCTCAGTCTCATATTGTATTTTGTGATGTTTTTCCCAATTTTGAGGCTGTAGAAAAGTAGATTTGGTATTCTCATTGTCCTTTTTAGTTTCTTAAGATATTAAACTTAGGGCAATATTTGACATGAAAGAGTTTGCTATTGGATGATCATTCTTTCAAACTGTAAATTTTGGTGCAAGCTTGAATTGGCTCTAAGGATTTAACCAATGCTTATTTTCAATGTTTATTCTCTAGTGTAAGATATTTTGGGCACTATTTCATATTTCCACATTCTAGTGTTCAGTGAGAAAACATAACTTCTTATGATCACTAATATGGTATACTTCTTAATATAACCAAAGTAATTTACCTACCTTTAAAATGGAAAGGTTTGGAGGAAATAGTTTAAAAACAAGGCAAAAAAAAAAAGATAGCAATATGTCCCTTAAAGGAATTGTTTAATATTTAAAAATGAAGTTATGCAAAAGCTGTAGAAAACTTAAGTTCACAGTCATATACATACTGCAACCTCGTTTAAGATTACACTAGAATTCTGAAAGCTGAAATTCACTGTTGATAAGAAAAACAAAAAGTGTTTGACTCTACTGCACCTTACATGCATCGGAGTTTAATATATCTGATGTAATAAATGCACACTTTTCTATGTTAAATTTGTCCTTACAATAGGAGCTTATAAAAAAGAATATAGACTAAAGAGTAAGTTGCATAATGAGATTTGATCTATGTAAAATATGTCCCAGAAGAAATATCCTTTACTTTGATCATATCCCTTGAAACAAGATCCCCTGCTGCAAACCACAATAATGAGAGCTTGGGAAAAGAACTCCTCTGGCAAGAAAGCTTGCTTTTTAAAACAAATGTCCACCAAGCCCACCAAGCCCACCAAGCCCATGATCCTGGGGTGGGCTTAATTAATGTCAATGAAATTTCAAAAGTTCCCTGAGGCTTAAAGGAGAAATAAATCTCAATGGGTTCTCCATGCCTTCCTCTCTGATATATTCAGATTGGACGCATACATGCACACACAAACACAAACCCCAGATGTGAACATGTGGGCACATGTATACGTACCACACATGTACACACACAGAAGGTGTTTACTTAATTATGAAATACTCTTTTAAAGATTTTACTTATTGGAGAGTAGGTTCACACATTGCTTTATCATCATTTTTAACATGGCTCCAGAATGTCTATAGCTATATTATAATCTTATGTGCATGCTAAGTTGCTTCAGTCATGTCAGACTCTTTGTGACCCTATGGAATATAGTCTACTGGGCTCCTCAGCCCATGGGATTCTCCAAGCAAGAATACTGGAGTGTGTTGCTGTGCCCTCCTCCAGGGGATCTTCCCAACCCAGAGATTGATCCAGTGTCTCTCATATCTCCTGCTTTGGCAGGTGGGTTCTTTACCACCAATCAGAATGACTTTGCATATTTCTCAAAGTGGACATGGTAACATTTCTGTCTTACATTTCTGTCATTGACTCATATTTATATTGAACCTACAGTATTTCTCTGTCAAGTTCAACTGAAAACTTCCAGTTATTTTTCATTAAAATTTCACTCTGTGTTAAATATTACCTTACTGAACTGAAAGAGTTGCTTTTTTTTTTTTTTCAAGTGCATACTCCATTTCATTTTAATCAGAGTCAGTGAGATTCTGGGCCTCATTACATATCCTTCTAGCAGAAACAAATGAAAATGAATGCCAATAAAATGTTTACTTCTGTATTAGCTATACATGCAAAAGCTTACCAAGAGCAGGTTCACAGATCATGGAAAAATCATATTGTCCCTGAGAAATGAATGAAGAAGCCAGCGATGAATTTTAATTAATACCTAAATATATGGTTAATGTTGATTTATTGCCTTGAAAGTTGGAATTTCATTCTGCAAATAACACACATTTCACTGTGAAATACATGTGCACACCCATACACTCCTTTCAGAACTATTAAGCGGCTGTCCCACCATGGAACAATCATATTCACTCCTCACCTCCACTCTGAAAAAAATGATAGTTTTATGAAAATTCCTTCCCAGTTGTTCTTCTCCTACCTTCCCAATTATGTCAGCCACATCAGCTTAAGCCTCTGAGTCAGTTTAAAGATTTGTTATACAGACTTCAATTTTTCCAAAGATCTCAGAAATATACCAGTGGTTCTAACAAATAAGTTGTGACTGTTGTGTGGTATCGTGTTGCCTTTGTAGTTTCTAAGACACTCTAACATTATTTAATTAGGTGAAATTTCTCCTCTCTGGAGAAATGCAAACTCCATGAAATGTCAACAGTGCTGTCAGTCTGCTTCAGGCGAAACTCACTACACAAAAATTGAAGGTAAAAATAGTCCAAGGCAGAATTCTTTGTCATAATTGTGAGGCCCACACCTTATGCCAATGAAATCCATATGTGATTCTACGAAAACGCTAAATTGGGAAGAGTAGCTAATAAATTATCTCAACAGGCAATAATTGATCAGTCCTGGCATGGAAATTTATCTAATTAGCCAAATAACATTTCAAATTTTGTTGACGATTATGAGTACTACATTTATTGTATGACGATTCTTTAATTTTCAGTTCTGGTGAGGTGGAAAATGCTCTGTGTTGCTCTTTACTCCTAAAATAAATCTTTTTCCTTAGGAAAGAAAAATACCTTTGTCTTTTAAAACCAAGTACAGCCAAGAACAGAATAAAAATGCCTCACTTTATCTGAATTATCATGGAGGGCTTGGGATCCATGGATTCATTACTAAAGATAATAAAATTTGGCATTTTCTATTGTCTGAGGGTTTATAAAGGCTAAATTTCTTGATTTATTTAAATAGATGATAGGAAAGAGCAAACTAGAAAAACAAGTGCTATATACTGAAGGCATGTGAATTACCTCCTTCCCAAGGATAATGCAAATTAGAAATACGTAAAGCTTTGTCTGCACCTGGGATCTTTAATGAGGATAAAGAAAAATCAGACAGAGATTCTCCTGGGGAAAGAGAGGATCGTTATTTGAATAACCTGCAGTGAATTCTAATCAATGCGACGTGACTTTGAAAATGAATGTGGTCTTTCAACCTGCTGTACTTGAGCTATAATATTAATCATAACTTCATGGTACAATAAAGCTTATGACAAATGCTTGTTCAGTGGACTCAGAAAAAGACTGGCTGTGATGTGCCAAGGAAATATGGAACCATGGAAATACAAAGATTCTGCTTTTTTCCCTCCATGCTAGCCCATTTATTGCTAGTGTATTCTGTTATCTTTCTTTGATTATCTCAGAAGAGGTTGGTGCAAATTGCATGTCATAACTGTAATTGTTTTTTTTTTTCCAAAGGTAACATTTTACATGTATCTTATTTCCTGATATGGTTGTAGGATTGTTGTTTAACATTAAATTATACCTAAACAGTGCAGCAAACGCCTGCAACACAGGAGGGAAGTGCAGTGTTTCCCCATTAGAGTCATGCATTATCTGCTCTGCAGTTACATCCCGGAATTGAATAAGGTTGAGCATGTACACAGCAGACTTTCCAGAATGCTGGGTAGAAAAGTGATGTTGACTTAAATAATAATTTTCAGAAAAATCAGCCATCGCATGTTTTCTACCTAAAAGAAAATGTAATTAGTTTTTGACAAGTTGACATTAAAAGGCTTTATCAGAGGAACTTAATGTGTTAAAGCTAAATGCTGAAGAATCACATGAGGAAGAAAGAAGATGATAAAATGAACACCTTAAAATAATTTAAATTGTCTTTTGTCAGAAAGCAATTCTAGGGAAAGGGGAGGCCTGGCACATTGGCCTAATGGAAATAGTGTTTAGTAATCAGGGCTGTCATCTTGGTGATTGTTGATGCTATAATGCTCTGAAGTGAACTCCAAAGGGTATCACTCAGACACGCAGTCTAGCATGTGCCATTACTTCATGATTAAACCTTAATCTTAAGGCAAAACAGAAGTTAATTCCTCAAATGTATATTTTCACAGGAGATCAGTTTGTATATTTCAGGCCTGAAGTAAAGGGGAATATTAGGTGGTACTCACAAATCTAATGCCAGTACAACTGGACAGACGCCCTCCAAACTTACTCTTGTTTTGCAGAATTTAAGAACCAGGAGGTCTCATGAGACAGCATGTATTTCATCAGCTGCTTCAATGTCACACACAAATGGTCAAAGTCTCTGGGATCGAAATCATGTTGAATTTGAAGGGAATGTCTGTGTGTGCATGTGTGTGTGTTTGTGTGTGGAACAAATATGGACTATAACCTGGGAGATAGATATGTATATATATGGAATGTACAAACTCATATATTAGTATGTAGATATGAGATAAAGGGTAGAGCACTAAACTTGAAGTCATGCTGAATCACATCATGAACCCTCACATATGGTCTTCCGTGATTTTAAGTGTCATTTAACGATCTTTTATTGACAATTTTATTCCTAGTCAGAAGCATTAATTGTGAATAATTATAACTCGTTTGTGTGTGATTTTAAGCTTTTAGCCTGAATTCTGATGAAGTTCAGCATTATTTGCTCTTCCAATATGCTAAGAAGTTAGATGCCATATGAAACAAACATTATTTTTATTCCCATTTAAGAGATGAGAATTCAAGGTCTTAGGGATGTTGTATTACTTTCTAAACTTAATCCAAGTTTTAAGTTGCAGAGTCAAAAATGAAACCAACAGCTACTGTTAACACTTCATGTTCTTTAAAAACAGACTTTAGTTATAATTCACATGCCACAAAATTCATGCATTTTATGTTTATAGTTCAGTGATTATTTGTAAATTTACTGAATCGTGTAACCAGCACCATAATCCAGTTTTAGAATGTATTCTCACCAGTAAGAGCCCTCATGCCTGTTAATCTCTCTTCCTAGTCTCTGCCCTAGGCAACCACTAATCTATTTCTGTCTCTATAGGTTTGCCTTTTCTAGACATTTCATGTAAACGGAATTATACAATAGGAGGTCTTTCGTGCCTGGCTTCTTCCATTTAGCATAATGTTTTTGAGGTCCATTTAGCTTGCTACCTTATGCTTTCTATAATGCACTTGTGTACTTTTTCTTCTGTTCACTGTTCCTGTTCTATTTTGAACTGTTTCTATTTTGATCTCAATTTAGGATGGAAAGCAAAGAGATGCTCTGCAGCATAAAGGAAGAACACTGGGATGGAGAGGAAGAGGATCTGGGCTTGGGGCCTAAGACCAAGGTAATTCTGCCTCTCAAATACTTTCTCTGTAAAATTTTGTTTGTTGAGAAGATCGAATGGGATAAGACCCATGTCAGTGTCATAAAATCATATAAAATGATGGTTTATTATCACTGTGTTTATTGCAACATCATGACTGTAAATTACTCATGGTTTTAAGAGGGAATTATCTTGCTATATTCAAGGAATTCTGAATCTTGGGTAAGAAAGTTTGATTAACATACTCTTAACAGTCATAAGGAAATCTAAGTTCTTTCAGTTTAGGTCATCCACACCTGATTATAAAGTTGGTCTAAACCCAAGTTCAAATTTAGGTGATACAAGTGGTAAGATTTAATTATGCAAGACTTATAAACCATTCCAAAATTGTATATGAGGCCGCTCATAGTAGTGGTCACCCGTTTCATATTGTAAAAACTGCATAAGCATCACATGTGGTGGCCTTAAAAATTTAGATCCCCATCCTTCTAGAACTGGAGCTTAAAATGTTTATTTTTAACAATTCTGAGGACGATCCATCTATAGCTTAAAATTTGAGCATCAAACGAGTGAAATAGTTCTTCGATAGGTTGCCTAGCTTATGGTCAACATGATATTAATAATATTTAAGCATCCCATAGGCAGGTCACAAATTCTCATGACGCAGAGGTTCCTGTTGTCTTCCAAGGTCCATTCTCCTCTGGTGCCTTTTAGTACCATCTCCTCAGAACACATAGTTGCCCAGCCACCTTCACACTGAGAGTGGTCTTGGATTAATTTCTGGTCAATGAGATGTGAATGGAAGTCAGGTGGGGTATTTCTGGTTGCTTTCCATTTCTCTCTTCCTCCTTCTCACTAGTTGGACTGGGGACACAGCCGTGGTGAGCCATCCCTGCCCATGTAAATAAGGCCAGCACTAGTGAATGACAAAGCAACAGTATAGAACTTCAGGTATGGGAACCTGACTAATTACCAGCTCAGGTTCTTACATTAAAGAAATAAATTTTAATTTTTTTTTTTTTTTTTGCTGTTCTCTGCTAAATAGCTAAACCAGTATTTTAACCCATACACTTGCTAAAAAAGGCACTCAATGTTCAGAAAGTTCAGGCAAAGAGCTTTTAAATGTCTCAATTTCTAAGGTTGCTTCTTTTCTGGACATGTTCACGTTGTAGAGTTTAAGATCTGGGTCTCTGCTCATCTGTGCAATATGGTGTTCAATTTGAAGAGCCTGAAGATTTGGTCAGGGGGCACTCCCATATCCAAGCTTGTGGAGAAGACAGAGTAGAGAATCTGATTTGGTATGGCAAGGAATTATACTTTTATGCTAGATAAGTTTGAGATTAGAGGTGTGAATGAACTGAGACCATGTAACTGGTCTTCATCATATATGATTCCTCCAGAGAACTTGGCACATAGGAAGCATTCCAAACTATCTGTTGATTTATCCTCAGCAAAAGACTCCTGCAAAGACTGGGGGCTGATATGTTGAAATCTGTAGGCTTAGCCATCAGTAATGCACACTGATGCTGGGGTGATTTCTTTAAAAGGGATATAGGAGAGTTTGCAACGTTAGGCAGGTGGGATCTGTAATTGCCCGGGTTCCTTTCAGCTTTAACAATTCATGGTTCTCTCTGCCTTTCTGAAATCCTTTGCAGATTCTCTATTAAGAATAAAGCACACAAGGATTCAACAGCCTTCGTAAAAGTACTGTTTCTAGCCTTTATCTCTTTCTATACTTGCACTGCATACTCCCTCTACTTCCCTGACCTTACATTCTATTCCACCTGTTCCCTCTGCTTGGGGACATATCTACCTATCAAATTCCCATCCACTCAACATGAGTGAATGCCCTTCAGTGTTCTGTGGATACACAGATCCCCTGATGGCAGGGGAGGTAAACAGTCTTGACAGCTCCTAGACGTCACTCTAATGGATTCTGAATGATGATCTCTCACTAAAGAGAGTCCACACGGCACAACTCCAAGGCAGAAGCTAGAGGACTGATGATGCCTATGGATCAAGAAAGAGTTCTCCCCAATTCTGGGCCCCTGATGCCTATTTCAGGTGGACTAATATCAGAGCCAATTTCTAGGCATAGCCCTCTCCTGATGGTTGTTCCATTTATGATGTCCTGTGGGTACACTATCACCAAAGTGCTTTCCGAATGCTCCCTCTCATCATCTCTGCTGCATCGAGATCTGACCGATGCCTCTTCAACCTCTGTGGTCTTAGTCGAGCCACCATCAGCTCCTGCCTGAACTTATTCGAACTACTTCAGGAGCCTCACTATTAGTCCCTCTTCTTCCATTGCTGCTGCTACTGCTAAGTCGCTTCAGTCGTGTCCAACTCTGTGCAACCCTGTGGACTGCAGCCTACCAGGCTCCTCCGTCCATAGGACTTTCTAGGCCTAATTATTAACTAGGTGAATAACTAGTTAATAATTAACTAGTTAACTCCACACAAAATAATCAGAATAATTATAACCTCAGAGGACATACAGAATGAAAACCACAATCAAGAAAAATAACACAAATGATCACATGGATCGCAGCTTTGTGTGACATAATGAAACTATGAGCCATGCCATGTAGGAACACTGAAGTTGGATGGATCATGGTAGAGAGCCCGAGCCAACACATGGTCCACTGGAGAAGAGAATGGCAAACCACTCCAGCATTCTTGCCTTGAGAACCCCATGAATAGTATGAAGAGGCAAAAAGATATGACACTGAAAGATGAACTCCCCCCCCTGCCAGTCAGTAGATGTCCACTATGCTACTGGAGAAGAGCAGAGAAATAGCACACGAAGGAATGAACAGGCTGAGCCAAAGCAGAAACAGCTCCCGGTAGTGGATGTGTCTGGTGGTGAAAGTAAAATCTGATGCTGTTAAGAGCAACATTGCATCGGAACCTGGAATGTTAGGTCCATGAACCTAACATTAGGTCCATGAACCTAACATTAGGTCCAGATGAATTGGAAATGGTCAAACAGGAGACAGCAAGAGTGAAGGTTGATATGTTAGGAATGAGTGAACTAAAATGGAAGGGAATGGGAGAATTTAATTCAGATGGCCATAATATCTACTCAAAAGAATGATCTCAGCTTGTTTCTAAGGCAAACCATTCAATATCACAGTAATCCAAGTTTATGCTCCAACCACAAATGCTGAAAATGCTGAAGTTGAATGGTTCTATGACGACCTACAAGACCTTATAGAATTAACACCCAAAAAAGTTATTTTCATCATAGTGGACTTGAATGCAAAAGTAGGAAGTCAAGAGATACTCGAACTAACAGGCAAGTTTGGCCTTGTAGTAAAAAATGAAGCAAAGGTTAACAAAGGTTTGCCAAAAGAATGCACTGGTCATAGCAAACACCCTCTTCCAACAACACAAGGGATGACTCTACACATGGATATCATCAGATGGTCAATCCCAAAATCAGACTGATTTTGTTTTTGCAGCCAAAGATGGAGAAGCTATATATAGTTAGCAAAAACAAGACCTGGAGCTGACTGTGGACAGATCATCAGTTCTTTATTGCAAAATTCAGACTTACATTGAATAAAATAATGAAAACTACTAGGCCATTCAGGTATGACCTAAATCAAATCCTTGATGATTATACAGTGGAAGTGACATATAGATGCAAGGGATTAGATCTGGTAAACAGAGTGACAGAGAATTATGGATGGAAGTTTGTAACATTGTACAGGGGGTATTGATCAAAACCATTCCGAAGAAAAAGAAATGCAAAATGGTGAAGTGGTTGTCTAAGGAGGCCTTACAAATAGCTGATAAAAGAAGAGCAGTGAAAGGCAAAGGAGAAAAGGAAAGATGTACCCAGCTGAATGCAGAGTTCCAGAGAACAGCAAGGAGAGATAAGAAAGCCTTCTTAAGAAAACACTGCAAAGAAATAGAGAAAAACAATGTAATGGAAATGACTAGAGACCTCTTCAAGAAAACTAGAGATATTAAGGGAACATTTCAAGCAAAGATAGGCAAAATGAAGGACAGAAACAGTATGGACATAATAGAAGAAGATATTAAGAAGAGGTGGCAGGAATACACTGAAGAACTATACAAAAAAGGTCTTAATGACCAGAATAACCACGATGGTGGGATCACTCACCTAGAGTCAGACACCCTGGAGTGGGCCTTAGGAAGTGGGCCTTAGGAAGAAATACGATGAACAAAGCTAGTGGAGGTGATGGAATTCCAGCTGAGCTATTTCAAATCCTAAAAGATGATGCTGTTAAAGTGCCACACTCAATATGCCAGCAAATTTGGAAAAGTCAGTAGTGGCCACAGGACTGGAAAAGGTCAGTTTTCATTCCAATCTCAAAGAAGGGCAATGCCAAGAACTTTCAAACTACCACACAATTGCACTTGTTTCACATGCTAGCAAGGTCATGCTCAAAATGCTTCAAGCTAGGCTTCAATAGTACATAAACCAAGAAATTCCAGATGTACAGCTAGATTTAGAAAGGGCAGAGGAACCAGAGATCAAATTGGCAACATCCATTTGATCATCAAAAAAGCAAGAGAATTCCAGAAAAACATCTGCTTCTGCTTCATTGATTACACTAAAGCCTTTGACTGTGTTTTTTTCCAAACAAACTGTGGAAAATTCTTAGATGGGAATAATAGATCACCTTATCTATCATCTGAGAAACCTGTATGCAGTTCAAGAAGAACCAATAAGAACTTGACATGGAACAATGGACTGGTTCAAAATTTGGAAAGGAGTACATCACGGCTGTATATTGTCCCCCTGCTTATTGAATTTATATGCAAATTACATCCTGCTCGAGTAAGCTTGAGCTGGAATCAAAATTCCTGGGAGAAATATCAATAATCTGAGATATGCAGATGATGCCACCGTAATGTCAGAAAGTGAAGAGGAACTAAAGAGCATCTTGATAAAGGTGAAAGAAAGAGGAGAGTGGGAAAGCTGACTTAAAACTCAACGTTCAAAAAACTAAGATCATGACATCCAGCCTCATCACTTAATGGCAAATAGATGGTAAAAAGTGGAACAGTGACAGATTTTATCTTCTTGGGTTCCAAAATCACTGCAGGCAGTGACTGAAGTCATGAAATTAAGATACTTGCTCCTTGGAAGAAAAGATATGACAAACCTAGACAGCATATCATAAAGCAGAGACATTACTTTGTCAACAAAGGTTCATATAGTCAAAGCTATGGTTTTCCCAGTAGTCATGTACGGATGTGAGAGTTGGACCATAAAGAAGGCTCAACACCATAGAACTGATGTTTTCAAACTGTGGTGCTGAAGAAGACTTGCAAGAGTCCCTTGAGCTGCAAAGAGATCAAATCAGTCAATCCTAAAAGAAATTAACCCTGAATATTCATTGGAAGGACTGATGCTGAAGCTGCAATACGTTGGCCACACGATGCAAAGAATCAATACTTTGGAAAAACTATGATGCTGGGAAAGATTGAGGGCAGGAGGAGAAGGGGATGGCACAGGATGAGATGGTTGGATGGCATCACTGAATCAATGGACTGGTTTGAGCAAGCTCCAGGAGACAGTGAAGGACAATGAATACAGTGAAGGACAAGCGTGCTGCAGTGCAGGGGATTGCAGAGTCAGACATGACTTAGCTACTGAACAGCAGCAATGGCTTCCTATTGCACTGATGAACCTTACAACAGCTCATGCATCTGCCAGTGTCTCTGGTTTCATCACGTGCTTCCCTCTCTCTGCTTGCTGTCCTTCTGCCACACTGCCCTGCTCCTCAACATGTCAAGCTCTCTGTGTTTTGTGACCTTTGCATTTGCAGTATCTTCTTCGGCGAATTTGCTTCTCTTTCAGCTTTACCTGGCTGATCACTTCTCGGAAAACAAGTCTCAACTCAAAAGCCAGCCCTCAGAGAATGTCCCTCCCTCAGCTTGCTAACCAATGCTCCTCTGTCTCACTGTTTCAGGCCATTGTCTTCAGAGCATTTAACCTTCGATAAAATAAAATAACTTATTAAATTAAAAAATTATTTTAATTGAGCACATCAATAGATGTCAATAAATTGCTGTTAAATGAATGAATTTAGCTTAGTGGTTAAGATACTCTCTTGAGCCTGTCTTCTTAGTGAGTCTCAGCTCTGACACTTGGCATCTATGTAAGTGTGAACAAGTCACTTATCCTTTTTATGACTCAGTTTCCTCATCCGCAGGGGATGGTAATAGCACCTACTTTATGGAGTTGTCAACTTTAAATTAGTTCAGGCATGCAACAAAGAGGAAGAATGCATATGTTGACCATCACATGTGTTCTGAAAAGTCAGCTCACAATTTAAAGAACTACATTTAAAATTTTAACCATGAGTCAAGCAGAAAAGCACAGCAGTAACTATATAGGTTTATCAAGTGCTTGTTTTTAGGTGGAACCAGAAAACTTAGTGATCGTTATATGTAAAGTTTTAGGTCCCTGAATTGTTGACACAACCTGTTGTTCAGGATTCTGAAATATTCATTAATTCACTCATTTATCAGAGAAAATTTTACAGAATTAGTGTGTGTAGTAGGCTCTGCTAGGTTCTAAAATGGATAGATTGCCCACAAACTTGAGAACAGATGTACACAGCGTTTACACTATGATAAATGTCAAAAGCTACAGATCCAGAACCAGGGAAGCACTGAGAAGGGAGCACGGAGAAAGAAGCGCCTACCCCGTCTCCTTGGGGGTGGAGGTGGGTGGCCAGGAAATGTCTGTTACCCTTGCAAGGCAGGCTCTAGCTTTGGGCTGCTTGATGTCTTGTGGGCGCCTGTGGATGCCCCACTGTGGGCACGGACACAAAGCAGGGACCATGCAGTCACTTAGCGAGTGCGTAACCAGGAAGGGATGCAGGGATGTCTGCTCTGCCCAGCGGCCTGTGAATACATATGCCACACATGTGTATTTACACAAATGCACAGTTACAGGCTTGCTCCAGAGGGGGAAGGGGGAGAGTGCCGAAACCTGATGGCATAGCAAGCATTTCCTGAGGGACGTTGTCAGTCTGTTTATGCTGGCAGATTGGAAATCACATGTGGCTTTCAGATGTGGAAAAAGACAAGTATTTGCATTTTAAAATGGGAGGGTGTTTTTGTTTTTTTGATATGATGCTTAACATGAGCCACTTAAGTGATCATATGATATTATGATATTTTGGGTCCTATCTTTGGCCACAAGCTTCTGGAGGAGCTTCTGAAGACCATTGTCTTGGATTTCCTTTTCTTCTCTGGCCTTCTGTCAAGAATGGGGTTTGTTCAAGCTGAGCATCCCCTTCCACTCTCTATTGCAGAGAGGCGATAAGAGTATGCAATGTATTTTCTTTTTACTGAATACCAAATCTTCCTTCAAAAAAGGGGAATGGGAAATTAAATTCAGATAAGATTCATTTCATAAATAAAAAGCTCTGAGGTTGATTTTTTTTTTTTAATAGGGGATGGGGGAATCTGTTAAAAGGACGCTAAAAAAGTGTAGTGAGAAAAGCAGATTTTACTTCTCATTCAAACCTGGGCTAATCAAAAAATAAACAAACCTTCAGAAGAGGAAATGATCCAGTAGTTTAGCTGAGTGTATTAGTTTTGGAGACCATGAGACCTAGATCTGAAGGCTGCCCCTCCTATCTACTAATTATTTTAGCTTGGTAGCACAGCCTGTCATAGATCCTCAACACTTTTCTCTTCCTGGACACACAGCCAGACCTCATTTCCCAGCCTCCTTTGCACTCAGGTGGGGGTCACAGGACTGAGGTCCTCTCAATGATGACCTCTACTCTGCCTCATGGCCTAACTACCTTGGGATGCAAATAAGATAAAAATGAAGCTTTGAGGCTGATGGAGCAGCTAGTCTACTCTTCCACATTTGAATAAGATGACTAACTTCTGCTTTAGTCTCACTTGTAGAGGGGGCTAACACACCCGTCTTTTAAGGTTCATATGAGGACCCTTGAGTAGTTCCTTTTACTTGTTTTCCAGTTACTTTCCTCCTCTTTGAGGTACTTATATTTTTCCTTCTTACAATAAAAAGAAAATGTTCTAGTTCTCTTACTCCAATTCTGCTTGCTAGTCAGAGAAAAATTGTAGGAATAGAACCAAGATTTTAAATAAGCCATTCGTAGGAAGGCATGACACACTGCTGGGCATTCTTAATTCAGGGTAAGATAGATGCTGGCATCCTTTGGGGTCAGTCTCTAAGCGGAGGCACATTAAGTGGAAACACATTAAAAAGGACTCCAGAAGCTCTGAAGGTTGATAGTGATCACTACTAACTTTCTCAAAGGGGCTGCCAGGGGATTTTACATAAGCATGTTGTACAAAGAATCTTAGAAACACTTTCTAGACATCAGACTCTCGCCTCCAGGTTCGCACCCATGGAAACTCTTAAAAACTTCTCCCGTCGCTCATCTACTTGGTTTCATCAGAATCATCATTGCCCCCACTCTTCCGCCTGCTCATTGCTATCTCCTTGCTGGAGAAACGTGATGAAATTTCTCCCCCTGCCTGCTGCCAGCACAGCGCATACACTGACATGAACCTCAGGCTCTGTCTCTTGCTTCAGGAAGGAAGATGCCCGCCTCCTGAAAATATGGCTCTAATCTCCTCCACCAGCTTCTCTGGTAATGTCCTCATGGAACATTTTCAGTGAATAAAGTTCTCCACCTCATTCTGTGATTTGATCTAATAACGACTTTTGTGGTTGCAGAAGCGAAAAATCACAATAAGGAATATTCAAATCTTCATTGTGACAAGAAGCAGAATGAACTGGTCTCCACAGTCAAAGCAAAGCTGAGGATTCATTACAGAAGAAATAATGACCAGTGAAACTGGCCTGGGAGGCCGGGTGACCAGTGCCAGCCACTGACCCCTCTGAGGGGTGGGCAGTGCCCGCGAGGTGGGGAGGAATAGTGCAGTCCAGTGTGGGCAGGGAGAAGCCTCTCTCACTAACAGCACCCCTTACTTTTGGCTTCCTGTGGTACCTGAAATAGCTATGTTTCTAATACATAAGGATAAGTGCTGTGAAAATGCCATCTTATCTATGAGCGACAAATAGAATAGTGACTGATATGACTTCAGACTAGTCTTCAGCAGTGCTTATTCCGCCACTGAGGGACTAGGACCCTGGGTGACTAACCTCAGTTGAAACTAGGATGAACTAACAACTTGAACTCCTGGTGGAGTAGGCAGCCAGAGGCAACAACCTTCTGAGATCTTTCATACTCCAGAGCTCATGGTCATTAAGAATTCTGAAGGGTCTGAGGTTTTTTCTCTATCTGTAAGCTATCAAGAGACACATGATACCTGCACGAGAGATGAGAGACTCTTTGGCTCATGGAACAGCAGGAGCTGCTCGGGTCACATTTTTTCTTCTTGGCACCCAGGTATCTTGGGGACAGTGTACATCCAAGTGGGCTTTGGTCATATCAGGTCACAACCCTGAAGTTAAGACATTCCAATCTTTTGTAGTAAGTTGTAAGCAAGTTTTCTAAATTTTACCCCAGAGGAGATCTTATCTTTATTACCCTGGACAGCAGACAAGTGTGTTCTCTTTGGAGAGAGACACTGGCTGTATCCTTCAAGGCTGTTTATTGGCCTCCTTGAAAAGAAAGTCTAGAACAAAAGATGATCATTGTCTCTGCCCATCAAATGTGCAGAAATCCAAGAGATCTGTGGAGAATTATTTCCTAACAAGGGTAGCAATGTATAGAAATAAGGCATGTGAAGAGCTGAATCTATCTCGGGCCAAATCCAGCTCCACCATTTAGCAGCATTTAGCAGCTTTCAGGGAAACTACTTAATCTCTCAGAATTTCGGTTTTCTCATCTATATGAAATAGAGAGGATGTTACCTATCACATAAAGATACTACAAGAATTAAATAAGATGGTCTGCAAAGCAAATAGTAACTATAATTACATAGTAATCATATTATATGTAATGTATTATACTATTCTACAAAGTTTCCAGGCAGCTCAGTGAGTAAAGAATCTGCCTGTAGGAGACACAGCAGATGCAGGTTTGATTCCTGGGTCAGAAAGATCCCCTGGAGGAGGGCGTGGCACCCCACTCCAGTATTCTTGCCTGGAGAACCCCTTGGACAGAGAAGCCTGGCAGGCTACAGTCCATAGCGTCGCAAAGAGTAATACACAACTGGAGGGATTGTGCACAGCACAAAAAATGTATAATATAATGGTAAATATTTCTTTATTGTGTACTTCTTATTTTTGTTTTGGCTAATGAACCTAGTTGACTTTGACCTGTTATTTTGCTTGTTTATACGAAAGTCCATGAAGAGCCCTAGATAAGAAGACAGGGTACCTGATTCCCAAGCCTACCACAAACCAGCTGCATAGCTTCAGTGAGACATGCAATTCATTGGTTAAAGGTGGAGTTTGGAGAAAAATTCAGAGATAGCAAAAACATTTTGGTTCAGTGCCAGGCTTGAGCAATGGGTCTTGACTGGCTGGAGAGTGGTGCTGAGAAAAATTGTGAGTCCATATCTATGCTCAGCAGGAAAGCGTACCCGTGATGAGCTAGCTATATCTTCAATACACAGCCACGTCTTTGAGATGCAGTCTGGGTTGAAGGGGGTGGAAATGTGGTAGCATCCTTGCCTTTGCTTTGTATCTAACAGTTGCTAAGTAACTACATGTTAATTCATTAACTGATAAATTGAATAGCAAGGTATCTGGAATTCAGGGTCAAGGATGAAAAACGTGGAGCCATGAATGATGATCAGGGGAGGAGAGTGGCAAAGAACCGCTTTGCAATTTCATCTGGGGAGGAGGAGAGGTCTACTTTTAGTGAGGTCGTGACTTCTAAGCCAGGTTAAGTACTTGTGGAAATTCCCAACTGTTATCAGGCTGTGTATGGGGAGCCCAGCTGGCTTTTTTTCAAATGACCTGGTCTGCTGCTGCTGCCTCTGGTTTCTCCTGGGCTCCAAATTACTGCCACAAAGCAGCTGCTCAGGCCCTTTAATGGCCACAATTAAACAGCCCCAGAGGCTGACCTTTAGACATGGCAGTGGTTAATTGAGCCAACAGCCCTGGGGTCTGCCATCTTTGGCGAAGCCTTGCAAGTCAAGTGTGGCTTGATCTTTTGTTTGGTTTCCCAGTACATCTTCCAAGGGGAAATCTTTCATCCAATCACACTATTAGAAGTGGCAAAAAAAAACAAAAAAAAAAAAAAAAAAACTGAGGATAAGACAAGATGGCTGAGGAAGTTCCGAGATCTTTGTAACATAAAAAATCTTGGAAATGGCAAGTTTGAAATTCTCTCAAAATTGCCTGGGCTTATGGAATCTTTTAGTAAGTGTAGAACCAAGCTTTTGCTGGATAAAGGGGAGAGAATTTGTGACAAGAACTTAGTGTTTTCAACTAGAATTCAATTAACATTCAATTAATATTGAATGAATGACCAATAAATAGCAAAGACTGCTTCAGATATGGGGAGACAGCCTTGGAAACTGGACTAGAATGTCAATCATAGGAGCCGAGATGGATTTTGTTTGCTTCACTGCTTTCTCCAAATGCCTAGAGTGCTGCCTCATCAGTACTTATCATTTATGATGACTTCTGTGAAGGAAAGAAATGTTATGTGATAGAGACTGAACTGGGAGAGGAAGTGGTTAAGAGATTCAGAATGACCTCTCAGAAAGCTGCATTTCAGCTGAGAGACACGTGACAAGGAGAAGCCTTCTGTGAGCAGATTGTGAGGATGGAGGGGGGATTTTCAAGCACGTGAAAGCAATAGACAAAGTCCCTAAGGGAGGAAATACCCATGTGTTACATAAACAGAAGGGTAAATGTGAGGAGAGATTAACAGTGAGGTTGGGAAGTGTGAAAAGTTTAATCTGAGTGGCAGGCAAGAGCCCATGATATAGGGTCTCCTAACCTTGTANGGATTTCTTTGGAAAGAATGATGCTAAAACTGAAACTCCAGTACTTTGGCCACCTCATGAGAAGAGTTGATTCATTGGAAAAAACTCTGATGCTGGGAAGTATTGGGGGCAGGAGGAGAAGGGGACGACCGAGGATGAGCTGGCCGGATGGCATCACTGACTCAGTGGACGTGAGTCTGAGTGAACTCCGGGAGTTGGTGATAAACAGGGAGGCCTGGCGTGCTGCGATTCATAGGGTCACAGAGAGTCGGACACGACTGAGCGACTGACTGACTGAACCTAGTGAGTGGCTATATAACTTACATTAAACTAGATGACTTAAAACAACAGAAATCCATTCTCTCACTGCTCTGGAGGCCAGAAGACTGAAATCAAGGTATTGGTAGGATTGATTCCTTCTGGAGGCTCTGTCCTATGCCTCTGATCAAAGTCCTGGTAGAATTCTCTTGCTTTCTCTAAAATTCAGTGGATGCTGACAATCTGATTTCTGGTTCCTCTGCTTTTTCCAAATCCAACTTGTACATCTGGTGGTTCTCAGTACATGTACTTAAAATCTACAGCTTGAAAGACTTTTGAGCATTACCTTGTTAGCATGTGATGAGTGAAACTGCACAGTAGTTTGAGCATTCTTCGCAATTGCCCTTCTTTGGTATTGGAATGAAAACTGACCTTTTCCAGTCCTGTGGCCACTGCTGACTTTTCCAAATTTGCTGGCTTATCGAGTGCAGCACTTTCACAGCATCATCCTTTAGGATTTGAAATAGCTCAGTTAGAATTCCATCATCTTCACTAGTTTTGTGCATAGTAATGCTTCCTCAGGCACACTTAACTTCACACTCCAGGATGTCTGGCTCTAGGTGAGTGACCACAGCTTCATGGTTATTCAGGCCATTACGACCTTTTTCTGTAAAGTTCTTCTGCATATGCTTGCCACTTCTTCTCAATCTCTTCTGCTTCCATTAAATCATTACCATTTCTGTCCTTTATGCATCCATCTTTGCATGAAATGTTCCCTTGGTATCTCTAATATTCTTGAGGAGATCTCTAGTCTTTCCCATTCTATTGTTTTCCTCTATTTGTCTGCACTGTTCACTTAGCAGACTTTCTTATCTCTCCTTGATATTCTTTGGAACTCTGCATTCAGTTGGGTGGGTATCTTTCCCTTGATCCTTTGCTTCTCACTTCCTTCTTTTCTCAGCTATTTGTAAGGTTTCCTTGCTGCTGCTGCTGCTGCTAAGTCACTTCAGTCGTGTCCGACTCTGTTAGGCAACCATTTTGCCTTTTTTGCATTTTTTTTTTTACTGGGGGATGATTTTGGTCATCGCTTTCTATACGATGTTACAAACCTCCATCCATAGTGCTTCAGGCACTCTGTCTACCAGATCTAATCCCTTGATTCTACTTGTCACTTCCACTGTGTAATAATAAAGGATTTGATTTAGATCACACCTTTATGGCCTGGTGGTTTTCCCTATTTTCTTCAATTTAAGTCTAAATTTGGCAATAGGAATTCATTATCTGAGCCACAGTCAGCTCCCAATCTTGTTTCTGCTGACTGTGTAGAGCTTCTTTATCCTTGGCTGCAATGAATATAATCAATCTGATTTTGGTATCTGTAAAGTCATCTCTTGTGCTGTCAGAAGAGGGTGTTTACTATGATCAGTGAGTTCTCTTGGAAAGTCTCTGTTAGTCTTTGCCCTACTTCATTTTGTACTCCAAAACCAAACTTGCCTGTTACTCCGGGTAACTCTGGACTTCCTACTTTTGCATTCCAATTCCATGTGATGAAAAAGACATCTTTTTTTGGTGTTAGTTCTAGGTCTTGTAGGTCTTCATAGAACTGTTCAACTTTATTTCTTCAGCATTAGTGCTTGGGGCAGAGACTTGGATTACTGTGATAGTGAATGTTTTGCCTTGAAAATGAATTGAGATCATCCTGTCATTTTTGAGATTGCAGCCAAGTGCTGCATTTCAGACCCTTTTGTTGACTATTAGGGCTACTCCATTTCTTCTAAGGGATTATTGCCCACAGTAATGGATATAATAGTCATCTGAATTAAATTCACCCATTCTGGTCCATTTTAATTCACTGATTCTTAAAATGTCGATGTTCACTCTTGCCATCTCCTGTTTGACAGTAGAAGTGTCAAATAGATTCAAGGGATTAGACCTTATAAACAGAGTGCCTGAAGAACTATGTATGGAACTTGATAACATTCTACAGAAGGAGGTTATCAAAATCATCCCCAAGAAAAAGAAATGGGACAAGGCAAAATGTCTGAAGAGGCCTTACAAATAACTAAGAAAAGAAGAGAACTGAAAGGCAAAGGAGAAAAGGAAAGATATACCCATCTGAATGCAGAGTTCCAAAAAATAGCAAGGAGAGATAAGGGATTAGACCTTATAAACAGAGTGCCTGAAGAACTATGTATGGAACTTGATAACATTCTACAGAAGGAGGTTATCAAAATCATCCCCAAGAAAAAGAAATGGGACAAGGCAAAATGTCTGAAGAGGCCTTACAAATAACTAAGAAAAGAAGAGAACTGAAAGGCAAAGGAGAAAAGGAAAGATATACCCATCTGAATGCAGAGTTCCAAAAAATAGCAAGGAGAGATAAGAAAGCCTTCCTAAGTGAACAGTACAAAGAAATAGAGGAAAACAATATAACAAGAAAGACTAGAGATCTCTTTAAGAAAATTAGAGATATCAAGGGCATATTTATGCAAAGATTGGCACAATAAAGGACAGAAATATTATGGACCTAATAAAAGCAGAAGATAGCAGAAAGAGGTGGCAAGAATACACAGAAGAACTGTATAAAAAAGATCTTAATGACACAGGTAACCACAATGGTGTGATCACTAACCTAGAGACAGACTTCTTGGATTATGATGTTAAGTGAGCCTTAGGAAGCATCATTGCAAACAAACCTAATGGAGGTGGGTGCTTTACCACTAGTGCCAATTGGAATGCCCACAATTCCAGCAGAGCCATTTCAAATCTTAAAAGATGATGCTGTTAAAGTGCTGCACTCAATATGCCAGCAAATTTGGAAAAGTCAGCAGTAGCCACAGGACTGGAATAGGTCAGTTTTCATTCCAATTCCAAAGAATGACAATGCCAAAGAATGTTCAAACTATCGCAAAATTGCACTCATCTTACATGCTAGCAAGGTAATTCTCAAAATGCTCAATTGCCAACTTATCTATGTTTTCTATGTTGGATCATAAAAAAAGCAAGGGAATTCCAGAAAAACATCTACTTATGCTTCATTAACTATGCTAAAGTCTTTGACTGTGTGGATTACAACAAACTATGGAAAATTCTTAAAGAGATTTGAATACCAGACTAGCTTACCTGCCACCTGAGAAACCTATATGCAGGTCAATAACCAACAGTTAGAATCTTACATGGAACAACTGACTGGCTCAAAATTGGGAAAGGAGTCCATCAAGATTGTATATTGTCACCCTGTTTATTTAACTTATATGCAGAGTATATCATGCAAAATGCTGGGCTGGATGAAGCACAAGCTGGAATCAAGATTGCCGGGAGAAATATCAATAACTTCAGATATGCAGATGACATCACCCTTATGGCTGAAAACAAAGAGGAACTAAAGAGCATGTTGATGAAGGTGAAAGAGGAGATTGAAAAAGCTGGTTTAAAACTCAGCATCCACAAAACTAAGATCATGGCATCCAGTCCCATTACTTCATGGCAAGTAATAGGAAAACATGGAAATAGTGACAGGCTTCACTTTGGGGGGCTCCAAAATCACTGCAGATGGTGACTGCAGCATGAAATTAAGTCACTTGCTCCTTGGAAGAAAAGATTCAACAAACTTACATAGCATATTAAATAGCAGAGACATTTCTTTGCTGATAGGGATCTGCATAGTCAAAGCTATGGTTTTCCAGTGGTCATGTGTGGATGTGAGAGTCGGACTATGAAGAAGGCTAGCACTGGAGAATCCATGCTTTTTAACTGTGATGTTGGAGAAGATTCTTGAGAGTCTCTTGGACTGCAAGATCAAACCAGTCAATTCTAAAGGAAATCCATCTTGAATATTCATTTGAGGGACTGATGCTGAGGCAATCAAGCAAGCTCCAATACTTTGGCCACCTGATGGAAAGAACTGACTCATTGAAAAAGACCCTGATGCTGGGAAAGACTGAAGTCAGGAGGAGAAGGGGACGACAGAGAATGAGATAGTTGGACGGCATCACTGACTCAAAGGACATGAGTTTGTGCAAGCTCCAGGAGATAGTAAAGTGTAGAGAAGGCTGGTGTGCTGCAGTCCATGGGGTTGCAAAGATTCAGACATGACTGACTGACAACAACAAATATTTAAATATAGTGTAATTTGTCAATTTCCTTTTATTATAGCTCTATTTTTGGGTACTGTTTAAAAATTTTACTTACCCCAAGAACAAAAAGATAATCTTTTTTTTTTTTTGCACTCCGTTTTGACAGTTAAGGGTTTTTCCCCCAATTTAATTGAGATGCAATTGACATACAGCACTGTACAAGTTTAAGGTGTACCGAATAGTGATTTGACTTACATATATCATGGAATGGTTACCACAGTAAGTTTAGTTAGCATCCATCATCTCAAATAAATATTTAAAAGAAACGAAAGAGAACAAGTGTGTGATGAGAACTCTTAGAATTCACTCCCTTAACAACTTTCAAATATATCATATAGCAGTGTTTGAAATATTTTCCTTTGGAAGACTAACATGAAAAGTCTTGGGGTAGGACTGAGACTGATTCTTTGTCAGTGAGGCTAATTAGCGGGTGAGAAAGAGCAGCATTCGTGGTGCAGCAAGAGTCTGAGTCCTCTGAGGAAATACGGACTTTCTCTGAAATTACAAATTTCCCTATTTCCAGATTCCTTACCTGGTGCAGAGGAGTCCTCAAATAATAAGCACTTTTAAGTCCTTTTCATTTGCAAGTAATATAAAAATGTAACTCAAATTGGCCTAGTGAAATAAGAAATTCAATGGGTAAGGTATTAATTAATTAGAGATGGGAATACAAGACCACCTGACCTGCCTCTTGAGAAACCTGTATACAGGTCAGGAAGCAATGAGAACTGGACATGGAACAACAGACTGGTTCCAAATAGNACTGGAGTGGGGTGCCATTGCCTTCTCCCACATATAAGTTAAATAAACTTTTTTTAGAATTTTCCAGTTTGTTGTCATCCACAAAGTTAAATGCTCTTATGTAGTCAGTGAAGCAGAAGTAGATTTTTTTAAAAAAGAATTCTCTTGCTTTTTCTATGTTTAAACAAATATTGGTAATTTGATCTATGGTCCCTCTGCCTTTTCTAAATTCAGCTTGTATATCTGGAATTTCTCAGTTCATGTATTGTTGAAGCCTAGCTTGAAGCATTTTGAGTGTTACCTTGCTAACATGGCCAGAATACTGGAGTGGGTAGCCTTTCCCTTCTCCAGGGGATCTTCTCAACCCAGGTCTCTTGCACTGCAGGTGGATTCTTTACAAGCTGAGCCACAATAGCATAATCATATTTCAGGGTCTGAAATAGCTCAGCTGGAATTCCATCACCTCCACTGTCTTTGTTCATAATAATGCTTCCTAAGGCTCACTTGACTTCACACTCCAGAATGTCTTGCTTTAGGTGAGTGATCACACCATTGTGATTATCTGGGTCATTAAGAGCTTTATTTGTATCATTAAGACCTTTTGTGTGTATGTGTGTGTGTGTGTGTGTGTGTGTGTGTGTGTATGTGTAGTTCTGTGTGTTCTTGCCACCTTTTTAAAATTTATTCAGCTTTGTTAGGTCTTTGCCATTTCTGTCCTTTATTGTGCCTATTTTTTCATGAAATGTTCTGTTGATATCTCCAATTTCTTAAAGATCTCTCTAGTCTTTATCATTCTATTGCTTTCCTTTATTGTTTTGCATTGTTCTTCACAAGGCTTTCTTATCTTTCCTTGCTATTCTCTGGAATGCTGCATTCAGTTGGGTGTATCTTTCCTTTTCTCCTTTACCTTTGGCTTCTCTTGTTTACTCAGCTATTTGTAAGGTCTCCTCAGAAAACTGCTTTGCCTTCTTGCATTTATTTTTTTCCTTTTGGGATGGTTTTGGTCACTGCCTCCTGTACAATATTATGAACCTCTGTCCACAGTTCTTTAGGCACTCTTTCTGAGATCTAATCCCTTGAGTCTATTCATCATCTTCACTGTATAATCATAAGGTATTTGATTTAGGCTATACCTGAAAGGTCTTGTGGTTTTCCACACTTCAATATAAGTCTGAATTTTGCAGTAAGGGGCTTGTGATCTGAGCCAGAGATTCAAGCTCATTACATGTTTTGTACATTTTATTTCTATCATTATTACATTATTAGAACAGTTTCACCTGATTAGATTTCATAGCTTGGAGACCCATGCTGTAAGGTTAAAAAAAAATTGCAATAAGACAATAATGAGATATAAAGACATATTTCATTGTTAATTTTTTATTTTGAACATTTGTATTGCTATACCTGACTTTTGAGAGTGGAAAAGGTGCTTCATTTAGAATGGGTTCAGTTACATGGAGATTACAGCTATTTCTCCTGGGGTAGTGAATTGTTTCTTAGTATAGTAAAATTGGAAGGAAGCTTAAACTTCATGAAGTGCTAAATTTCCCCAATCCTACCTTTCCAATCAGATTTTAGGTAATGGTTCCGGCTCTGGAAATTTACTCTAAATGCATTATATATATAAAATAAAGCTTCAAAGTTGCTATAAAATTCCTAGAATTGCCAGGTGAAATCTCTGACTTCTATCTGTTAATTTGTTTTGTAATACAATGGGAAAAACATTCAAAATTCATATTAATTTTATGTAGAAGTTAAAAAAGTTTTCATTTTCACATTTTTTAATAATCTTTTTTCAGAACCAATTTCTAGTACTGTCAATTATCATACTAATCACCTATTTTTGTAATATCTGCACCTGGATAAATAAATAGGTCAGAGTTGGTGTGTTACCGTAAATCCAAAGTGACATTGCAGATCTTTCACTCTGAGATAGAATTAAACTGACTGGATATTTGAAAAGTTAAAGTTTAAAAGAAAACTCAGTTTTTGGAAAACATTTTAAATCGTAGGTGCATAATAAGTTATACATGGCTAGTAGGAGGCTTTCTAGATAGTTTACTGTACTTTTTACTGCTTAATGTCTCTGTGATTTAAGATTTAAGAACAAACTGAAATTATTTCAGTCCTTTGAGGTGTTTTGAAACTTGTTTAATGGCTACCTCATGATCAATTTTGCTAAATGTTCCATATTTTAAAAATTACTAGGTATTTTGAACTAGCTCAAATTTATTAATTTGTTTAGATATTGTGCATCTGTGCTGATTTTTATCTTTTTTTTTCAGTTATGAAAAAGTTTTGAAAAAAATTTCCTCTGTATGTGGATTTGTCTATTTCTCACATTGTTTTTACCAACTTTGGCTTTAGAGATTTTTGAAACTGTACTAATGACCATGTAGAAATGTAAAAGCTTCATATCTTCCTAGTATAGTTATAAATTTTTAATTTTTAAATATCCTGTATTATCTTCCAAATACCTTTTTGTTCGACTTAAAGATCTACTTATCTGAAATAGAGAAGTAGAAAAAGAAATACCTACCATTTTTCTGTATATTGTCACCCTGCTTATTTAGCTCACATGCATGGTACATCATGCAAAATGCTGAGTTGAATGAAGCCCAAGGTGGAATCAAGATTACTGGGAGAAATATCAATAACCTCAGATATGCAGATTATACCACCTTTAAGGCAGAAAGTGAAGAGGAACTAAAGAGCCTCTTGATGAAAGAGGAAGAGGAGAGTAAAAAAAAAAAAAAAACTAGCTTAAAACTCAATATTCAAAAAACTAAGATTGGGAGAATAAGATGGCGGAGAGACAGGTGGATGTGGAATACATCTCTCTCCATGGATACATCAGGAATACACCTTTAGATACAGAAATGCGTGCAGAACACCAGCTGAAAGCAGACAGGAGTACCTGACCAGTGGAAAAGAATATATAGAGCCATGCAAAACCCCATAGGATGAAAGAACTATGGGGAAAATCAGAGTGTTACTAGGACTGGACCTGCCCTCATTGGGTGGAGAAACTGATGCAGTGGTCCTATCTCCACAGCGGGGCAATTGTCTGAGTCAGAGGAGAAACATTTAAGGCTGAGAGTGAAACAGCTGATCTGTGGCAACCTAAATGGAATGAGAATCAGACAGTCCTCGCTACAGTCGTATGTACCCTGGACAAGGACACAGGTCCCCTAGAAGACACAGTGGCTGGGAGCTGGAGTTTGGGATTGTGGATCAATTTCAGGGCAAGGGATGCTGTTGACTGTGGAGAGATAGACAGAGGGGATGTGAGGGAGGAGACTGTGGTGGGAAATGCCTGTGGAGGAAAGCCAGGCAGCCATGGAAGCAAGGTGATGCTGCTGAGTCATGTGTAGGGAATGGAGCCATCATCAAAGCCTTTCTCTCCCCACACACCAGCATCAGCAGCTGAACGATAGAGAGGCTGGCCCATCAAGTGCCTGACACTGAACCACACCACCCACCCAGGGTGACCCTTTAAGTGACTGACACACTGACTTACAGAGCAGGACCCCACCCAGGGTAACCCTTTAAGTGACTAACGTGCCAATCTAGAACATAGGACCCCAGTCAGGGGGGCCTGTCTATGTGTCTGACATGCCAAACAACAGATACGGACCCCAGGCAATGGAACCCTCTAAGTGCCTGTACCAGCAGAGCTATGGAGAAAGACTAGCCAAAGAGGCCTTCTGATGGCCAGCTACCAGGGAGTTGAAAAAATACTCTGATAGGGCCATAAGTCCTGTGGCTGAGGAAGTCCATATCCCTGCACACTTGGCACCACCAGAGTCCCTGCAACCCAAGCAGCTACACCACCTTTGTGCTCAATCATCACTGGGGCAGAACTGCCATAGCCAAAAAAAGAAAAAACAAAAAACTGTCTGCGGGGTCGCTTCAGTCATATTCCACTCTTTGTTAGCCTGTGGACGGTGGTATGCCAGGTTTCTCTGTTAGGGGGTGCTCCAGGCAAGAATACTGGAGTGTATTGGGCAATACTGGTTGCCATACCATATCATTCTAGAGCACTGTATTTCCTGCTTTCCTAACCACCAACTCCCCTGAGTACCTAGTGCTGCCATAACCCCTGTGACCCAAGCAGCTACACCACCTCCATACCTGGTCCTCCCTGAGGCAGACCCAAGTCCTCCCAGGCAGCCTCAGGAGCAAACCCCAGGGGACGACCCACATGCAGAGGTGGAAATAAAACCAAAATTGAAGTCCAGGGGCAATATGGCTAAGGAAGAAGACCCAGAACTTTCCCACCAGCTATACAAGCTGCAGATTAAATCCACACAGTCAACTAGGCAGATTTTGTGTCTGCAAAATCTATAAAAGGACATTGAAAGCTCCCACAAAAGAAAACACAATAGTTTTGATAGCTGTGGACATTAGAGGCAAGAACACAGAGTAGGACCAGATTAGAATATCAGCTGCCTCCACAGCAGGTCCAGAGACCAGCATAGTGTTGGAGGGCACCCTAGGGAGGTGTGGTGGACTGTGACTCCCAGTGAGGGAAAGGACCCTGACAGCAGTGACTCAAGATAAACATTTATTATTCTTATGTTTTAATTTGTTCTGTAGTTTCTTTTGAATTTTTTCATTTTTTTCATTAAAAAAATTTTTTTCCTTCCTCCACCCCATTGTAGTTGTCACTTTTATTGGTACTATGAAATTCAAATTAAGCTTTTGAGTTTCTTTTTTTTTTTTTAATCACAATTTGTATGTTATAAACCTGTGCCCTGCATTGGCCTTTTGCAGTTCTGTGGAGTTTTCCTTTTTTTATTTTTTCTTTTCTCTTTTTTAATTTTTAATTTTAATTTTTTAACCTATTATTATTTTTTCCTACATTTATTCATTTAATTGATTTTCCTACTGTTCTTTTCCCTTGCAGTTAATCTTTAATGTATATAAATCTTCTTTATCTACCTCTGTTTAACTTTGCATTTCTATTTTTGCTTTCTTTTCTTTTTTTCCTTTCCTCAACTTATTTGTTAGTTTTGTTTTCATTACTTTATTCCCTACTTGGCATTTTACTTTAGTTTTGTTTTCCAGTTTGTGCTTTAGTTAGTCTTGTTCTTAACTGCTAGATGTTATTTTTGGTTTCCTTTGTTCACCAGATCAATCCACTGTACTTTATTTTTGTTGGACTGTTTTGATTCTGTTTATGGATGTCTATGTATACGGGTATATTCCATTATTTTAATTATTATTTGCCTAATTTTGTAACTGCCATTTGTCTGGAGTTCATCTTTGGTATCTTGTTTTTGGGTATGTGTTTAATCTCACTTAGTGCCATAACAAACCACCTGTGGAATCTTCATTCCTGACCAGAGATTAAGCCCTGGGCCTTTGGAGAGAGAGCACTGACTCCAAGACCCTAGACTGCCAGAGAACTAACCCTAGGGAGTATCAAACAGTGAGAGCTTCCAATAGGAAACCACTTGAACACAAGACTCATCATCACCCAACCACCAGTAGCACCCTGTGCAGGATGCTACATCCAAACAATATACAAAACAAATCCAATCAATACAAACATACAATACAAACCCAACTTACAATACAAACCCAATCATCAACAGACAGGATTACCACCTCACTCAGCCTTGCCCATCAGAGGAAAAATAAAACAAAATAAAACAAAACTCAGCAAAAATCTCACCCTATACGAAGCTTACACAAACCAGTGGACCAAAAATCCAATCAATACAAACATACAATACAAACCCAACATACAATACAAACCCAATCATCAACAGACAGGATTACCACCTCACTCAGCCTTGCCCATCAGAGGAAAAATAAAAAATAAAACAAAACTCAGCAAAAATCTCACCCTATACGAAGCTTACACAAACCAGTGGACCAAACATAGGAGGTCAGAAAACAAAAGAAATAAAGAATTCAGTCTTGAAGCCTGGGAAAAGGAGGCCTCAAACACAATAAGTTAAAAAAAAAAAAAAAGAAAGAAAAGGCAGAGAAATACTGCACAAAGGAAGGAACAGTCTAGAAACACAGAAGTCCACATAAATGAAGTGGAAATAGACAAACCACCTGAAAAAGAATTCAGAATGATAGTAAAGATCAAAAACCTTAAAAACAAAATGGAAGAATCAATTACAAATAGAAGAATTAAAGAATAAACATACAGAGACAACATAATTACTGAAATTAAAAATAGTCTAGAATGAATCAATAGCAGAATACCTGAAGCAGAAGAACGAATCAGTGAGCTGGAAGATAACATGGTGGAAATAACTTCTGAAGAGCAGAATAAAGTAAAAAGAATGAAAAGAACTGAGGATAGTCTCAGAGACCTCTGGGACAGTATCAAATGAAGCAACCTTTGAAGTATAGGGGTCTCAGAAGAAAAAGAGAAAACAAAAGGGTATGAGAAACATTTTGAAGAGATTATAGTTGAAAATTTCCCCAACATGGAAAAGGAAATAGTCAATCAAGTTCAAGAGATGCAAAGAGTCCCATACAGGAAAGACCCAAGGAGAAACACGCCAGTATATGTGCTAGTAAAAAATGACAAGGACTAAACTCAAAGAAAGAATATTAAAAGCAGCAAGGTAAAAGCAACAAGTAACATACAAGGGAAACCCTACACATTTAACAACTGATCTTTCAGCAGAAACTCTTCAGGCCAGAAGGGCATGGCAAGATATATTTAAAGTACTGAAACATTGGAAGGACTGATGTTGAAGCTGAAACTCCAATACTTTGGCCACCTGATGCAAAGAGTTGACTCATCTGAAAAGACCTTGATGCTTGGAAAGATTGTGGGCAGGAGGAGAAGGGGACGACAGAGCATGAGATTGTTGGATGGCATCACCGACTCAATGGACATGAGTCTGGGTAAACTCTGGGAGTTGGTAATGGACAGGGAGGCCTGGTGCGCTGCAGTTCATGGGGTCACAAAAAGTCAGACATGACTGAGTGACTGAACTGAACTGAACCTTCTGAAATCATTACACAAAAATTGTAGAGGAGTAATACTCCTAAATGCACTACTGAGGCCACCATCACTCGGATACCAAGTATCAGAAAAAAAAAAAATTTACCAGCCAATATCACCGATGAATATAGACACAGAAATCCTCAATAAAATACTAGCAATCAAAATCCAACAATACATTAAAAGGAATATATACTATGATGAAGTGAAATTTTCTCCAGGGATGAAAGAGTTTTTCAACATCCACAATGTGTACTACACCACAACAAAAAATTAAAGAACAGAAACAGTATGATTATCTCGATAGATACAGAAAAAGATTTTGACAAAATTTGGCACACACTCAAAATTCAGAAAGTGAGCATGGAAGGAATATATGTCAACATAATAAAAAAGTAGCAGGATATAAAATCAACACACAGAAATCCCTTGCATTCCTACACACTAATAATGAGAAAGTAGAAAAAACTACTATTCAACATAGTTCTGGAAGTTTTGGCCACAGCAATCAGAGCAGAAAAAGAAATAAAAGGAATCCAAATTGGAAAAGAAGAAGTAAAACTCTCACTGTTTGCAGATGACATGATCCTCTACATAGAAAACCCTAAAGACTCCACCAGAAAATTACTAGAGCTAATCAATGAATATAGTAAAGTTGCAGGATATAAAATCAACACACAGAAATCCCTTGCATTCCTATACACTAATAATGAGAAAGTAGAAAACGAAATTAAGGAAACAATTCCATTCACCATTGCAACGAAAAGAATAAAATACTTAGGAATATATCTACCTAAAGAAACTAAAGACCTATATATAGAAAACTATAAACACTGATGAAAGAAATCAAAGAGGACACTAATAGATGGAGAAATATACCATGTTCGTGGATTGGAAGAATCAATACAGTGAAAATGAATATATTACCCAAAGCAATCTACAGATTCAAAGCAATCCCTATCAAGCTACCAGCGGTATTTTTCACAGAACTAGAACAAATAATGTCCCATATCTTTTTAAACTGATCTTCCCTTAGATTTTCAAATGACTGTTTCTGTATCGTCATTCTAATCTCAGATCAAATGCCAGCTCCATGAAGATAATTTCCTGATCAACCCAGACAAAATATTTTCCTGCCCTGATTCAGTAATTCTCTATATTATTTTACCTGTATATTTTAATACTTGAATTTGTCTTACTTACTTTTGGATTCTTCTAAACTACATTTTTGAAGAGGTCACAAGGGAATGAAGAATTAACTAAGACAAAGGCATAGAGAAAGATCTTCATATTTGGGGCCACTTTTCTGGTACATTTGCTCATATCCAAGAAGCCAGTTGAGAGTTTGGAGGTAGAACAAAAACTCAGAAAGTCTGTGAGTCCAAAAAAGCAGAGAGAATCACCTTGATTTTGTGTTGGAGTTCTGAGGACTGCACAACAGGAATAAGTGTGAAATGGAAAAGACAGCCATTCAGAGTTAAGTCATCTTTTTCACTGAAATTGAATTGAGGTCATTGTTAATGCCCCTAAGTGCTCTGTAGACTCAAACATAAATCTAATCTAGAGAAAGATGAGATTATCCTAGGCCTCAAATAATTTCTATGAACAGTTTTGTGAGTACAATTTCAATCATCAATAAAAAGTAACCAGGGACATAAAGAGACATGATAAAATAATGAAAATCAGTAAGGGAAAACAGACAATACAAAAAGATTTGCAAGAGTTCCAGACACTTGGGTATGAGACACACTTTAAAATAGCTTTTACTATGTTAAAGATATAAGCAAAGACAAAGAACTTCAATAGAGAATGAATAAACTACTAAGAAAAAAAAACAAAAAAATAAAGTACTTAAAATTAAGTATTGAATCAGTAGTTTTGTCGTTGCTGTTCAGGCACTCAGTCGTGTCCAACTCTTTGTGACCCCATAGACTGCAGCATGTCAGGCTTACCTGACCTTCACTATCTCCTGGAGTTTGCTCACACTCATGTCCATTGAGTTGGTAATGCCATCCAACTATCTCATCCTCTGTCACCCCTCTTTTTCTCCTGCCCTCAATCCTTGCTAGCATCAAGGTCTTTTTTTCCAGTGAGTAAACATTTCACATCAAGTGATCGGAGTGTTGGAGCTTCAGCCTCAGTTCTTCTAATGAATATTCAGAGTTGATTTTCTGTAAGATTGACTTTGACCTCCTTTGTGTGTAAGGGACTGAATCAGTAGATTTAACAGCAAATTCAGCTAGAGGGAGAGCTAGTAGACTGGAATATGTGGCCAAAGAAAATGGAGAGAAAAATGGGTGGAAAACACAATGACAAAAGTAAGAGGCATAGAGTATATGTAATACAGATGGAAATCACTGGAAGAGAGGAAATATCATGGGCTAACATTTCTCACCTTAATTACCGGGTCTCTCTGCTGTCAGGTTGGTTCCTACTTCTATCCATTATGATGTCAGAGTAAGAATTTTAGAGCAACAGTACTTAGGAATATTGATTTAAAATTTTGTCTTCATCACTAATTAATTGTACAACTCTGATCAGGTTGTTTAAACATTTTGAGCTTCAGTTTACTCTTTGTAATGGTTACAATTATATCTAGCTACATATACATTTAGATAGATTAATATAGATGTGTAGTATTTGGCATAAAAAACAAGTAATTTAGTTCTTTATTATTCCTATTTAAATCCCTGTGCATGCATGCATACTAAGTCACTTCAGTCATGTTCGACTCTTTGAGACGCTATAGACTATAGGCTGTCAGGCTCCTTCGTCCATGTCCATATTCTCCAGGGAAGAATACTGGAGTGGGTTGCCGTGCCTTCCTCCAGGGAATCTTCCCCATCCAGGGATCAAACTTGTGTCTCCTGCGGCTCTTGCATTGCAGGTGAATTTTTTACTGTTGAGCTACTGGGGAAGCCCCACTTAAATCTCTCAATTTCACTCAATTTCTAGACCAACAAGCTGATGTATCCCCAAGATGTGTATAAGTATGTGTGACTGCAGCCATGAAATTAAAAGGCACTTACTCCTTGGAAGAAAAGTTATGACCAACCTAGATAGCATATTCAAAAGCAGAGACATTACTTTGCCAACAAAGGTCCATCTAGTCAAGGCTATGGTTTTTCCTGTGGTCATGTATGGATGTGACAGTTGGACTGTGAAGAAAGCTGAGCACTGAAGAATTGATGCTTTTGAACTGTGGTGTTGGAGAAGACTCTTGAGAGTCCCTTGGACTGCAAGGAGATCCAACCAGTCCATTCTAAAGGAGATCAGTCCTGAGTGTTCTTTGGAAGGAATGATGCTGAAGCTGAAACTCCAGTACTTTGGCCACCTCATGCGAAGAGTTGACCCATTGGAAAAGACTGTGATGCTGGGAGGGATTGGGGGCAGGAGGAGAAGGGGACGACCGAGGATGAGATGTCTGGATGGCATCACTGACTCCATGGACGTGAGTCTGAGTGAACTCCGGGAGTTGGTGATGGACAGGGAGGCCTGGCATGCTGCGATTCATGGAGTTGCAAAGAATAGGACACGACTGAACAACTGAACTGAACTGATATGTATACAGTTTTTATGGAAAATTTTTTTATTGCTTCACCTTGACCCTCAAATTTTATGTCAACCAGGGTCCCTTTCTCTACACTAGTCTCTATATTGATGGTTCTTAGTCTTAGATATAATTAGGCTCTCTGTGGAGTTTTTTTAAATCCATATGAGTATCAGGGTTCTACCTAGAAATTCTGATTTAGAACATTTGGATATTTAGTTTTCACAAAAAAATTTTCCATTCATGTCTGAATGACATGAAACTATCTACTGTGCTCTACAGAATTTCTCTGGGACATGGTTTCTTTGGGTGGTCTCAACTGTTTTCTGCCAGCAACAGTAGAGACCCAAGTTACATTTACAGCATTGGTTTTCTCTGATCTTTCTGCTGAGTCCCATTCTTATATGCACATCTGCCTTAGATACTCAAAAAATGTTCACATGTAACATGCTATCTCCCCTCCATCTAATCTTCTCTTTTTTTCTATATTCTCAGAGTCAACAAATAGCACTATAACCCATCCAGTAAGTTAACAATTTAGACTTAAATGTTACTCAGAATGAAATGTGATTCATAAGTAACAATAATCTCAAGTTTGTAACTTTTATGGGGGAAAAAGTTCACCTACAATCTCATCTGTTTTATGCTTTCTTCACAATGCTGTACATATTTTTTAAATTGAGAATTAAAGTGTTTCTTTGCCTTCTTTCTAAAGTAAGTCAGTTCATTGCTTTTGAAAATGCCAAATTCCAAGGCCAAATATGTATAAACTTTTAAATATGATAAATGAGCCACTAAAATTTATTTGTAAGTGATGGATTTTTAAATAGCTGATTTGGGGATAAATGCTCAAGCATTTGGCAAAAATTTTCAATCCTGTTCCTCTCTTGTGCTCTATATTGTAAATAGATTTCAGATGAATTAAATATACAAACTAGACAAAGATTCTAAAAATTCTGAGCCGAGAAAATTCTTTAAAGAATGATACTGAATCCAAGAAACTTAAGGTGAGGAACTGATAAATTTGATCACATAAGAATTAAAACAAATACATCTTTTTGATGAAAATCATTCAGCATGTGTTAAACACAATGTACATAGCCATGCTTTTTAAATTAAAAAAGAGCTTATGTATGAAAAACATTTATATCACAATAGAAACATGTGAGGAATAGAATATGCAAAATATACAAAACTAATCAGATCAGTAAAATATTTAAATGATATAATATTTATTTATCAAACTGACAAAAATTTCAAAATGGGATCATAGCCCTCTGTACAAGCTAACATCAATTGGGATTCCCTGGTGGCTCAGACGGTAAATCGTCTGCCCGCAGTGCCGGAAACCAGAAATCCCATGGACAGAGGACCCTGGTGGGCTACGGTCCATGGCGTTGCAAAGAGTTGGACACGACTGAGCGACTTCACTCTCACTTTCTATTAAGGACAATTAGAGATGAGGCATCAAAATTTAAGACATACCAATCTTTAAAAAAAACTAATATCTTTCTATGGAGGATAACTGACTTATGATCTTATGTTGGTTTCTGCCACACATGACTGTGAATCAGCCATAGGTATACATATGTCCCCTCCAACCTCCTCCCCTGTCCCACCCCTCTAGGCTGTCACGGAGCACAGGGTTTATCACACAGCAAATCCCCACTGGCTATCTACCTGACATATGGTAACGTATGTTGCAAGGCTACTCTCTCAATTCATCCCATCCTCTCCTTCCTCCACTCTGTCCGCAAGTCGGTTCTTTAAAGACACACCAATCTTTGATCATGCAATTTGGTTTATAGAAATTCACCGAAGAATAACTGATCAAACAAGCAAAAATACATGCACAAGAATATAAAACCTAGCTTATTTTTCATTGAAGTATAGTTGACTTGCAATACTATAGTAGTTTCAGGTGTACAACACAGGGATTCAGTGTTTTTATAGATTATACTCCATTCAAAATTGTTACAAAACAATATATATCCTTGTTGCTTATTTATTTTACACATAGTGGTTAGTGTCTTTTAACTTAATCTTAGCTTTTAATATAAAAAATAGGTATAAATGTACTTCAATAAAAGATTAGAAAAATGTTTAAAATTAATATAATAATTTTATAGGCATGGAAAAATACAATGAAAGAAGCAAATAGTGGTGGTTGGGTTCTTGTTTAGAAAATAATAGCTATGATACACTGTATAATGCACCCAGCAGTTTCCTTGTGTATAGTGGTGCTATGTAAAGGTTTTATTGTGTTCTATTAAAGTCTACATTTTCTTTTCCTTTCTTTTGAACTTCTTATTTTGTATTGGATTATAGCCGATTAACAATGTTATGATAGGTTTAGGTGAACAGCGGAGGGATATAGCCACACATATATATCCCTACATTCTTCTCCAAACTACATTTTCCTTATTTAGTCCAATGAGTAGGAATTATTTTTAGAATGTATAATAAATGTCTTTATCAGAAAAAATAAACTTGATGTGTGTCTTGGAATTCAGATATTATTTTTGTTGTAATGTTGGAAAGTGGAATTTAAACATTTAGAATGCTGTTCTACCAAAATGCCCTAAAACATATGTGGACAGGATGGATCATTGGAAACATAGTTAGTGAAAATAGGAAGAAATCAAGTTCCATTTGATTTTTGTGCTCACTTTCCAGAAAGAGAAGAGGCAAGGCAAATAGAAGATGAACTGATGTATATCAACTGTCTCATATGTGATAGGTATAGTGTTAGATATCTGATGTGACTAATCATTTAATGGCTAGACTGTGGTCACATTTAGGAAATGGGCAATACCTGCTACTCAAGAAGAAGGAATTAACTCAAAATCTAAAAACAGTTTTTAGTAACTACTAACTGTAGTCAAAGTGGAATCTCTGCAATAGAAATTTTAAAAGGCATATTATCACACTTATCTAAAGGTGGCATGTGTTTTAATTGGCAATTAAGGCATACCTATGGGGCCTGAGTATGACATCTGGGAACATGGGCAGGTGCAGAGCCTGAGCAAACCACTTGTTCTTTTAATCTGGACCCCAGGAATTACACAAGGTGTATGTCAATTTCCTTAGGAGATCCTGAGTCCTTTAGTTGTGTTTTAATCTAACCTGTTCAGTTGACATATCTATTCTAATTGGTATTACTTTGCAAATTGCTAAAAATATGAAAATATTAGTGATGACCTCTCATCAATATTCAGGAGCCTCCTGTGAGAGAGGTAAAAGTCAACAGCTGGCTTTTCTCCACCTAGGCTCATAAGAGGATTGTCTTGGTTTGCCTCTCAAGTTATCCATACTTGTGAACAAGACCCAAATATAATATTTAGAATAATACATCAATTGCAGATGTATTTGGGGTGGTAGTTTCCACAACCTTTAAGCACTAGCAGTCATAAGAACAAATGACCTGAACCAAAATAAAAGCTTCTTTGACTGCCTGCCAATGCTGGAGACACGGGTTGGATCCCTGATCCAGAAAGACCTTGCATTGCCCCAGAGCAACTAAGCCTGTGCCCCCCCAACTCTTGAGCCTGCAGTCTAGAGCCTGAGAGTTGCAACTACTGAGTCCATGTGCCCCAACTACCAAAGCCTGCATGCCCTGGAGGCCGTGCTCTGCAAGAAGAGAGGCCACCGGCAGTCGGAAGGCCATGCACCACATTCGGAGAACAGTCCCTGGTTGTCACAACTAGAGAAAAGTCCGCAGGCAACGAAGACCCAGCACAGTTTAAAAAAAAAAAAGCTTCTTTGAATCTTGTCTCCAAATCTGCAAGTGGAGGGAAATGATAATACATACTTCAAATGACTATGGTGAGGATTAAATGAGATGATCAGGGAAATGTAAATCAAAAGTTAATTTTATAATACTGGCAAAAATTTAAGAGACTAGACAAATATGAGATTCTCAACATTGTATAGAAACAGGCAGTCTTAAACACCATTGCTGGGGCTATAAATTGGTTTAAAATTTGAAAGGCATTTTGGCAGTGTCTTTCCAATCTGTACCTCCTTCAATCCAACATTTTGCTTCTTGGAATCTATTCCATAGAAATCCTCACATGATTAGGGAAAGAACATGTACAGCATGTACATATCACAGCATTTTCTTTAAAGTTAAAAAAAAAAATGAGACCATTTAGACATCCATCTAACAGCCATCACAAGAAAATGATTAAATATATTAAAGTAAAACCAAGATACATTTTATATAGCCTTCAGGAAAAAAACTTACTTATATCTTATACAGATGGACTGGCTTAGAAGCTTGTTCAGGATATATCATTGAAAGCAAAAAGCTAGTTATGAAATAATATATAGCGGATAGTGCCATTTTTGTTGAAGGAAAGAGAAAAGAAAAGAAAGGAAGGAAGGAAGGAAAGGAAAGAAGGAATTTGTGTGTATAGTCTGGATTACATGCCATAATACTACCAATAACCTTGCAGCGTGATGGAGGGGCAATTTAACCATTTATTATATACAATCACATATATATATTTATGTATTTAAAAGAACATGTAATTCTCTGGTGATAGAATTGATAACAGAGTGGAAAAGGAAAAATAAGATAATCATGTGAAATCACTGTTTGTTCAGTGATTATTCTAGTTCTTACTTTCCCCCTTCTTACCACTTCTTTTGAAAAATTGTTTCTTCCTCCTTCCTTACATCCCTCCCCTTCACTCTCTCTTATTTATGGTTTACTTTGCTGTTTTTCTGCAGCAATTCAGAGTCATATTATATTTTGATCCTCTTTAAATTCTTTCAAGTCCCTTTTTGCTTACTGAGAAGAACCAAGGTCCTTAATAACGCATTCAAGACCACTCATACTCTACATGATCTAATTAAGGGATGCATGATGAACACAGAAAAGATTTCTGAGAAGTAATGAATAGATATAGGTGACTGACACAATTTTTGTAGGCATTTTGATAACTATACAATCAATGCATATCCAACTATGCGATCAACGCATATACCTTCATCATTGCTGTAATTTGGCAAAACCCCACACAACCTATGATGGAGTCTGCTCAAGTTTCACAACCTCCTCACACAAAGCATTTCTTACACCATAAGCTTTATATGAAATAGTTGTCCACATCACTCTCCCTTGTTTAGTCCTCTATTATAGCCCATATGATGAACTATTATTGAAAGATAAATACCTCATTAAAATCTGTTGTTGTTCAGTCACTAAGTCATGTCCAACTCTGCCTCATGCGCTGTGATACACCAGGCTCATTGTCCTCCACTACCTCCTGGATTTTGCTCAAATTCATGTCCATTTAGTTGCTCAAATTCTTGTCCATTGAGCCGATGATACTATCTAACCATCTCATCCTCTGCCACCCTCTTCTCCTTTTGCCTCCAACCTTTCCAAGCATCAGGATCTTTTCCTATGAGTTGGCTCATTGAAATGGCAACCCATTCTCATATTCTTGCCTGGAAAGTCCTAAGGACAGAGGAGATTTGTGGGCTATAGACCTTGGGTTCACAAAAGGTTGGACAAAACTTAGCAACTAAATCAACCAAACTATGGGGCAAAAAACCAAGAAAATCAGTCAAGGCTAAATCCAGGATTTATAATGGATACACAGGAAGACTTTGCTTTTCCATCGGATTTGAATTGGGGAGATTTAATCCTGACGTTGTCAGTGGGACCCTATGTGAAATTTGAGCATTAAGCCAACATGGAGAGAAAAATGGTGAGAAAGAGAACCTGCACCCTACTTATTCTATGAGACCTTGGACCAAGTCAAACCTGAAGTCACCAATGCCTCAGGGATTTTTCCACCAATGATCCAAAACATTTCCTTATTTACTTAAGCAGATTTGCTATTTTTGTAAGTATGTGATTTGAGTCCCAAAGTTCTAATACTACACCACAGAGTTTTTATTTTTTAATTTATTTATTTACTTTAATTGGAGGCTAATTACTTTATAATATTGTAGTGGTTCCTGCCATACACTGACATGAATCAGCCACGGGTGTACATGTGTTTCCCATCCTGCACAAGAGATTTTTAAAAGTAGTAGATTGTGCTATTTCTTTAAGCACCTGGCAAGGAATTAAAATTAGCTATCATTTGACAAACCTAGACAGTGTGTTGAAAAGCAAAGACATCACTTTGCTGGCAAAGGTCCGTATAGTCAAGGCTATGGTCTTTCCAGTGGTCATGTACTGTTGTGAGAGCTGGACCTCAAAGAAAGCAGAGAGCTGAAGAATTGATGCCTTCGAATTGTGGTGCTGGATAAGACTCTTGAGAGTCCTTTGGAGAGCAAGGAGATCAAACCTGTCAATCTTAAAGGAAATCAACCCTGAATACTCATTTGAAGGACTGATGCTGAAGCTGAAGCTCTAATGTTTTGGTCACCTGATGCGCACAACCAACTCATTGGAAAAGACCCTGATGCTGGAAAAGATAGAGGGCAGAGGGATAAGAAGGCGTCAGAGGAAGAGATGTCTGGATGACATTAGTGATACAATGGACACGAACTTGGGCAAATTCCCGGAGATGGTGAGCGATGTGGAAGACTGGCTTGCTGCTGTCCACGGGGTCGGGAAGAGTTGGACATACCTGGGCGACTGAACAATAACTATCATTTTTTCAAATTTCTATATTCACAAAATCCTGGGGAAACTGCCATAAATAATGAAGAGAATCTTGAAGGAGTTTAACTCTTAATTGAAAATCATTTTAAAAAATGAATGCAAATATGTATTATTTCTCATATGTAGAAAATGTATCAAATGTCTTTCAGTGGAAATGGGCTCAAATATGCCTTTATTATCCAAAGAAACATCCCTTGGTTCTTATTGTGACTGCAATAATTATCTGTGTAAATAGTTAACGATTGTTCTTAATTCTGAAAATGTTTATTCTGATGTCATTAGTAAGGTGGTCCAACAGAAACTGGAGAAGGCAATGGCATCCCACTCCAGTACTCCTGCCTGGAAAATCCCATGGACGGAGGAACTGGTAGGCTGCAGTCCATGGGGTCGAGGAGAGTTGGACACAACTGCGCGACTTCACTTTCGTGTTTCACTTTCATGCATTGGAGAAGGAAATGGCAACCCAGTCCAGTGTTCTTGCCTGGAGAATCCCAGGGACGGGGGAGCCTGGTGGGCTGCCATCTATGGGGTCACACAGAGTTGGACACGACTGGAGCGACTTAGTAGCAGCAGCAAACAGAAATGATATTAACCCTTAGGGATAGGTCCAGGCTGCAGGGTTGAAAGTGCTCCTTTCTCTTGACCACAGGCAGAATTCATCACTCATTCATTGGATGTTTGTTTCTACTTTGCACATGGAACATGTTCAGTGCCATCATCTAAGTAATCATCATCATTACCATCAATATGAGAGGATATTCACTCAAAGTGTTGAATGTTATTACTGCCTCTTAAGAACTTATGCTTTGTACTCAGAAAGCAATATCATACATTGAGGATAATTTCAGTAAGTTCCCCTAATGTAAATGGGCTAATATCTGTTGAACAGTCTAGTCAAAATATTCATCGTATTAATAAAGAAATATTTAACTGTGTGCATTCTCCGTGATTATGATTTATGAGGTGATTTTCAAAATTTAAGTGAGAAGAAATTTAAAAGGAAGGACAATTAAAGCATCACTGTCCTCCAAGGATGATTTTGAAGGTATTTGGAGAAGGGAATGGAAGCTAATAAGAATATAGTTTTAATAATTGAGGCACAAGATGCCAGATGCTCAGTCAGTCTCTCTACCAAATATTTAGGTGGTATTTAGAGCCCACAACTTGTTTAAATGATTTGACAACACTAAAAGCTTGACTCAAAATATGTTCAGTTCAGTTCAGTTCAGTTGCTCAGTCGTGTCCGACTCTTTGCGACCCCATGAATCGCAGCACGCCAGGCCTCCCTATCCATCACCATCTCCCGGAGTTCACTCAGACTCACGTCCATCGAGTCCGTGATGCCATCCAGCCATCTCAGCCTCGGTTGTCCCCTTCTCCTCCTGCCCACAATCCCTCCCAGCATCAGAGTCTTTTCCAATGAGTCCACTTTTCGCATGAGGTGGCCAAAGTACTGGAGTTTCAACTTTAGCATCATTCCTTCCAAAGAAATCCCAGGGCTGATCTCCTTCAGAATGGACTGGTTGGATCTCCTTGCAGTCCAAGGGACTCTCAAGAGTCTTCTCCAACACCACAGTTCAAAAGCATCAATTCTTCGGCGCTCAGCTTTCTTCACAGTCCAACTTTCACATCCATACATGACCACAGGAAAAACCATAGCCTTGACTAGGCTGACCTTAGTCGGCAAAGTAATGTCTCTGCTTTTGAATATACTATCCAGGTTGGTCATAACTTTTCTTCCAAGGAGTAAGCGTCTTTTAATTTCATGGCTGCAGTCACCATCTGCAGTGATTTTGGAGCCCCCCAAAATAAAGTCTGACACTGTTGGAAGTTTATAGTGATGAGTTTAATACCATAGTCATTCCTGTATATTTTTAAAAATATTGCTATCTTGAAAATATGTTTTTGCTGTCTTACTAATTCCAAATTTGGAAGAACTAAATTGGCAACTCATATTAACATATTCACATGATGACTTATGTGGAGTTATTGTACTTTTTGCATATTGTAGAATCAAAGAACATGGGGAAAGCCTGATATTTGAAACTTAATCATAAAACTATTTAGAAAGAAATTTCCTGATTATTTTTCATCAAAAGAGCTCAAGATCCCTTATTAAAAGTGCTTTCATATACATATTTGTACATATAATATATGCATGTAAATTTGGGGAAATAGATTTAGAAAAGGAGGTGAGGTCACAGACAATTTATGGTAGAGGAACGAATATTTATATGCATATTTTTTCAAGCAACTTACCAGCCATTTTGCTAGTTAGTTCTCACAGTGAGGTAAGTATCAACACCCCCATCTTACAGTTGAAATATTGAGGCTAAAAGAAGATAAATCACTTACCCAAAGGTCAGTAGATAGTAAGAAATAGAATCAGCAATCAAAAGTGAGTCTGTCTAAAGCAAAACTCACTTTATAATGTTTCTTATCTCCTAATTTTTCTAATCTTTCTACTGTGTTACACTGTGCACTTCCGATTTTCATGGTCGGTACGTGAATTTCCTATTTTGGTAGCTCCTTCACCTTCTTAACAATTCTGATTCATATACTGCAGGGAATTGTCAGTGGAGTTGAGCTCTATTTCTTCATAATAGTCCATTGCTGGAGATCTTTGAAACAGTACCTCTTGATAGCTGTTGACAAAAAAAACTCAGAAAACTTAAGAAAAATTATAATAGTAATAACACTAGCTAACCTAACAAAATCTTTACTATGTGTTAGTTACTAGACTAGGTGCTTTACTTATCTCATTTAATCTTCATAAAAATCATATAAGTTAGCTACTCTTTTAACTGACTTTTAAAAATGAGAAACTGAGCTTAAGTAAATTCCTTAGGATGACCCAGTAAATGGTGAAGAGCAAATATGTTTCCATGTAGAACTGGTGTACAAAGGCAGAGATTGTTCCTACATATTTTGACTCATTGGAGGACCCATCTCTTTGATTTCATGTTACCTCTGCTGGGGACATTTAGGAGGCCTCCCACAGTTTCATTTATTTCTCCTCTTGAAAGGAACAAAACTTATTTCAGATATTCTGCAACCGCTTAGTTTTCCACAATTTTCAGTGTCTAATAAACACAACTAAACTCATTTTACTTCTACTCCCTAAAATATTGAATATTTGAAAGGTGTTCTGTTCTTGAAGTTTAGTTTCCAGTTATCACTGTAAAACAACAGTGTCACCTTAGACATTATTTTAAAATATATACATTAAGATGTTGTTTCAGTTTGATTCATGAAAGATTGGCATTTGAAAATGTAATAGATATTCCAAAGATGACTTGATTTTAAAATACCTGATTGAGAAAGGAAAAACATTTGAACTACAAAGGGAAATTTGGCATGTGTGAGTTGTTAGCTAGTAAAAATATGTGTCTAATTCCGGAGGAGTCCATTATTAGGTGTTTCATAGTGAGAAGATAGAAATGCAACATCTCACCCCCACTTGTGTCTGATATTTTGCAATGGCTCATAATGCTAATTTTGATGCAGAAGGTTAGCATTCAACAGTAAGCAACAGAAGCTACTTTTCCCTCTCTTCTTACTCTTAGGATTTAATCCTTCACACTGTCAACCTAAAAACATGCACACGCACACATACCCACAAAGTAATAAAGAGAGGTTGGAAGAAATGCAATTCATGTTTGCAGGTCTAGATGGACCTTTCTGCCTGAAACAACTAAAGGCGTTGCTGCCGAAGCAAATGGTTTTGCATTCATATATATTCTTTTTAAGATACAGGCAATTAAAAGTTTTAGAACTTTACATATGCTGTGTAAAATTTTAAACCCTCTCCTTCCACAGGAGAACCCTGGAAGAGTCCCAAGATTTTCTTTCAAGAAGCATCATATTAATATTCTCGTGTATTTGAGATTTAACATTTCATATTCTTTCCTCTGCACCTTTTATTGTTCCTATTTACAGTGCACCTGAAGCACATTGTGTAATTGGCAGAGAGCCCAGATTTTCCATTTAGAAACAGTTTGATGATTTCACTTTTTCTTCTTCCTTTTTTTTTTTTCCCAAACAGCAGGTGCTGTACATTGTAAACAATGCCAGTCACCATAATATTATTAGCTTTTGAATTTTTATTACATTCTTGCCTCTCTACATATTTTAAACTTCAGTGTAAGGAATTTTTGGCACCAGCTCAGCAAGCTTCTTATTTCACAAGGAAGAGAGATTCCAGCCAATAGAGTGCTCCATTGTCATTTATAATTAGAAAGTATAAGATTTACCTAATCATAAAATCACCCAATATTTTCAGGTTTGTTTCTAATTTTCTAGGCAATGCATTCACATCTGTCCCATGCGGAATACTAATTCCATTTCAGATGCACTAGTTTCACAGATGTTTAACCCTTTTCTTGCTCATTACTTAAATATAACTCTCTTTTGGCTAATCTTTACCATGAAGGCTCTGGTTAAAAGACAGTTTTTTTTTTGTTTTTTTTTTAAACACTTCTAAAATAGTCAGAGCTCATCAGAATTGATGCATTTAGTTAAGTTGTTTATCAATCAATGTGTATCAGTGCATGCTGGATTCAGTTTCAGCAGTCAGCATGGAATAAGGAAATGGCTGAGGTGTTGCAATTGACCATGCTCATTGTCAAATGTAATTTATTATATTTCCAGCAATAGTGACCAAACTCTGAGTAAAGAAACTGTGTTTCTCACATAGCAAGTGCTCAATAAGGATTTGCTTTTAAAAAAAAGACTAAAAAAATTCCCCACTGTCCTCAGAAGTTACGATGTTATTATCTATCATATACCTATTTATGAAAATTTTGTGGAAAAGATGAGTTTAAAAATTGAGTCCAGGGCATTCCTTCTAAGCACTGAATTAAGCAGTTCAAAATGAATCAGTCAGTTAGCAGATAGAGTACAAGAACTGCTGTGTGTTGACTGAGGAAAAACAAAAAATTTACTTCTAACTATAAACCTGTACTTTCATTTTATTTTCTGAGATGAATTTTAAGATAACACTTAGCATAAATAATATTTAGAATTTTTCTCTACATGTTGTGAGAAACTTTCCATTAGCTAACCAAAAGGTACAAAAAAAATCAAGCTATTTTATTTCTACAGCTATGATCTTTCCCTTTAAACTGCATTTAGAGCTTCATTTTTCCAGATCACTTCGATAAGTGAAAGCCCAACAGAGGAGAGATGCAATATAAGAGCAATAAAGGAAGAAAAGAATTAAAAATCCTTTGTTCTCCCTGCAGTACGTCCGTAAATCTATTAGCATTATTTTCCTTTCTCTCTCTCCCCGTCTTTCTCTCTCTCTCTTTTTTTTTTCTGTCTGTGTGTGTGTTTTTGCATCCCAAGCCAGATCTCAAGTTCTCTGAAGCAACCCTTAATCAAGCTCCCCAAAGGCCTACGACTGCATGCAGCAATTTCTCCCCTGCTCTCAGCACAGATGTTTCGAGCACATTCCATTACACCTACATGCCATTACAGCTAATGGCTTATTCTGATGAAGAAAGCTGCTTTCTGCTCAGTGCAGCAAAGGGGAAAATTTCCTCCTGTACAGTTCGATCCCTGCAACAATGAAATGTGGGGGCAGGTGGTACAACAGAACTCGCTAATGTTAATTACATACTGTATTACCCCCAAATTTGGCTGGTCATTAATTATGCTAATTTACCTTACTGAAAATTAGCACCATCAACGTGAACATTTGAGCAGATTATGGCAAAATGTAGTCTATCATAGTTTGCTTGTAAACCTGAACCTTTTGAGCCATCCAAAGAAAAGATTACTATTCTTAGATATAGTGAACTTAAGAAATGGGTTATGGCTACCCTTGATGCCCCTCATGGTAAATATCCTGATTTCTCAGAAAGATACATCAAGAGGAAACAATTTCTTCAAGTCCTGACTACTAATGCACTTTATTAATCTTTGCAAATTGCCAAATATAGGAAAATAAGTATAAAATCTAAAACATGAGAGGAGATAGGCTTGTGTACTTTGCACAGAATAATAATCATATGTGTTACTTTGAAGCAGAATGAGTGGAGGAAAGGTAGGAAGTAAAACTTTGGTGGCAATGTGTGAAGTTTTCATGCTATGGAATGCAGTGATTTTCTTCTATATGTTTTTCATAGAGTCTTGATAAACGGAGATGAACATGGTCTTGAACAGCTCCTGCAGTTAGAGATTGTATTTTGCTATTTATTACTCCATAAAAATTAACGTGTCTCCTTTCTAACTCAAGCTCAAATTTTAGCATATTGATCACATTTAATAAAGTGTTCGAATCAGGTTAGGCTCATTTTCCATATGAATTAAATAAGAACAATTTCATTCTGGCCCGTTGAAATTGATTGGGTTTCAGAAAGAAGTAAACAGAAAATCTTCTCTATGGAGTGAACAGTCTCCCTCTCCTCTTCCAGGCTGCTGTTTCCTTCTATCCATCTCCAAGAAGCCATCATCATATTAACATAGATGACAATCTGGCAAGGAGGTGCTGATCAAAGATAAATTTCACGCTCACACTTCGCGTTTTCTAATTACACCATCTGTGTCAGACTCTTTCGTGGCAGCTCTGCCCAATCTGTCAAACGCTGCGTGCCTATGGGAATGCAGAGGAGCTGAGAAAATCTCCTTGTCTTCCCCCAACCTGCCCAGCCGATCCATCACCCCCAATCGGAGCTGGGCAGATATATTAGACTAATTGGGGACTGAAATGAAGGTTCCAGGTTGCGTTGGAGATGAGGTGTTTGGGGGATGCAAGACATGAGATTGCAATTTGAATCGTATTACAGGGCCTGCCCCAGCTTGTCTCAGAGCAGGCTGAGAGCAAGCCATGCATGCCATATCAGGAAGGGAGGGGGAAGACGGAGAGAATCGGTTTTAAAAGAATCATGAATGAGAAAGTGTCTCCTTTCATTTCTCTCTGTTTCTTTCAAGCACATTAGGGATAACTGATTGTGAGCAGGCACTGATGGGCAGTGCCCATCCTTTTATTCTAATGTTATAAAACTTAAGTGTAAGGAGTTAAACACAATGACCCAGCCAATATGGCCAGGTCTAATCTAATCAAGGCTGAGCAAATAAATCTAACTGCTCTTCCTAAATAACACAAATTAGTTCTTGTGAAAGACTAAAAGCAAGAGACACTGAAGGCTGATAGCTATTCTAATAAGGAGTTCTCAAACAGATATTAAACTTTAAGATTCACTTTGATTTCTTCTTTCTTTTAATTTAGGGTGACAAAGTCCATGAAATACCAGAGAAAAATGAAATGATTGACCTCTCAAAGTAGAGTCATGGCATGGCTAACTATTTCTAGCTATTGATTTTTCTCTGCCACATGTCACTGCCTTTAAGTCATATTGTAACTGATGCCAAGGTAAGCGAATAAATGTAGTAACTCATTTTTAACTCTTAAAGGGTGCACTCGTGTGTCTTTACCTAAAAATGGTAGTGTGATGAAATCAAAAGAAATCAATTATTTCTTTTTTAAAAATGCTTGTGCTAAAAAAAGTTCTTGCGCTAATACTATTTCTGTTGCCTAGAGAAATTCCGAATCAAGATTTTATCCTAGTCATTCTCAAATGAGAAGGTGTATGGTGAAATGGGAAGAGGAACAAAAAAAAAAAAAAAAGAAAGAGTTAAAAAAAACTGACTCCAGACCTAGCTATTAATTACTTCTCTGACTGTTTTCTGTAAACTTCACTCTTCCCATTTCATACATGTGAAGCATATCTATGTGAAAACATGTTAAAGATTATAAAATACCCTGAAATTTATAAGACCGTCTTGTTTATGCATCTATGTATTTATGCCCTGTCTCAAATCCCATGTTATTTCAACTTATAGTTAATTGAAAAGATTTCCTCCCAAATATACCATCATTAGCTGTTACTTCCAGCAGAAGAAGACATCTCTCTCAAGCAGTCATTTTGTCTTAGAAGAAATTAATTCTGTGTTCATTTTTCCCTATCTTTCTATTGTCCATGAACACAAAGTTGTTTATTAAATAGCGTTAGTACATTTAATATTCAGAAAGAGAGAAAACACTATTTAAGTCATTGAGCAAACCAGGCTGATGGTGCTGACGTGATTGCATTGAAGGGAAAGATATCTCCCCAATAACCTGTCCCTATAGCATCTTCTTACTTCTGAAAATTAGGACTTTACCATCAAATATTTACACAAATTTTGTAGTTTTTATCAGACTCTAAGAACTTTCCTTTTCAAGTAATGGACAAGGTGACCTCAATACGGACTGTTCCTAAATGACTTCATTGTAAAGGCATTAAGTAGATAAAACTTGAGCCTCTGCTTCAGTCCAGTTCAGTTCAGTCGCTCAGTTGTGTCCGACTCTTTGCGACACCATGAATCGCAGCACGCCAGGCCTCAAAAAAAATTTTTTTTTTCTTTAAGTCCTGAACTGATGATTGCACAACACACAACTCAGTTTAAACTCTGTGCTAAGCATTATATAACAACAATGTATCCTGCTTGAGGACAGTTTCTCCTTCCTGAAAACCTTCTGACTAATCCTGTTATTTTAAAATGTGAATTATGGGAGTGGGTCTAGTAAGATCTTTACAAGCTTGAGACGTTCTTCTGATTTATTGTAATAACTAATTTAAAAAGTGTATAACTCCTTTGTTTAGACTAGTGAGGGGGGCACTCTCCATGCCCCTTCTGATGTCTATGTCAGAAGCTTTCTCTGTCCCTTTTCATACTTTAATAAAACTCTGCTACACAAAAGCTCTTGAATGATCAAGCCTGGTCCCTGGTCCCAAAGCTAAATCTTCTTTGAAGATCACGAATCCGACACCGTTCACTGTAAGCAAACTATCATCTTGGGGCTTGTTGGGGATCTTCAGGACAAGGTAAGAACACTCAGAGCTCTAGAGCCTGTTTTCTCAGTATACACACTTTCTGCTTTACTTTTCTAATTCTTCTGTGTGCTTGTGTGAACGAATGACACGCCCTGCACGAAGCAAGTGAGGAGCCCTGCTCTGCAGCTTTGCGGTGCCTCATAATGACTGAAGGCAGCTCCAGAAAGGGGAGCCTTGTTGTGGGTTTACACTTACCTGCCAATGCCAAGAGACACCCAATGTCCCCGCGAAGGGGGTGGCCAGAGATGGGCAAAATGTGTGGACCGAACTTTCCTTTTTCCATCACCTTTTCCTAGTCTCTGATCATTTCATAATTATGTAGGGAATTAGAACTACTAACCTAATCTATCAGGTCAGAGACTTCCAAGCGACTTGTGATCTATGCTGTTACTGTGTACTTTTACTTAGACCCCAAGTAAGGAAGCACCTCGCCTTGCTAGGAGCAGAAAGTTACAAGAGCATGTTTGAGAGCGAGGCAGAGCTCTAGCTCCAGGAACGTCTCTCAGTCTAGAGGTCAGTCTCTTGGCTGCCTGCCTCAGGGGCCAGCGACCTGAAAGTAGGTCTTTGTCATAGCTATGCCTCTGATCTAAGTGGATGGAAGCATTGCCGGTGACCGTGAGGTTTTTGAAGATACAGATCAGGAATTTCAAGATGTGGTTATATTGGGATTACAACAGGCTTCTTCTTTTGGTAGTGCTAGCTCTTAGCGGCGGGGAAGGCAATGGCACCCCACCCCAGTACTCTTGCCTGGAAAATCCAATGGACGGAGTAGCCTGGTGGGTTGCAGTCCATGGGGTCACTAACAGTCGGACAGACTGAGCGACTTCACTTTCACTTTTCTCTTTCATGCATTGGAGAAGGAAATGGCAACCCACTCCAGTGTTCTTGCCTGGAGAATCCCAGGGACGGGGGAGCCTGGTGGGCTGCCGTCTATGGGGTTGCACAGGGTCGGACACGACTGAAGCGACTTGGCAGCAGAGCAGCTCTTAGCAGACCAGAGAAGGCTCTCTGATGGCTTTTGTCTCAACGCCCTAGATGTTCCTTTTGTGTAATCAACTGGCCCTAGTAGCTTGAGGACAAATATCACTTTTTCCTCGCTGGCCAATCCTTTCGCTATCACTTGTACTGGCATGGTGACAACTCAGAAGGGACATCTTGGTTGTTGTTTATCCCTTTATGACTCACCATTTCTACTGCAGTCAGGTCTGTACTCAGGAATGTGCACAGGTACACGTAATGTGGATGCTTCCCCTAGTAGTCCTAGGTTGGGAGGCATTCCAAAAAGCTGCTCTGTTCCATCCCAGGTGGAATCAGGGGAAAAGGACAAATCAAACAAAGGTCTTGGTGGTATGAAACTAAGTCAGTTTGGGATTCCCTCAGGTCTACTCCTGGTGCATCTCCACCCCGCCTGCGAGTAAGGTGCCTATGTCAGCCAGGGACAGAGTAAGTCCGACCAGGGAAGGAAAGCTTCATTGGAAAGTCTGTCTACACCCCCATCTAGAGTAGGGAGGGACACCTCCAGTGGAAAGAAGCCACGGCTGTGGATGCCACTTTTTTCTCCTTTACAGATAGGAGCTATCTGTTCCAGAACCACTCCTTTACAATGTATTAAAAAAAAAAAAACTGGGAAAAGTTTGACCCCTAGACTTTAAAAAAGACACACCTGAACTTCTGTGATACTAAATGGCCACAGTATCCTTTGAAAGACAGGGGAATACCGGCCAGTTGAAGTCTCTCAGTTGAAGTTTCTCTCAATTGTACTACTGTTTTACAATTAATTAGATCAATTCTGTAAAAAAAAAACAAGGGAAATGGCTGGAAGTTTCATATGTGTTGCTCTTTATCTCTTTGAAAGACATGCCAGACTTAAGTCCTAAGGGTGCAGATTTGGTTGTGAAATCTTCAGCTCCCTCCTGCACTTTGCCCCTGTATAAGGTTCCCAATAGGCTGAGGATCAGGGCCCTTTTCCAGGAGGGGTTGCCTGTCTTGGTAGAAATTCAAATAGTACCAATCCTGGTCAATATTATTTAGAGGATCCAAAAGGTACATAGAAGCCTTTATGGGACTAACTTTACTTTATGACCTTATTTGGAAAGATGTAATGTATGTCGTGAGACAGACACTGACTCCCAAAACTTGAGTTTTGGGGGAGGCTACTACTTTTGGAGATGAATGGCTTGAACGTGAGACAAGGGGAAAGAGGGAACATGAAATCACCCTCCTTCCTACTGTGAGCCAAGCAGTTCCCATAACAGTGCCACTTTGGCAGATGGATTCTTAAAGGACTCAAGCGAGCACTCACTAGGACTTTAGACTATGCTAAGTTGGCTGACATAGAATAGGGAGAGAAGGAAACACCTGGTAATATTCCTAGATCGACTATGGGAGGCTCTCTGCAAGTTTACTGATGTTGATCTCGAAAGTTCAGAGGGAGGAATGATCTTAAAAAATAGATTTCTCACTCATTCAGCTTCAGATATCTTCCAAAAGCTACTAAAACAGGCGTTTGGACCAAATCAGTCATTAGGAAAACTGTTGCAGCTGTCTCAAATGGTGTATTATAGAAGAGGATATGAGGAGGAAAACAGGAAAAAAAAAAAAAAAAAGAACCAGGCAAAAGACTGAAGCCCGAACAACGGCTGTTAGATCTGCCCTGAAACAGCTTGAGGAAGAATGCCCAGAGGAAGCCAGGTGAAAAGGGATGGACTTCTTATTACCGTGGGAAGGAGGGGCATCTCAAGTGGGATTGCCCTCAGGCACCTAAGACACCCCCCGGCTCCATGTCCAGCCTGGAACGGACCATACCTGAGGAGAGACTGCCCGTGGAGGTGTAGGCCCCAGGGGTTGGGCTCTCAGGACAATCAGGACCAAAGGTGCCCGGGGGTCCCCACACAAGCTTCCATCCTAATAACACCCAAGGAACCCCCGGTATTAACAACTGTGGGGCACCAATTAGTTGAAGTTCTTTTGGACACTGTGGCAACTTTCTCTGTGCTCACTGAAGCCCCTGGTCCACTTTCCTCCTGATCCACTACTGTAATGGAACAGTCGGAAGAAGCCAAATGCTATTACTTCAGTCATCCTTTAAGCTGAAACTGGGACTCTGTACTATTTTCTAATGAGTTTCTAACCATGCCAGAGTCTCCCTCACCCCTTCTGGGGAGGGATATACTGAGCAAAGTTCAGGCCTCTGTTTTCATAAATATGGACCCTGCTCTTTATATTGAACAAAATGTAAATCCTAAAGTGTGGGCTGATGGAAAAACTGTGGGCCAAACACAAAATGCTGTTCCTGTTGTTATCAAGCTCAAAAGACTCTCACCTATTCCCACATCAAAAGCAGTACCCACTAAAGCTCAAGGTTAAAGAAGTGTTATGATCAGTGTGTTCTCTTGGCAAAACTCTATTAGCCTTTGCCCTGCTTCATTCTGTACTCCAAGGCCAAATTAACCTGTTACTCCAGGTGTTTCTTGACTTCCTACTTTTTCCTTTCTTTTTTTCCTAAAGAAAGGCCATGCCAAAGAGTGTTCAAACTACTGCACAATTGCACTCATCTCACACGCTAGTAAAGTAATGCTCAAAATTCTCCAAGCCAGGCTTCAGCAATACATGAACTGTGAACGTCCAGATGTTCAAGATGGTTTTAGAAAAGGCAGAGGAACCAGAAATCAAATTGCCAACATCTGCTGGATCATCAAAGAAGCAAGAGAGTTCCAGAAAAACATTTATTTCTGCTTTATTGGCTATGCCAAAGCCTTTGACTGTGTGGATCACAATAAACTGTGGAAAATTCTGAAAAAGATGGGAATACCAGACCACCTGACTTGCCTCTTGAGAAATCTGTATGCAGGTCGGGAAGCAACAGTTAGAACTGGACATGGAACAACAGACTGGTTCCAAATAGGAAAAGGAGTACGGCAAGGCTGTATATGGTCACCCTGCTTATACATTCCAAGGCCAAATTTACCTGTTACTCCAGGTGTAAGCCTCTGCTTACAGAAACTATCTTCTTCAGCTATGATAATAAATCCATAGGTAAACTGACATTATGGGTTTTACAGTTTCCTGATTTATTAAGATGCAATATCATTCACTCCTTCTCTCTCTATCTTTCATACACACACACTCATATGACGATCTGTCTGTTTACTATCTATCATAATATAACTCGAGAATTCAGAGAAAATATGAGTATTACAGATGACCAAGTTAAAGCTCAGAGACTAGACATACTAAGGGGACACTGAAGAAATCTAGTTTTTTGATTGAAGAGTAAAAGAACAAGAAGAAAATGAATAGTAGTATTCAGTTTCACATGCTCATGGTAAGAAAGTGTCCTTTATTTCAGCCCTAAGCATGGGCATCTGCAAGGATTCCACTTAGTAAATGTTATCATTAAATTACTCAGTCATTCCAGTTGCTAATTCAGTTGTAAACACCACTGAATATTAGCAGAGGCAGGCTAATTGCTGTTCTCATCTATTGCCATGCAATGAAGTTCAATGTCTAAAACCTGTTTTGAGCCTTCTCTATTCTCATGAATTCCTACACAACTGAAAATAAATGTTTATAAATTCTGTACATTTTGATAAAAAGTAAAATATCACTTCCAGCATTATTTGCAGAATTGTTCATTTTGCAAAATGTACTTTTTTCCCTTTTGCTTCAAGAACATTTGTTATGAAATAGGTAAATACACGTGGTTTGTTATAAAGGATGACATTCAAATTTAAAACTGAGCTATGTATGTGATGCTTTTCTTTACCAAACTTGGAAGAACATTTATACTCCTCATATATAAATAAATAAATATATGCATATATATATAGATAGATACACACACACATATATACATGGTAGATCTTTAACAGCTCTAAGATATTTGTAATATAGTTTCAGGTTTGGAGAAACTCTTGTATTAAATAAAGATCTTTGGAGGTCTCACTACAGTAGTGCTTTATCACAGACGCTTTCCAAATATGCAGTGATTTACATCTTTTCTAAATTCACAGGTAAAATTAAGGATCTAGTTGATAACTCAATGAAGCAAAAGGATGTAGAACTTTAGGAAAGTCAATAATAGTTTCATTAATAACCATTCACAGTATTTTACACAACTTGGTTTCTGCCCCAACAGCCCTTTCCATGTCATGTTTCCATTAAGCTCAAAGAGCTAAAAATAAAGTAATTATGTCACAACTTTGTAATCCAATCCAAGGAATCATGCATTCTTATTTCAGTAATGCTTCTATGTATAAATATTTCAAGAATAAAGATTATTTTTGTGCTCTCTGGCTCACTAAAACTCAACAACTCAGAGTATAATATTTACAAAAGTGAAAAGTAACATTTTGGACTAGTATTCACAGAGCTGTCTCCTAGATAAGGCATTAAGGATGGGAAACCTCCAGCTTCACCTCCATCATTCTGGAAACTAAACGGAGAAAAGCCCTCCTGCCAATTCTATCACATCTTGATTGCGGTTCAATTCCCTCCTTGCCCCGCCTCCACCCCCAGCAAGCTATGTTTCACACCCCGTCTAGAGTATGCTTGGAGGGGCACCCAAAGATTTGGAAGTAGGCTCAGAGCTTATCTTGACTATCCAGACATCAACAGTGTGAAGAACGGGACTTTTAAAAATAATGTTTCCTGTTCTTCCTGCTTCTGGTTAGGCCAAAAATTCCATAGGCATTGTTTTTCTCATGGAATTTTGGCACTTCCTCTGCAAGGCACAGCCAGAATCTGGACATGCAAAGGGATGTGAAAATTGAAACTGATTTAAAAGTCTCAAATCAGGGCCACAAACAGCGTTGGCGGAGCACATCTAACGCTAGCATCCATGAGAACACTGACTAAACGAGCACTGATTCCCTAACGACATAGCTGATGTCCAGCCAACACCCCATGATTCATTATCAACACAAGTCTTTAAGGTAGAATACATGGGATGTGCACATAGATTTACAGCTAGCAACTTCTCATTCAGTCCCATCTATGGGGGAAAAGCATTTTAAAATGCTCCTTATAATTAAAGACAGCTTAGTTACCCCAAACAAGACTGACTGGTATACAGAAAGAATAAACTTTTTTTTTAACTACGGTGTTTTTTAAAGAGATGCTATTGGTATTAAAAAATAGAATATTTCTATAATGGCGGTATTTTTCAAAGAGCTGCTCACTAATAAGTAAGGTTAAACATGTAAGTATCATGTTTTAGACTTTGATAAAATATAGTAAGTGTAATATACAGTTAACATACTAGTAGTTACTTGAAGGAGGCAAGAGCAAATAAATCAAACTTTTCTTTTTTATTTTGTAAGGTATCCAACAAATTTCCCCAATCACAGATAATTTTTTTGTTTAAAAATTCTCTTGTATTAAAATGGTCATAGCTTTATGAACAAAGTAGTTTATGAAAGCTTGGGTTAAGATTTCCATAGACAACATATTTTTCATAGCCCTTTATGAAGACTGGGTTTGAGTCAGGTTAAGTTTCCATCATTGGAATGATGAACGTTTGGGATGAAAGTGCCAGGGAGATAACTGACTCAATGGCATGTTTCAGAAACCAAAGTGTGAGCAAACACTCTCATTGCCAACATGAAGACAGTATGGCTCTGTTGGCCCACAGGTTGCAAAAGGCTGAAACCACCTTCAAGACATTCAACCCAATAAGAAACATACCATTTTGATTTAAAAAAATTTTTGAATTCTAGGATTTGAGGGGAGAGGAAATTTTTCAAGAACTGAGGACAATGTTTGAATTATTGTGAAAATAATTTTAAATATTTAATTCACATTAAATATATGTGTTTTATATCAGAGGTTTTATGTACATATATAATAAACTTTTTTTAAATTAAAAAACTGAGGTGAATATTTTGGAAAGAAATTATTCTCTGAGTAATATCTGAATACTAAGTCTTCTGTATTTGTGTAGAGTATATTTAAAAAAACAACTTTTTAATAGACAATTTTCCCCTAAATATTCAAAGTCCAGAGTGTCCGAACTAAATCTGATTCATGCCAAGGTAGGAGTTCCACATGACAATACAGAGAGCAGATCACAACAACTGAGGCACACCCTTTCAGCATAACTCCACAGCCAGCATGTCCAAAATGAAGCAAGTAGGACCCTCTCTAGTGTTACGTAGCAGATATGCTTATAACACTCAGTAATTAGACACACAGGGAAGTTCTCAAGTGACCTAGAGCTCAAGTACCCATTTTGAATCATGCCTTCAGCACTTACCTGACAGCAAGATGAAGAGTGAGGCACACTGCCCTTGGTGTAAACCATGCAACAATCCCTTCCTAGTTGTGTAACCTCAGGGGAGTTGCTTAACCTCTCTCTGAGGTTCAGCTTCCCATAGTTTTGAAATAAACTTAAGTCAGAGAATATATGCCTATACCTCCATGCATACATATAAGTAAAAGCACATACACATATTTAGTTGTCTCTTGGACCTGCTAAGTGAAAAGTGAAAGTGAAGTCACTCAATTGTGTCCGACTCTTTGTGACCCCATGTAGCCTGCCAGACTCCTCTGTCCATGGAATTTTCCAGGCAAGGATACTGGAAAGGGTTGCCATTTCCTTCTCCAGGGGATTTTCCCAACCCAGGGATCAAACCTGGGTTTCCTGCACTGCATGCAGCCTCTGAGCCACCAGGGAAGCTTGGACATGCTAGTTCAGTTCAGTTCAGTTCAGTTGTTCAGTCGTGTCCGACTCTTTGTGACCCCATGAATTGCAGCACGCCAGGCCTGGACATGCTAAGTGATCAATAAATGCTGGTTTAGATCCTTTCCCTTTCTGTTGGAATATGAGCTAGAGTATCCTNAGTTCAGTTCAGTTCAGTTCAGTTGTTCAGTCGTGTCCGACTCTTTGTGACCCCATGAATTGCAGCACGCCAGGCCTGGACATGCTAAGTGATCAATAAATGCTGGTTTAGATCCTTTCCCTTTCTGTTGGAATATGAGCTAGAGTATCCTACCAGGGCCAGACTTAATGTAAGAGAGGAAGGATCACAATTTCCAAGGATTGCTCGCTGAATGGCCTTTATTGTAGAAATGAAGTGTATTCACCATGACTCAGCATTTTGGAAAAGGTAACTTTCTCACTTTTGAAGCCGCCTCTCCTGTTCTTCAGCCCCTATTCTTGTTGGTTGCAGTGGAAATGGGTGCCAAGTGTGAGGAATGGTTGGTGTTTCATGTGGGATGCTGTCAAAGTGGGCAGTTAAAATGACAATCACTTTTGGTAAATTTTTAGTCAAATAATTTAAAATGTATTCCCCACTAAGGTGTTTTTTCTCTTAGTGACCTCTCCTTCCCCATTTGAAGAATGGCCTCTGGTTATAATCAGAGTATTTTTGTAATTTATCAGGACTGGGGATGTGGCCCTATCACAGCCCTGTCTTCCATAAGCTTGTTGATATCTGTCCTTTCCTGATGCAACTGGAATGCCCTTGAGTCTATGATGGAAATACCACCAACAATGCAGTTTATAGAAAATGGGTAAAACTTCAGTTTACTATTAACTATCAAAATATGTTCTCATTTTGACATTCATGGTATGATATTCACATGTGTTTACAGAAAATCTAGGAGAATAGGGCAGGTGTAGATGAGAATATTACAACCATTGATGTCAGAGTATCTAGATTTTTCCACCCACATTCTCTATGGACAGATGTACCCCCTCCCAAGAAATATTGAGAGATACAGACTTACTTAGGAAATTTATGTCATGGGTAGTCAATTGGAAATAGAATATACCAAGCTAGAAGACTTGATAGAAGATGCCACAGACTACCCTGTCTACCGCAGCATCAGGGTTAGAACCTGGGATTGTCAAGAGGGGTGAGATGGTCAAGCTCTTCCCTTCATTGAAGGACCTCTTTGACCAGCATAGGAAACAGGGTTTCTCCTCATCCAGGACCATCTCCAAGTTGCCTTCTGCAAGGCAGAGTCACCTGCAGTCTGGCTCAGAGCTCAGCATCCAGGACTCTGCCTCATGTCTTTGCCATTACCACATTCACCAGATATGAGCACCCATCTCTCATATCATAGACTTTGCATTTGCCTTCCTTTGCTTTTAATTTTTTTTTAAATAATTTTTTTGTTTTGTAAACTGTAGTTAAGATACACCTCTATGGCTCTTTTCACCTCAGGTGAGGTCTTTTGGCCAGTAGGCTTTGCTTTGGCAGACTCCTGGCTCTCAATTCTTAGCTCTCTCTGCTGCCTAAGGAGGGTCCCAACAAAAGAAATTCAGGCAACAAACAGAATCAACTAAACTTTAATATTATCTAGGACAATCGGCGGTCAAGTGAGTGAAATGTATCAGGGTCGCTGGGCAGGCGGGGACTCCACTGATCTTCCTGGGGTGGTTTTCTCTGCTCAGGCAGGACAGCAGACCCCGGACCTGGACCAGCCACATTTTTTTCCGACGTCCCAGGGCAAGGAGGAAGGATTCCTCACTCCACATGCTGGGCCGGTTCAAGCACTGGAACTTATTTGCATCCAAGTTTCAGCACAGGGCCCCTCTGTCCGCATGACCACGTGGGGAAATTTTCACCTTTGTCTTCAGTCAATATCACCACCTTTGTGCATGCTTGAATAAAGTGTCTCTCTCTTTTTATTTTTTCTCTTTCCTCCTGCTGCCATGGCAACAAAGGAACATCCATAAATGAGATGAATAAAAATATGATAATATTTACAATAAACTAAAAAAAATCCAAAATATAGGTAGTAAAGGAGAAACAGTAATATTCTCTCAAACCTGATGATATTTGTCTATCTCATTTTGCATTAGATTGGTTGTTCTGACTTACATTTAGCTTATATCTTCAGGTAGCAATTGGTATAAGAAAGGCATGAAAGTTAAGTACAGTCACTCAGTCCTGTCTGACTCTTTGAGACCCCATGGACTGCAGCATGCCAGGCCTCCCTGTCCATCACCAGCTCCCAGAGTTTTACTCAAACTCATGTCCATTGAGTTGGTGGTGCCATCCAACCATCTCATCCTCTGTCATCCCCTTCTCCTTCCGCCTTCAATCTTTCCCAGCATCAGGGTCTTTTCTAATGAACTGGCTCTTCGCATCAGGTGGCCAAAGTATTGGAGTTTCAGCTTCAACATCAGTCCTCTCAATGAACACTCAGGACTGATCTCCTTTAGGATGGACGGATTGGATCTCTTTGCAGTCAAAGGGACTCTCAAGAGTCTTCTCCAACACCACAGTTAAAAAATGTCAGTTCTTCTGCACTTACCTTTCTTTATAGTCCAACTCTCACCTCTGTACATGACTACTGGAAAAACCATAGCTTTGACTAGATTGACCTTTGTTGGCAAAGTAATGTCTCTGCTTTTTAATATGCCATCTAGGTTGGTCATAGCTTTTCTTCCAAGGAGCAAGCGTCTTTTAATTTCATGGCTGCAGTCACTGTTAGCAGTGATTTTGGAGCCCCCCAAAATAAAGTCAGCCACTGTTTCCACTGTTTCCCCATATTTGCCATGTTGGATTGAAATAAAGAACCAGAGGCAGAAAGGAAATAGAGGAGAACACAGATAGAGGCGCACCACGGGTGCTGAGGAGTAGAACAAAGAAGTGGACTCCATTCTCTGCTAAGTATAGTTTAGGTGGAATTACCATTTACGGAGCACCTTTATGTGGCTGATTCTGAGCCTCCTAGCCCATTTCATCTTCCCAGCAGTGTTGGGCAATCTGAATGCTTTACCTCAAAGGAAACTGAGGTTCAGAAATAGGCCCCAAGTGCCAGAGCAGGGATTCAAATCTACTTGTCTTGAATAAATCTGTTCCTATCACGGCCATTCCTTCTACAGTTTGTACCTTGGGAAGAAGACAATCACAGAGGGAACCCTGTCTTTCTCATTAACATCTGCGGTTTTTCAAATGCTTCCCCTGTCTTTTCAGGTGGAGGATAAGTGCACTTGCAATTTGCATTGCTCTTGGGCCATGTGTTTCCTTTCGTTTAGGACAGGAAAGCTCTGCGCTGTAGTATTTATTAAGTGTCCACATCTGCGTAACACCTTGCTACCAAAAGGAACAATAAAATGCAAGTGAAAATGACAAAGGCCCTGCCCTCTGGAACTTTACAATCAATAACAGATGGGTGAGGGGTTTGGCAAAGGGACCCAGCCTTCAAATCAGCCCTCTAGCAAGCTGAGAGATGACTGGGGAGACAGAATCAAGGTAGTCCTGGCACAAGACAATCCCCGATGAATACGCAGGGTCTCCCTCAGGGACTGGCTAGCTGAGGTTCCATCACCGTGACAGAGTCAGGGTGGAGGGTGGGGTGTGGCCATCCTCACCTGGACAGTGATGATCTAGCCAGACTTGAGGTTTGCCCAGCTCCCTTCCTCATCCACCATCACGAGTTATCTTCAATCAGCTTGAAACAAGGCTTTTCATCAGCTGTCGTATTAGTGAGTCCTTCAGTTCCTCTGAGTATTTTGTTTAGCTGTTATGTCGTTCTTTGCTGTGCTGTGGGTGTGTTTTGGGGACGGGGTGGGAGCCAGGCTCACAGTCATGGAGACCCCCCTGGATGCACACAGCAATGGAAAAGAGCCTTAGACATCCATTTTAAAAAGACTGCCATTTTTATAGCTTTTCAGAGTAAAATGAAATTAGGAGTGGAGGAGTGGTAAGATGCTTTCCACAGCCCTTAAGGAAAAGGCATTTCTTCATATTTCTAAGCCTGGACTGGCAGTAAACTAGTTTAAATTGCTGACTTGGCTTCTTTCTGTTTGGCTGATTAAATAACGTTCTGTATAAGGAAAGAGAGTTGGATAATATATAGGGCTATGCATGCAATGGGTAAAATATATTTAGACTGTGTCTAAAGGCCAGGAACATAAAGAGGGAGTGAGGGAATTGGCTGGAGAGTCTTCTCTTACAAAGGTATTAAAATCTGAGTTAATAGTGAAATTATGCTAGCAAAATTATCCTAGCAATGACATCACACACAATGATGATAAAATCTAAACATGAGAATGGTTACTTTCAGTAAAGTCAAATATTTTTCTTGCAGACAGGCTGCAGTTAGTACTGCATACATATATGGTATTCTTATACTATTTCTTTAATGGAAATTTCGAGTCCACATAGACCAAGGAATTTAAAGTATTATTTTCTGTCTTCTAAGTAGACTTTTCCTTCTCAGAGATGCATTATTCATTTATAGTTTATTACACAGAGAGAAAAGTATTAATAAAGAAACTATACCTGTCCAGTTTCAATGTCAAACTCTGCCGAGAAAATCAACTCAGGGTCTAGTTGGTCTAAAAAAAAATCTATCACACTTTTCCTTTTTTGGTGGATGTCGTCCTGGGTATTGTAAATCGTGCGTGTGTACTATATAATTATATTGTCCATGGATTTACGCAACTCTGTTGCATATTTCATTACTTTTTCTTGCTCTACTTATTAAAACTACATTTTACATGTCTAATAATGCTATTCAAAGTGTACCAAATATGAAACACTGACGTGCGGGCCCAGGGAAATGATGCCTGGGCAATTTCACCTGATTCACTGAAGGACAGGAGAATTACCTTCATTGTAATGAGCTGTGGAGGGTGGCTCAGCCTGCTTGTTCACACGTGTGGCTCTGCTATCCACCTTTCTCTCAAAATCTAAAGCCCCTGTCAGCTTGTACGGAAAACTTGGATGCATTTCATGCTATCATTTTCTCATCCAAGGGTAGGCGGCGGCGAAGGGAAGGAGGAGGGCTGTTTGTTGGTTTACAGGAAATCCGAACACCCATGGGATGCTTTTCAGAATCCAAACAGAGTTCAAAACATAAACATTCCACGTAATTTGTTGTTTCCATACATCATTTGCCTCTTTAAAAAAAAAAAAAAGACTGAAAAAAATTTTTAATGTGTGACTACAGTGACAGAGAGTGGGTGCCAACAGCTCTCTGGATGGCTTTTTATCTCGTTCCCTTAGTGAGAACAGTTAACTAGGCACTGGTGGGAGATTCTGTAACTGCACAACACAAAGCTGGCGCCGACGCCAAGTGCGGCGTGCCAGATGTGTGAACACATTCTGGAGAGCAGCATCAGCAGCTCGCCATAGCCATTAATCTAGAGACCTCTGGGAGTTCCGGGTAGTGCTGTAAAACCCGGCCCTGCCAAGGCTGCATCAGATAAAGCCATCAGAGCATTGTAAAAAAAGACACAAAACCTATTTCATGGGCTGCACTGATCAAGCAATTACAATCATTGACTACATTAAGCAAAGAAACAGCGGGGTGCCCTATAAAATTGACTGCCAACTTGAATAATCAATAGACTCCATGTAGAGTAAATTAAATAACTGAAAAACTATTTGGAAAAGCTGAAGTTAAAAAGCCAATCAGTAATCCCTCATCCATGGCAAAACAATCCTGTTTCCAAAAGATCCTTTGGTTAGCTTTAGTTCTTATCTCTGGGAAATCCTGGGGCGGTGAGCTTTGGAAGAGGGGAGAGTCTTCCATTTCTTTTATCTCCTCTTTCATATCTATACATGTAATTTGAATGTTATTTATAATCAACCGATGTGCTCTTCCTGTCATCTGGAGCTGAGTGCACCACCAAGTCAGGAAGGTTTCTGATTGAAAGTCAGCCTTGTGATGAAAGGCATTATGGTTTGACATGGTTCATGGTTTAACCTAGGGCTTACGATCACAAGAAGATTTTTAAAATATATATATATTTAGAATAATTTGGACTTTTGGAATATGTAATGATTACATTTTGCACAAAATAAAGCTATAAATACAAGAGGGAGAGCTATGTAAAAACCCTTTGGAGGCTTTTGCTGATTTATTTGATTGCCACAGTACAAGTTTTTAGACTAGGTAGAGCAGCCATGATCTGATTTCACATTTCCCTCTCCATAAGCTATTTTTATCCTTTTTTGCTTCACTGGAAAGTGAAAAAATATGTTCAGAAAAGTAAGGGCTAATTTATAGTTTAAGTTATTGTTGCTACAAAAACTTTGCATTATTTCACAAGAAATTATTTATTCATTCGCACACACCTTTTTTTGTTTTGTTTCAGGCTAGGAAAACCACCATCTATAAATGATTTCCCTATTGTCTTATTAGGAAATGCAGGAGAAAAAAAAATGACAGAAATGTGAAATGATTTTTCCTCCTAAGTAAACAAAATAACAAGCCATTGTGTGTGTGTCTGTGCGTGCTTCCTATGTGGTGAAAATGTAATGATAATAATTCCAGATCTCAGAAGCCAGGTTAGTGGTAGCGATACATCTGGATGTGAAAAGATAGCCCTGGAAAGATTACTGGTATTTCTGTGTGCTTAACAAAGGTATTTTTCTACCAAAAGAGGGAAAAAAAATATATTTGAAACCATTATTGCTGAGACAATACAATTTTCTTTGTAGTCAAGTCTGTTTCTGAAAACAATATATAATAGTAATAGTATGAAGACACCTACGGTACTGATGAATACATCATTAAGCAGGCATTATTGCTATTCCCACTGAATGTAAGATCACCCTGATATTATGAATGATTTGCATATTAACGAAAATAATATTGAGGTGTATTTAATGTGGCATTTGAGTTAACTCTTAATGGCATGCAAGTTATTCGGAGCCAGGCTAGTGAATGTATTGCAGGGTGAATTTGGAAATAATTGTCACTAGCTAGGCTTTGTGAACCTAGGTATCTAGAGGATATCTTACTGGTATTATTTTTAACACATTGATGTGTTTTATAGAGCCTCCTACCGTGGAACACAATAAATTAGTTGTCAATAAACAGCTTGTTTTAACAACACTGCTTCCTTTCCTATTAAATCTAATAGGGACAAAATCCTCTGAAATAGTGTATTTAATGAGCAAACTTGATTTAAAAAAAAAGCTGCACAAGGAAAGGAGAAATATGATGAACTGAAAATGATTATGTGTCACAATAAAATTCTCCAACTTGTCTGCTGATGAGATGATAATGTTGTCCATAAAAGCAGAAGGAGGGAGAGTGCTGCAGAGCTCTTGATAAAATGTCTTATTGAAATCTATTGTATTTACTTCTTATTAGATTCTGAACTCAAATAGATCTTGATTGTTGAGAGCTTGGGTATTTAAAAGCTTTAAAGATCATCAATTACATTACTCATAATTTCCACATCTGCCTTTCCTGCTGCAATTGAGAGAGAGAGAAAGACTATTATAACAGCCTTCCTGCAACTTGATTACTGGGAGTCTCTGTTACAATGTGCACTTGAAATGCTGTTAAGATGTGAACTTAACTGCAATTTTCAGTTTTATGGAACTATTCCTGCATGGGTAGCTTTTGGTAATAATTGAAATAAAATGGCCAGAGACCTGCTAAATGAGCAGGGAGAAACAGAGGGCCACCTAAAACCCAGACCCACATGGCGTTGCAGGGAAAGCTGCCTTTTGGAGCTACCCCCGTTTTACCTTCCTGATCAAAATTAGCTTTGTGGGAGCTCATATGCGTTTTGACTTAAACAAAACTGTAATTAAAATGGCCATTATGTAATTGAACAGCGTTTGGTTATGTTGAGGCTGGGTAGAAGCAGGTTGTGGGGATTAAGAACCTGGAGAATTCTCACTGTCAAAACATTGCCAAAGCAGCACAATTTTTTTTTTTTTTCCTCCCAGAAATAGCCTTGTTGTTTTTTAACTCCCAGTAGGCAGGATATCTAGGAGGTAGTTTTCAAGATCTTCTGAGTGTTTGCTGTGCATTTGAGATTCAGGTCTCCTAATAGGAATAGTTTAAAATATTGATTGTCTTTCAGCAAAGCAATTCAAACACATATACACATATAAATGTTTATTTCATCTCATTGAATCTCACCACATACTCAAAAGAACCAAACAGGGGAGGATCATTTCATCCATGAAGTGGGAATTCTGGGTCTAATTTATGATGAAAATTCTGTATTTGGTTTGATCATATAGATAGTTTTTTAAGACACAGGTTTATATACACATATGTGTCTCCCATGCACAGGCGCACACAGCAACATGAAGGTGCTTTCTCAGAAGAAAAAGACAGCGTAGCTGAAAGTGTACTGCAAATCTTGGGAAAGGGAGACGGGAGGAAACTAGGAGGCATTTCTCCAGAAAGGACTCTTCCTGGCAAAAAAAAAATATAGTCTCTGCAATTTTACTTTTTCAATAATGCTTTCCAATACATATATATATATATATATATATATATATTTTTTTTTTTTTTTTTTTTTTTTTTTTTTTTTAAAAAAATTCTTATATATTAATATTTAATAAAATAAAATTTTGCTTCATCTGTGTTTTTNTTTTTCAATAATGCTTTCCAATACATATATATATATATATATATATATATATTTTTTTTTTTTTTTTTTCCTCTCTGTATCTGAAGAATCATCCCAGAGATCACAATCTGAGCAAATACAAGGTCTCATCACCTGGTTCTTAAACACAAAGGAAGGCTGTATTGGTTCTTAACAATTTTTATAGACAGGACATTTTATTGTTCTTTGGCTAAAGGTTTTATTCAGCATTGAATCAGCATGCATCCTAAAGCAATTAAACAAATACAGAAATTAGGCCAAAGTATTTTGAGATTTTTCATTAAATTAATTTACTGTCAAGAAAAAAAAATGCATTCTGGATAAGCTCAGTTCTTTCTCTCTCCAAGAAAAACACAATAGAAGAAAATAATTGATGTCTGTTCACCTAGAAGAACAACAGTTTATAGGTCCCGTGACAGTATTTACATGTTCAGAAATATATGGAGCGCATGTGAGAGTTGATGAGGGTGAAGTGCAAAGTGTTCTCCATAAAAATAGACTTGGATATGTGTTTATGCACACACAGTTACTGGATTATCCAGAATTATCACAAACAAAGGGAGTCACACTGGCAGAAGCAGCTTTAGAAAAGTTTTTAGTCACAGTAAAGAAATACCCTGCCTAAGAAGAATTTAAGTACAGGTATTGATGTCTAGCAATGAATTTCTTTTAAAAATATATTGTCGCAGTATCTTTGCGGTGCTAAACCAGAAGAAGGTAGCTTAGGTAGATCCAACAACTCAATCAGTTTCCAGCACGGAGGAAAAAATATACCTGCAGAACTTCCTTCTTCTTTCATAAAATTGGAGCTATGCAGCTTAAGATCATAATTAACCTGACTCATTAAAAAGTAGACCAGTTTTAGTTTGCCTTGTTTTAACTGTTAAGCCTCTTCTTCAAGGATGCAAAAGGAACCTAACAGTCTTCTGTGGTCTGAATGCTATGATATGCTCTGACTTTGTCTTTTTTTTTTTTTTTTAATGAGAGCTGGCAGTCACACATGAAGGAAATCAGTCAATGCCTGCAGCAGACAAGCATTTTTAGCATGCACTGCTGTCCCTGGCTCAAGGCTGTGTGCAGCAAAACAGAAATGCACAGAAAGCTTGTAAAATGGAAGCTCGGGACAGAAGGCAGAAGGGTGTGTCCTGACCGGCGAGCAGATCAGGTGTAGGGCTCACATCCTGCCTTATTTCTCACACCCTGTCCAGACTTTTCTCTTTAGTCTGTCACTTTCTTCATCACTGACACAATATAGAAGTCAGCCATCAACACAGGGGCTGTGTTGACTGAGCACTAATTAACCGTTTGGGCCTAAAAACCTGCGGCAGAACACAGGAACCTGAGAATGAATGAAAAAGAAAGAGGGAAGAAGTACTGAGCATTTTGATAAAGTCGCTCAATTTTATTATCAAGAAACTATTGTGAGCACTAATGTGTGCCAGTTTAATTCTATCTCAAAGTGTTTGTGGCACACATTTGGCAAGAAGCATCAGGATTGCCAATTTCCAGTCAGGACTGAAAGAAAACTTTAAAGGAAATCTGTTTGAATTACTGTTTTGATTCTGCAGTTCATTGTATTTAATTCCTTTAGCTGACAGGCAGGCTTTTTCCTACCCACCTTTAAAAGTCAAGAATTTGCTACTTCTTTAGGCTGCCTGTTCCATTTAAAAATTGATTCTTAAAAAGTTCCTGTTTATTGCTGACCTGGACCTTTCAAAGTTCTCCTTCTTCTTCTTCTTCTTTTTTTTTTTTTTTTACCCATTTGGACATACACGCACAGGTCAAGTTTTTTTTTCCCTTGTATCTGCCTTTCAAATATTGATAGAAATGACAAAACGCCATCTGAATTGATTCTTTTCCAAACCAAACACTCCTGATCTATTCGCTAACTACACTTGTTATGTGGTTTTAGGGCCACTCACTGTTTTGATTATCCTTCTCTAGGTTTGCTTCCATTTGTCCGTAATTTTTCATGTGTCTCTTACTCGTTTTTTAAGTTAATTTTCTTTGGGTGTACGTGCTAAGTCACTTCAATCATGTCTGACTCTGTGACTCTATGGTATATAGCCCACCAGGTTCCTCCATCCACGGGATTCTCCAGGCAAGAATACTGAAGTGAGTTGCCATTTCCTTCTCCAGGGGATCTTCCTGACTCAGGGATAGAACCCACGTTTTTTATGTCTCTTGGATTGGCAGGTGGGTTCTTTACAACTAGCACCACCTGGGAAGACCAATTTCTTCGGGAGGTCAGTTCAGTTCAATTCAGTCGCTCAGTTGTGCCTGACTCTCTGTGACTCTACGAACAGCAGCATGTCAGGCCTCCCTGTCCATCACCAACTGCATGAGTCTACCCAAACCCATGTCTGTTGAGTCGGTGATGCCATCCAACCATCTCATCCTCTGTCGTCCCCTTTTCCTCCTGTCTTCAGTATTTCCCAGCATCAGGGTCTTTTCAAATGAGTCAGCTCTTAGCATCAGGTGGCCAAAGTATTGGAGTTTCAGCTTCAGCATCAGTCCTTCCAATGAACACTCATGACTAATTTCCTTTAGGATGGACTGGCTGGATCTTCTTGCAGTCCAAGGGACTCTCAAGAGTCTTCTCCAACACCACAGTTCAAAAGCATCAGTTCTTCTGTACTCAGCTTTCTTTATAGTCCAACTTTCACATACATCACTACTGGAAAAACCATAGCCCTGATTAGATGGACCTTTGTTGGCAAAGTAATGTCTCTGCTTTTTAATGTACTGTCTAGGTTGGTCATAACTTTCCTTCCAAGGAGTAAGCATATTTTAATTTCATGGCTGCAGTCACCATCTGTAGTGATTTTGGAGCCCCCCAAAATAAAGTCTGACACTGCTTCCACTGTTTCCCCATCTATTTCCCATAAAGTGATGGGACCAGATGCCATGATCTTAGTTTTCTGAATGTTGAGCTTTAAGCCAACTTTTTCACTCTCTTCTCTCACTTTCATCAAGAGGCTCTTTAGTTCTTCACTTTCTGCAATAAGGGTGGTGTCATCTGCGTATCTGAGGTTATTGATATTTCTCCCGGCAATCTTGATTCCAGCTTGTGCTTCTTCCAGCCCAGCGTTTCTCATGACGTTCTCTGCATACATCAGTTATGTTAAATTTCTACAAATGTCTTCACTTACACTATGGAGAGAGGTATCTGGATGTACTTGGCACCTGGTCCCTAGGATCAAAATCGTGGTATTTTATAGACATCATTATAAAAAGTGAGAAAAATTTTCCAGATTACACTTAAAATGCAAGTATATGTTAATTTAGTAGAAACTGTACAAGATTCTGAGCCTAGTGAAGGTGTTTGCAGTGTGCTTCTATCACTTACTAGTTATGTTGTTTAATCCTTTTTAACCTCAGTTCCTTTTTGGGTAAAATGGGGATAATGTGCATTTTGCAGGGTTGTTTTAAGGATTAGAAATAACAGGAGTCAAGTGTCAAAAACAGAACTTGGCACATTATACGTAATCAATAATAACAGCTTCTTTTATTGCCCAGGAAGTAAAAGAATCATTCTCAGAAAATGTTGAATAATGATGCAAAAATGGGGAAAACCAATAGAAGTACTGTCGTGAGAACTATTTACACCAATCACAAGTGAAATGTGGCTCTTGCCTACAAACAAGTGGCCTGAGATCACCATAAATCATTTCACAGACATTGCTCAACTGGCCTCACACAGCCTCAGCAGTTTCTAAGTTATAAACCTACTCTGCATTTAGCATTAACAAGACAAAGGTGAAAAGACCATAATCGACTTTCTGTCCCCAGAGCATTCCCAGTTCTATAACATTGGGGATTTTGCATCAGCCTTTGTCATCAGCTTTATAACACTTGGTGAAACAATGCCTTCAGTCAGGGCATTTATCTCATTTTATTAGGTTACTTTTGGATTTTTTTCCCTCTTATTTTCAGTATGAAACATAATAAATACTTGGTTTTCATCATATAATGCAGCTGAGAAATAATTACATGGATATCCCAATGCAAAAACATTTTCTAGCCTATCAATATTCTTATTGAGAGTAATAATAAAGCTGAATGTCATGAGACTGTGTTGTCACAGATTCTTACCCTTGTGTATTTTTATCTTCTCCACTCTTTATCCTTGACACATGGCGTGCTAAGTGTAACACTATTTCTGCTTTGCTAAAAGACAGTGTCAAATAAAATGAGCCCTCTCAACTCTATGCCATAACAATGTCTATAGAAGTGCATTAGAGTCTTTATTTAATATATTAACTATACTTGTGCATATGTGTCTTTATAAATCATAATGAAAGACCAAATGCATTTTGGAATCCAACAGCATACTTCCCAAAGATAAAAAAGGCTATTCTGAATGAAGTCTCCCTTAAATAGAAGGGAAATGAGGACATACAGGCTTGCTTAGAAGAGAATTTGCTGGAAGAAAATGGAAGATTTACCACTGGGGAGAGGAACTTGTTTCCTGTGCACAATTTAGGGCATTTGGGAATGAAGTGTTTGATTTACACCCACATTCTGTTGTGTATGTGAGTCTGTTCAGGATAGGGATAAGGTAAGGAGATGATATCGCAAGACACAGAAAAAGAAATGGAAAAGTGAGGAATGTGTCACCTTTATAAAGTTATATAAGGCCTCTCAGAAGGGCAATGAGTTATTAATTAAAGAAGATTCTACCTAGACGGCTGAAAAATGGATGCCGACACTAACTCTGTATTCCTAAGGCAGCCGAGGATACTGGGAGGGGACTAAGAGAAAAAAGCTCTAATTTTCAGTAAGTATATGTGGCAAATCACTGAACCAGTGGGATAAACAGAGGTGAACAAGTGAACACACATAAAACCCAGCACATTGTACCCCTCATGGCCTCAGGCAAAAAGCAGCTAATGAAGAAGATGAGCATCTTGCTCACATTTCCATTCTCAGCTCTGTCTTATCAACCCCCCAGGCTCTGGACTGGATGTTTTCACCCCTCCCTTCATTTTCAGCTTGAGACTATGGCTCTCTGATTCAAGGATTAACAGCTGAAGCTTTGCTTTCTTGGAATTTCATCTAAGGAAGGCTCTTATTTTTCACCCAGATCTCTAAGCATGGTAACATCTTGCTTTCCTGCTTCCCTAAGAATGCCTTATGATTTTATAGCAACTCAGTGGATATTAAAGAGTTAAACAGCAAAACCAAACTATACACCTCAAGGCAAAGCACCCAGATAGCTTTCCCTTCCCCCACCAATCAGTCAAGCAAAAGTAATTTCTAAAGAGAGACAGGCAAGTCTTTTAAGACAAAATCTTTGAGACAGTACTTAACATGAAAATAGTTTTGAATCTTCATGAAACATCCAATGCTTCTAAATCTGTTCAACAATGGTGGTATAAGTTGACATTCTGAGGCATTCCCTTGCCTCTTAGAAAAATTACTTGCAGGACAATTGCTGATGCACTGAGAACATAGGCTTCAAATTGAAGTCTTATGTCAATGTATGGCAAAAACCACTACAATATTGTAAAGTAATTAGCCTCCAATTAAAATAAATAAATTAGTTTAAAAAACAAACAAACAAAAAAATAGAGTCTTAGTTCTTCCACTGGCTAGCTTTGTGATTTTTGCCAAATTTCTAAATTTTTATGAGTTTCAGTCCCCATCTGTAAAATGGCCATTATAGAACATCATGGAGATTGTAAGGTTCTGATAGGATTTTGTGTGGGAAGCAACTAGCATTGTGCTTGTCAGAGAGACATTACTTGACGAATGTCATGTCTTTTTCACTGCTCACCCTACAGTTCCTTTGTTTTATGAATTTGTTTAATAAAATTAGCAGCAAAATGTGAGCAGCTAAAGCAACAGAAGTTGGGACTTTCGGCTAAATGTTGTGGCACGAGCATATGTATTTGGATTTCTGAAAGCCCTTTAAAATGCTTTAGAATACTGGAGTGGATTCCCATTTTCTCCTCCAGGGGATCCTCCCAAGCCAGGGATCAAACCCACATCTTCTGCATCTCCTGCATTGGCAGGCAAATTGTTCACCACTGAGCCATCTGGGAAGCCCCTTTTAAAATTACTGTAAAGAAATTTTAAAAGTATCACCTCACAAATGCAAAGGTGATGGGTGAAGAAGTGAAAGTGGATGAGAGATGCTGGCATGTACATGGAGTTAGGAGGTGAATGGATGAGAAGTTTGAAGCAAGGTGTTGAAATGAGGTTTAGACACAAATGGTCCATCAGTTCTGACCCTCTGCTTGGTTGCCTTGCCCCTTCCCCTAGTGCTTTCTTTGCTTTTGGAACTTGATTGAAACTCTCCAGCCAATTTCCTTGTCTTGCTGGCCCCGTGAGTATTGAGTCACGTATGTGTGGTTTTTGCCTTTACTACTTTTAAGGTTCTTACAGTGTATCACTTGCCTAAGTGTTACTAAATCCTTCTCTTGTGTACCGGATGGGGAAAAATCAACAGCCAGCTTTGAGAGGAACCTCTTGGGAAAAGATATTAACTGACAGAACTAAATGAAGGCAACAGAAGATGTCAATGTCTTCTGTAACCTGAAAACTGAACAAGGCTATGAGGCTCATTTCAAAATATTTTGAAGTGTTAAAAAATCTATACATATATATCTATGCTGTTTTCAGTTGTTCCACCCAAACCGTTTTAGGAAGGTAGGATGTCGCAGGGACTCTTCAGTTGTTAACTGAGCTCAGCAGCTGTGGTGGCCCCAGTTGTTCTACAGCAATTTCAGTTCAATAAAAATATTAACTTTGCAATAAAATAAATAAATAAATAAAAGTATCACCTCACAAATGCAAAGGCAATGGGTGAAGAAGTGAAAGTGGATGAGAGATGCTGGCATGTATTAGAGTTAGGAAGTGAATGGATGAGAAGGATCTCGCTTAGGAAACCAAAAACTACTGAACCCCAAACTCTATCACAGAAAGGGATAGCAATGCAAAGCAGGTTTATTCAGGTCAGAGAGAATCAGAAAGGCCCAGAATTGAGGGCCCAGAATTGGCTTCCTTCCCTGGAAGACGAGAGTAAGAGGTGAAGTGAACCTAGGAAGGTTACCTGAAAGGCTAAATGTATCTGTAAGAAGTAGTCAGACCCTCACATCCTGTCACTTTCCCCCTCTCCCCGCCCGCCTCATCCCCAGAAAGGTGAGACTCGGCCTTCATCCTGCCCTGAAGGCAGAGCCTTATTCTCAGAAGAAACTGAACTGCGGAATTACCTGTCTCTGAATCCCAGGCACAATGGAGAGTGGAGGTGAGGTGCCAGAGTGAAAAAGGAATAGCAAGAGAAAATAAACATTGCACAAAAACCTCTAGCTTTCCCCCCTCTGTTTGCTCCTAGAAAATGGACTGTCAAATCTCAAAGTAGAAGGGCAGAGATTAGAGAAATCATCTTTGAAGAAACCATTAGAAAAATAAGAGTCTGAGATTTCAATATTTAAAGTCCCTATAAAAATGTCCAGAATTCCTTCTAAACATACTACAATGAAACTCATCAGGTGTTAAATGCTGCTCCTACGCACCCTTTCAATCAACTCTTTAGTGACTTGGTATAATGAATTAGTGATTTGCCAAAGATTGCCTTATATTCATGGAATGCTTCTAACAAGAAAGATCCAAGCTTAAATAAACAAGCAAGGAAAACTTGTATGAAACAGAGGAAGTACAGGGAGTACAAGGGAACTTCCAAAATATCCCAAAGTATATCCTTAGGGAATTTATTTTTGTATAGCAATTCAGGAGGCATTAAAGAGCTAATGACAAAGACACACCATTAGCCTCTGGGCAAAGCAAATTCAACAAGGGTAGGATACTAAAAAGAAGTCAGTAAAGAGTAACAAAAATGCACAAGGGAAGACTCCAAGCCTGAGAAAAAGTGCTTTCTGTCAGTTGAAATAAAATTTTAAATAATGAAAAAGGAAAGCATGCTGAAAATAGATCAGGAAAACAAAGCAATTATCAATCAGAAAAAATAAAGGTATATTATTAAACAAGAACAGAAGAACATTTCTGAGAATTGAGGACCATGGATTTTTAGACTGAAATGACTCATGAAATGTTTAGCACATTGACAATCTGCATCTAAATTATTGTGGCTAAAAAAAAAAACAAAGAAAAATTCAGCAGAATATATTCAAAAGATTAGAAATCCGACGACTATAGTGTCACAGCAAAACTGAAAGCTAGAATGCAATGACTTTCAAATGCTGAGCAAAAAGAATTTTCAACTTAAAGTTGTATACCCAGCCAAACTATGCATGAGTGAGATAAAATAAAGATATTTTACAGACCAATACTCAAAAAAATCAAAACTCTTGTTATGCTCTTTCTCAGAGAGACAGTAGATAAGAGGAAGATGTGGGTTCAAAGGAACAAGAGACAAAGTAAAAAGAAACCAGATGAGAAGAAAAGAGAAACTCAGCATGACTGTGCAGAAAAGTGGAGGGTGATTGAGGACAGCTTCACCATCCTGGAAGATGGAAGAAGAAATGGAGGACTCCAGGAGGAATGCTTCCACTTAAGAAAAGTATATCTGGAAGAACTTGCAGTGGAGAATTTTAGTTCTATAGAAATAATAAGGCTAAATATTTGATGGCAATAATAATAATAATAATAATGCCCTGTAACTCCAGGAAAACAGAAGTTGGACAGAAAGGAAATATAATTATAGCACTATGTATGGTATTCTGTGAATAATATATGTTTATTATATATATATAAATACATATAAGGTAATGACAAATCAGTAGATAGTAGAATAAGCATATTACTGGAAATAAAATTATAAATAGACAAATGAGTTGAAAATAACTTTCTGGGTTTCAGGAAATGAGGAATCAGGAAGTATGAGGCAGGAAACTCACTGGTTTTCAGAGCAACCATGCAATGTTGTTTGAATACTGTTTGAACCAGGATGAAGGTCTCAGTGGTCTGCACCACATCTGCTCAACTCTAATTTTGGCCATTTATTGGGAGGACAAACAAACTGATGCCAACAGGGTCATATCTCAAGCATAGGCTTTCTGGCCCAGTGGCTTCTCAGAAGTTATGGAGGCCCACTAGAATCACTGCACAAGGTTACCTGTGAAGAGCCAGTGATGGGAAATAAAGCCCTCCAGGTTTACCCTTAACTGACGAGATGGGAGTCAGTGGATGGAGGTTAGGAGTCAGCCTTCAGCAGACAATCCTTAAGAGACTAGAGATGCTGCCCAGGTGGTCCTACTGGGACTGTCCCCCTCTTGCTGGCCACCACAGCAACACCAGGTCTCTTCTCCAAGCTGGGTCACTCTCCCTGTCCTCCCACTTCTGCTTCCTGGAATCACCTTCTCAGTAAACTTCCTACACCCTAGTCCTTGTTTCAGCCTTGATTGTAGGAGGATCCAAATGAAGTAGAAAGCGTATATAAAAATTATATAAGTTTAAAAAATTAGAATAGTACTTAGGTTAAATAATATACCTGTATTGATATCATAGAAAAGAGATTGTATGGCTTGGAATTCCTAGTCACAGCCCTGTACAGAGTATCGAAAGACATTCTGTTTTAACTTAAAAACAGAAATGAGCTTTGTAGAATATTTTAGATGGCTAGAAGAACTGTACAAAAAAGAGCTTCACAACTCAGATAACCTCAATGGTGTGATCACTCACCTAGAGCCAGACATCCTGGAATGTGAAGTAAAGTGCCCCTTAGAAAGCATCACTACGAACAAAGCTAGTGGAGGTGATAGAATTCCAGTTGAGCTATTTCAAATCCTGAAAGATGATGCTGTAAAAGTGCTACACTCAATATGCCAACAAATTTGGAAAACTCAGCAGTGGCCACAGGACTGGAAAAGGTCAGTTTTCATTCCAATCCCAAAGAAAGGCAATGCCAAACAATGCTCAAACTAGCACACAATTGCACTCATCTCATATGCTAGTAAAGTAATGCTCAAAATTCCCCAAGCCAGGCTTCAGCAGCATGTGAACTGTAAACTTCCAGATGTTCAAGCTGGTTTTAGATAAGGCAGAGGAACCAGAGATCAAATTGCCAAAATCTGCTGGATCATGGAAAAAACAAAAGAGTTCCAGAAAAACATCTATTTCTGCTTTATTGACTATGCCAAGGCCTTTGACTGCGTGGATCACAATAAACTGTGGAAAATTTTGAAAGAGATGGGAATACCAGACCACCTACCTGACTCTTGAGAAATCTGTATGCAGGTCAAGAAGCAACAGTTAGAACTGCACATGGAACAACAGACTGGTTCCAAATAGGAAAAGGAGTATGTCAAGGCTGTATATTGTCACCCTGCTTATGTAACTTATACGCAGAATACATCATGAGAAACGCTGGGTTGGAAGAAGCACAAGCTGGAATCAAGATTGCTTGGAGAAATATGAATAACCTCAGATATGCAGATGACACCAACCTTATGGCAGAAAGTGAAGAGGAACTAAAAAGCCTCTTGATGAAAGTGAAAGTGGTGAGTTAAAAAGTTGGCTTAAAGCTCAATGTTCAAAAAACGAAGATCATGGCATCTGGTCCCATCACTTCATGACAAACAAATGGGGAAATAGTGTCAGACTTTATTTTTTTGGGCTCCAAAATCACTGCAGATGGTGACTGCAGCCATGAAATTAAAAGACGCTTACTCCTTGGAAGGAAAGTTATGACCAGCCTAGAGAGCATATTGAAAAGCAGAGACATTACTTTCCCAACAAAGGTCCATCTAGTCAAGGCTATGGTTTTTCCTGTGGTCATGTATGGATGTGACAGTTGGACTGTGAAGAAAGCTGAGTGCTGAAGAACTGATGCTTTTGAAATGTGAGAGTCCCTTGGACTGCAAGGAGATCTAACCAGTCCATCCTAAAGGAGATCAGTTCTGGATGGTCATTGGAAGGACTGATTTTGAAGCTGAAACTCCAATACTTTGGCCACCTGATGTGAAGAGTTGACTCACTGGAGAAAACCCTGATGCTGGGAGGGATTGGGGGCAGGCGGAAAAGGGGACGACAGAAGATGAGATGGCTGGATGGCATCACCGACTCGATGGACATGAGTTTCAATGAACTCCAGGAGTTGGTGATGGACAGGGAGGCCTGGCGTGCTGTGATTCATGGAGTCAGAAAGAGTCGAACACGAATGAGCAACTGAACTGAACTGAACTGAACTGAGAAGTTCCCTAATGATAATGAAAACTGATGGAGAATATGCTGGTGAAAAGTTGAAGTAAAACTGTTTCATGAAATGTTAGATTAACATTATTTTATAACTGCTTAATTAAAATGTTATTGAACATAAAATGTAACATATAACTATATTAATAAAGTATATATACTATTCTAGGAGTGGGTTGCCACTTCCTTCTCCATATATACTATTCTAAACATATATATATATATTCAGTTTTCCTGGTGGCTCAGTGGTAAAGAATCCTCTTGCCAATCCTTGGGTTTGGAAGAGCCCCTGGAAAAGGGAATGGCAACCCACTCCAGTGTTCTTGCCTGGAAAATTCCATGGATAAGAGGAGCCTGACGGGCTACAGCCCATTGGGTCACAAAACAGTTGGACATGACTTAACAAATAAACAGAAACACACACACATATATATATGTATTCTTTATAAAATGTGATAAATGATTTAATATATCAAAATGTATGGTTATCAAAGTTTGCATATTTGAGGCAAGCAGCAGAAAGTTACTGCACTGAACTGAAAGTAGTTATTTATGCAGATATAGCCTTTTCTACCAGCCTATAAGCAACTTTGTGCCATTCTGGGATATAGAAAGGAACTAACCAGAGTGACCACTGCTACTGCTGCTGCTAAGTCACTTCAGTCGTGTCCGACTCTGTGTGACCCCATAGACAGCAGCCCACCAGGCTCCCCCATCCCTGGGATTCTCCAGGCAAGAACACTGGAGTGGATTGCCATTTCCTTCTCCAATGCATGAAAGTGAAAAGTGAAAGTGAGGTCGCTCAGTCGTGTCCGACTCTTCGTGACCCCATGGACTGTAGCCTACCAGGCTTTTCCATCCATGGGTTTTTCCAGGCAAGAGTACTGGAGTGGGGGGCCATCACCTTCTCTGAGAGTGGCCACAGAGCAATCAAAAAGAGGATGACAAGACGCACAGCTGAACTGTTCTGGTGCAGGTGTTTGGCAAGTCAAGAAAGAACGGCAGTTTACATCATTATCACCTTGACTTCATATGACACACTTTTTGAAATTGTTGAATGACATCTGTGGGTATGTATTTGATTTCATATACATATTGCTGGTAAAATTCTCTCTTTCGTAATCCCTAGAATATCGTTTCTGGATAGATTCTTACTTCTGCCTGCTGCAGCTGACTTGAACCTTGCTTTGGAACTTTGTTTGCCTCTCTGTATTGTCTTTTTGAGAAGGAAATGGCAACCCACATTCCGTATTCTTGCCTGGAGAACCCCATGAACTGTGGACCCTGGTGGGCTACAGCCTGTAAGGTTGCCAAATGTCGACACAACTGATCGACTGAGCACATGGTGTCTTTGCTTTCCATCCTGTGTGAAGCCTCGTGGCAATCTTATCTAGTCCTTAGCTTTAGGCTTCAGTTGCTTTAGATCAATGATTCTCAGCACTGGCTGCATATTAGCAATACCTGCGGCACTTTTAAAACCTGCTAAAACCTGGGGTCTACTCTCTCTCAACCTGATACTCTGATTAAATTCTTCTGGGGTCAGCTGTGTGATCAGAAATTTCCCCATGTGATAGTCAACAGTTGAAGTGTGATCCGTTCACCTGGATGCTACTGCTGCTGCTGCTGCTAAGTCGCTTCAGTCGTATCCGACTCTGTGTGACCCCATAGACGGCAGTCCACCAGGCTTCCCCGTCCTTGGGATTCTCCAAGCAAGAACACTGAAATGGGTTGCCATTTCCTTCTCCAATGCAAGAAAGTGAAAAGTGAAAGTGAAGATGCTCAGTCGTGTCCGACTCTTAGCAACCCCATGGACTGCAGCCTACCAGGCTCCTCCGTCCATGGGATTTTCCAGGCAAGAGTACTGGAGTGGGGTGCCATTGCCTTCTCCACACCTGGATGCTAATGCCTCACAAAGCCTAACATTTAATTTCTACCTTCCATTGAATGGCAAATCCACATTTCCTAAAGTCATCTGAGAGGCAGCCTAGGGTGGTGAGTGAGACTGTGTGTTGTTTATACTGTAATAGAATCCTTGTTTTGGGACTTAACTCTGAATATGTACAAATTATGTATCCCTTTTAAGCCTTTGTTTTCTTACCTGTGAAACAGAGTTGACAAAATTAGTGAGAACTGAATAAAATAATGTTCATAAGCACTTAGTACAGTATTTAGAATATAGAATTTATTTATTACAGTTGACTTTTATGTTCCTTAATTTTAGTATTTTTATAGTGAATTTGTAAAAAATGTTCACTGTAACATAATTTTCAATAATAAAATTTGAAAAATACTAAGTGTTCTGTAATGGGGAATTGGTCAAGTAAAATTTGGTGTACCGTATGACAATATACTATGTTAAGAAGCTGTTAACAAATTATGGTGTAGAAAAACATTTATTTACTTTGTTAACTTTTGTTTTATTTTGTAAAATGGTATAATATTTTGTGATATTAAAAAGAAAGCTATGCTTCTAATACATAAAACAAAAACAAACAAAAATCTCTATGTCTTTGCATGCACATACTGCCACATAGCAAACTTATATTAATGATAGCATTTAGGAGGTGGAAATACAGTTGGCTTTTTTCCCTTTGCATTTCTTCTGTGCATTTCAAGTTTTCTGCCTATTTGGAAAAAAAAAAGTTTTTTAAATTAGAAAAAAGAATCTATATTCTTTTTTTCAGAAACTTGCTTCTTCTCTTTGTTTTTGGGTTTGAAAATGAAAGTGTTAGTTGCTTAGTCATGTCTGACTCTTTGCGACTCCATGGACTGTAGCCCACCAGCCTCTTCTTTCCATGGAATCCTCCAGGCAAGTATGCTAGAGTGAGTTGCCATTACCTTTTCCAGGGGATCTTCCTGAATTCTTTTTTTCAGAAACTTGCTTCTTCTCTTTGTTTTTGGGTTTGAAAATGAAAGTGTTAGTTGCTTAGTCATGTCTGACTCTTTGCGACTCCATGGACTGTAGCCCACCAGCCTCTTCTTTCCATGGAATCCTCCAGGCAAGTATGCTAGAGTGAGTTGCCATTACCTTTTCCAGGGGATCTTCCTGACCCAGGGATTGAACCCAGGTCTCCTGCATTGCTAGGAGAATGTTTACCATCTTAGCTACCAGAGAAGTTCAAAGTGTTTGAGTTGAGGTGATTGAATCACCATTCACTTGGTCTTCTATATTAGAAACCAGAATTCACTTCTGATGTTCCTTCTCAGAGCAGTCCCTACAGGGCATCTCACTTGTCTCTTTTCTGACCCCTTTCTTCTCTCTTTAATTTTTTTTCTTGATATACGTATTTTATTAAAGTATAGTTGTTTTTCAGTATTTCAGGTATATAACAAAGCAATTCAATTATATGTATACACATATATTATTTTTCAGATTATTTTCCATTATAGGGCATTACAAGATATTGATTGTAGTTCCCTGTGCTACTAAGTAAACCCTTTTTGCTTGTTGCATATTATTTCTTAATTAGAAATCTAGCATTTATTCATATAAATTCAAACAAGTAGAATCAAAATGTCACAATTTTTTTAGTTAGGCAAAAGTTCATAAGTTTTCTAATATATATAAAAATATTATACATACTATTTCTATATATGTCAGTTCAGTTCAATTGCTCAGTTGAGTCTGACTCTTTGCAACCCCATGAATCACAGCACGCCAGGCCTCCTTGTTCATCATCATCTCCCGAAGTGCACTCAGACTCACGTCCATCAAGTCAGTGATGCCATCCAGTCATCTCATCCTCGGTCGTCCCCTTCTCCTCCTGCACCCAATACTTCCCAGCATCAGAGTCTTCCAATGAGTCAGCTCTTTGCATGAGGTGGCCAAAGTACTGGAGTTTCAGCTTTAGCATCATTCCTTCCAAAGAAATCCCAAGGTTGATCTCCTTCAGAATGGGCTGGTTGGATCNGTCCCCTTCTCCTCCTGCACCCAATACTTCCCAGCATCAGAGTCTTCCAATGAGTCAGCTCTTTGCATGAGGTGGCCAAAGTACTGGAGTTTCAGCTTTAGCATCATTCCTTCCAAAGAAATCCCAAGGTTGATCTCCTTCAGAATGGGCTGGTTGGATCTCCTTGCAGCCCAAGGTACTCTCAAGAGTCTTCTCCAACACCACAGTTCAAAAGCATCAATTCTTCGGTGCTCAGCCTTCTTCACAGTCCAACTCTCAGATCCATACATGACTACTGGAAAAACCATAGCCTTGACTAGACGGAACTTAGTCAGCAAAGTAATGTCTCTGCTTTTGAATATACTATCTAGGTTGGTCATAACTTTTCTTCCAAGGAGTAAGCGTCTTCTAATTTCATGGCTACAGTATAAAAGCTCTTGTATATAAGTATACAAGAGCTTTTATACTATCCTTGATAAACGCTTGAGAAAGAACATCAAAAAAAAAGAAGAGATGGAGAAATTGGAAAATATAAACTAAATGAAACGGGAACACTGAATATGAAATAGAAAAAAGTGAAACTAGCTAGATAAAAGTCTAAGATCATCATATAATCCAGTTGATTTTAAACATGGCTAATCATTCATGCGAAGAGTTAACTCATTGGAAAAGACTCTGATGCTGGGAGGGATTGGGGGCAGGAGGAGAAGGGGACGACAGAGGATGAGATGGCTGGATGGTATCACTGACTAGATGGATGTGATTCTGAGTGAACTCTGGGAGTTGGTGATGGACAGGGAGGCCTGGCGTGCTGCGATTCATGGGGTCACAAAGAGTTGGACGTGACTGNAGTGTTATTAAAGCTGTCTCTTATACACATCTGGTATCACTGACTAGATGGACGTGATTCTGAGTGAACTCTGGGAGTTGGTGATGGACAGGGAGGCCTGGCGTGCTGCGATTCATGGGGTCACAAAGAGTTGGACGTGACTGAGTGACAGAACTGAACTGAACTGAATCATTAGAATGTTCATTGGAAGGACTGATGCTGAAGCTGGAACTCCAATCCTTTGGCCACCTGTTGGGAAGAACTGACTCCCTGGTAAAGACCCTGATGCTGGGAAAGATTGAAGGCAGGAGGAGAAGGGGATGTCAGAGGATGATATGGTTGGATGGCAGCACAGATTCAATGGACATGAATTTGAGCAAGCTCCGGGAGTTGGTGATGGACAGGGAGGCCTGGCATGGTGTCACAAAGAGTTGGACATGACTGAGTGACTGAACTGAATCGTTAGAGACATGTCTGGAGGGCTTCCCTTATGGCTCAGCAGTAAAGAATCCACCTGCCAGTGCAGGAGACAAGGCTTCCATCTCTGGCCCAGGAAGATCCCACATGCAGCAGAGCAACATGGGGCTCAGAACCTTCACAGCAGTGGGTGATCTTCTTTGGTATTACTGTTCTCTGGTTTGTGGGTCACCCATCTGGCAGGTATGGGAGTTGATGTTACCATGATTGTGTCCCTCCTACCATTTCACTGTAGCTTCTTCTTTATCTTTGGATGAGGGGTATCTTTTTTGTGTGGGTTCCAGCATTCTACTGTCAATGGTTGTTCAACAGCTAGTTGCAATTTAGGTGTTCTCACAGGAGGAGATGAGCACGCCATCTTTACTCCACCATCTTGAACCAGAAGCCTCTTCTTTTTCTTTAATTTTTAAAAGCATTTTATGTGATGATAGTTTAGAATTTATAGAAAGAAGCAAGAGTGTTATTAAAGTGTTCATATTCTCTATGCTCGAGGTCACCTATGTTAACACTTTGCCCCATTTGCTTGATCTTCTGTGTCTCTCCCCCCACCCCCCTGCCTTCTCTCTTCTGCTTTCTGACCCTTCCTCTTGATTCCTGCCACCACTGCCTTCTTTAAGTCCTCATCACTTTTTTACATGGTCCATTGATAACTTCTCCAGTATCTCCCTCTTTCCAGTCTCTGCTCAACCCATTGCATCCTCTATCACATCTATTTTCCTAAAAGTCAAATTATACATACTTATATATACAGGCTTCCCTGGTGGCTCAGATGGTAAAGTGTCTGCCTACAAGGCATCTTTAAGTCCTCATCACTTTTTTACATGGTCCATTGATAACTTCTCCAGTATCTCCCTCTTTCCAGTCTCTGCTCAACCCATTGCATCCTCTATCACATCTATTTTCCTAAAAGTCAAATTATACATACTTATATATACAGGCTTCCCTGGTGGCTCAGATGGTAAAGTGTCTGCCTACAAGGCAGGAGACCTGGGTTCGATCCCTGGGTCAGGAAGATCCCCTGGAGAAGGAAATGGAAACCCATTCCAGTAGTCTTGCCTGGAAAATCCCATGGATGGAGGAGCCTGGTAGGCTATAGTCCATGGGGTTGCAAAGAGTCGGACACAACTGAGAGACTTCACTTCATATATATATATATACACACACATATATTATCTTTCTAATAAATTTTTCTGGCTCCTGTTGGGCATTATTCAAAGCACAAATATCTTCACATGTTGCATTAAATTTTTCATGACATCTGAAAACTGCTCAGTCATGTCCAACTCTTTGCAACCGAAGCTATAGCCTACCAGGCTCCTCATGGAATTTTCCAGGCAAGAACACTAGAGTGGGATGCCATTCCCTTCTCCGGGTGATCTTCCCAACCCAGGGATTGAATCTTGGTCTCCAGCATTGCAGGCAGATTCTTTACCATCTGAGCCACTAGGCTGGTACAATTTCAGCCTCATAAATTGTGTTCCATCAATCTACTCTATGTTCTATTTATATTGAGCCCTAAAACATATGATTCCTTGGAATAAGGCCTTGCCGTTATTACTCACAGTTTTGCTACTGTGTAGACTAGTCCCTTACTTCTTTTTCTGACCTGGAAACAGCTATTTTACTCTTTTGCACCCAGCTGTTAATTTTCCTGCTTTAAGAAGCTTTCTTTTCTTGCCTCTCCATGTCCCTCCTGTTTTTAAGTCACGGTTACTTGCACTGTTTCGTGTATTCTTACAACCTTGTTTATAACATACTATGAACAAAATTTGGTCATGTTGTTCTTTCAGTCTTTGAGTGCTTATATTACGATGAGCACTGTGCAAGGCCATGAGAATAAAACAATGTGGAAGGTAGACAAAAGCTCTGCCATCATGGAGATAAAATACGGGGGACATGGGGATGAAAGATAAGCCAATACAGTTATGACATATACTAATGTTTGGTGTTTTGAGATCAGATTTCCAGCATGTAAAAGGGGAGGTTTCCTGCACCAAAAGTCAGCAGTTTTCAGGACACCAGCTGGGTATCCTACAATTCAGTTCAATTCTGACACTATCTATCTGGAGATAACATTGGAGAATGTAGGTTAAGGATTCAGCTCTGTAAGACTGCCCCGCTCTCCCCAAAAAGCATAGTAAATGAAATGGAAAGACCTTCAGTATCCCTGTGGAGACAAAATGGCACCATACATGAGGATGCTCTCCCTGGGGATTTGGGGAGACTGAAATGGATTTGAAATATTTCCTGAAACAGGAGAGATGAAATCAACTGGCAAATAATAAGGGATAAGCCTTCTAGCCTTGTGCCTCTGATGCTGGCCAATAGGACTGTTAGTCATGAAAGGGATGATGGGATTGCTATTCTGACAGTGCTTCAAATTTGGCTAATCAAGAACATCACTTTCTGTCTTTTCATTTGGACCACATGGTTTTAATCTGAGCCTCTTCAATACTCTAGCAGCCTTGGATGACCAAGTCCAGGAGTTCCCTTAGGCCATTCATCTCCTCCTCCTCCTAGTCTCCCAGCTTCTGCCTAGCATGTGTTCTTACTTCAGCTATAGTTACCCTATTTTCCTCATCACTGTATCCTTAACATCTAATGCAAAGTACTGTAAATCAAAGGTGCTCTGGATTATTTGCTATACTAATGAATGTATGGGTAAGTCAATTGCCAATAAACTCAATGTAGTAGTTAATTTCACAGTGAGGATTTGGTTATTCCCAACAATTGCATTTGCTGAATTTATATATTTCCACAGAATTCTAAAGCATTGAATTAGAAACAGATATTATTATCTAGAGGTCTGGATAAAGTAGATTAGAAAATGAGAGTTACATATTTAGTCACTTAAAGGAGACTACACTCTCTTGGGTCATCTAGGCAAACACACTTCCAGTTACACTTTCAAACATGTTTTTCTTATTTCCATGCTTAATTAACCTAGGAAATAGGGCAGGCATTATTCTTCCTATTTTGCATGAGTTCACTGAGCACTGGAAAGTTAAGACACTTGTCCAAAATAACAAGCATGGTCTCAGGAAAAACAAGGAATGCAAGCTGCAGTTTCTAACTTTTGGTCTGTGCCTTTGTGTTTGGAGAAGGAAATGGCAACCCACTCCAGTATTTGTGCCGGGAAAATCCCATGGACAGAGGAGCCTTGTAGGTTACAGTCTGTGGGGTCGCAAAGAGTCGGACACGACTGAGTGACTTCACTTTCACTTTTTGTGTTTATATAATGAGCTGGCACGACTGTTTGAACTACCTTTGAAATTTTGCCTTGTGTCTTAAATGAAAGAGCTCAAAACCAAAGTTATACTTAAACTATCATTTATTCCTCTACTTTCAGTAACGAAATATTTAAAAAGTCAAATCTTAAATATCTAAATTCTTTCATCTTTTGATAGGAAGGACGATTATGCATATTGCCAGAAGACTAATTTAGAAACTGAAAAATCTATTTTCTTTTGGATTCTGAATTTTCATACCTTTCTAGTCCTTTTGTTCCCTTTTCAATAAATTATTCAGTCAGTGGTTTCACGAGAGTAAAGAAGTTGAACTCCTCTGGTGAGTGACACTATATTACTATAAGACAAATACTATCTGTACATCCATAATCATTACTAGCCAGGTTTTTTGAGAATCTCTTGTAAGGAGAAACAATTATATGACAATGCCAAAGAGGGAGAAAAATTACTTTAGTGTCCAAGTCTGCAAAAAAAAAAAAAAAAAACCCTTAGACAAGAGAGTTCGTGGAGCTGGATTTATATCTAATCCTTCTAACTGTTTTATAGGTCAAAGATTTAGCACTAAACCTCATTCTGCTTTATTTTCTTCATCCTAACTCCTGTGATACTATTAAAGGAGATAGCAGGTGTCTGCCTGTCTCCATCACAGATAAGAACATTTCAGAAAGGACTCCNCAAAAAAAAAAAAAAAAAAAAAAACCCTTAGACAAGAGAGTTCGTGGAGCTGGATTTATATCTAATCCTTCTAACTGTTTTATAGGTCAAAGATTTAGCACTAAACCTCATTCTGCTTTATTTTCTTCATCCTAACTCCTGTGATACTATTAAAGGAGATAGCAGGTGTCTGCCTGTCTCCATCACAGATAAGAACATTTCAGAAAGGACTCCATGCACAGAAAAATCCAAATAAAGTGAATTTCTCCAATCTGGAATAATCAAACTATTTATAGTTGTATTGATACTTCCTACCAGTAGGAGTATAAAATGCCAGTGTCAGATGAGGTTTATAACAGAGACTAGAGGAAAGCATATTAATTTTAGATGAGTGAATTTGAGGTCACCTTTCTTTCTGGTGAGAAGATTTAATATCAAATTCTGATGAATTTTTAGCAGGCAGATCACGACCTGATGCAAAGTGAAGTCGATCTTCAAAACTCACTGTGGTCTGATTTTACTTGTCCTCAAGGATAGTCATTAGCTTGAGCTCACACTATTGGAATGTGGTTTTAAGAATAGGGCAAAGTTTTCCTGCCATAATTGCTTCCATCTGCTCCACTAACACATGTGTTCCTGCAATAAAATTTTCTAAAACTCTCCAAACTCCACATGCCCCCTTTTGACTGGGCTCTTGCTGTACTGGTGTTTCACCTGCATTCCGTCTGGGTGGGAATCTGTGTTGCAGCTGGCTGCTGCTTTGAGGGTGGGGGTGCGAGGGGAAATACAATGCTTGCTGTAAGACTCCAGTGGCAAATTGAACACAGATTTTTGCCTTGAAAACTTCAAATTGCGGTCATGTGTGTTACATCATACGCCCTGCTCATGTCTCATCTCCTTCCAGTGATTTCCTTTTCAATCCACTTTATTTGTTTTAAAGGACACAAATAATATACAAATATATTTTTATTGTGTAAGTCTTCTTTGTTTAATAGGAAAACAGAAAATTCTCCTTGAGCCCACCCTCTTCCCTCTACCGCAAATAATAAATGAGACGTTTTCTAGGGAGTTGGAATTTCCTCTCCTTAAGAAACAAAATTGTTTTGTATTCTGTCTGTGAACAGATAGTCAAAGACCCCTGAAACATTCCCCAAATGAAAAAAAATAAAAGGAAAATAACTTTATTAAGTTACCCTAGTTCACAAAATGCAGATACTCTATGAAAAGTGAAACTGTATGTCACTGTGTGTGGCACCAGGCAGGGGCAGGGGTATGGAGATTACTGAAAGGTTTTGATTAGTCTAACAAGTTCAGTATGAAGATCCTTGTATACATGAACCTCAAATTATTTTGAAATATAAACTTATTAACTGTGATAGTGCAACATATATTCCTGTAGATATAACCTAAGTGAGAATTAGTTGCCTGATTTTGGCTTCTGAAGTTTTCTCACGTGGCTGGAGTGAAATGAACCTGGACTGCATCCAGGAACTTCCCCAGGAACCGGGGTTGTTGAGTTGTTGGCTCCGTTGATCAAGAACCTGCCGAGGGTGCCACCAAGAGATCAGCAATATGGATATTGTTACTTTATTTAGTCTCTAAAATCATAGTTGCTAGTTGCAGAATCATCTTTAAGAACTGTATTTTCATGTGTATCTTTGTGTGTGTGTGTATATATATGTACATATATATATAATATGTATACACATTTAATTATATATATTTCTTGAGATACATTTTCTATTTTTTTGTTGTTGGTAAATACACAGACTTTTAAATGCAATATTGCGTAGTACGGATATGTTTATGTGTATTCACTTTAGTCCCTATGGACACTAACATTCCTTGAGGAAGGTAAAAAGTTCAAAGTACTGGGGTTGATAGTTTAGGCCGTTAGATTTATATATCACTTCTGATGAATGTTTTGTCCAAGAGATACTATTTACTTAAAAGTAGAACGTCTGTGTCCCCTGGTAGACTGTTTAATGTAGACAGGTAAGGCATGGCAGAGAGGGAGAAGCTGTGCTGTTGTGCCCAGAGGATGAGACAGGAAAACCAAGGACCGTATGCTGAAGATCAAAGAGGTCATCTAATCCATCCTCTGAACATCAATCCTGGCCTTAGACAAGACCACTCCTCAACCACAGAAGACATATGACTGTCAAGCAACACTGAAGTGTCTCAGGAAACACACCTACCTATGTAACTCATTCAGAATCCAATTAAGCTCCCAGAAAGTTCTTGCTCGACTCTCCTTGGCTATCTATTACTTGTTTCATGGAAATTAAAAAGCAGAGACATTACTTTGCCAGCATAGGTCCATCTAGTCAAGGCTATGGTTTTTCCTGTGGTCATGTATGGGTGTGAGAGTTGGACTGTGAAGAAAGCTGAGTGCCAAAGAATTGATGCTTTTGAACTGTGGTGTTGGAGAAGACTCTTGAGAGTCCCTTGGGCTGCAAGGAGATCCAACCAGTCCATTCTGAAGGAGATCAGCCCTGGGTGTTCTTTGGAATGAATGATGCTAAAGCTGAAACTCCAGTACTTTGGCCACCTCATGCAAAGAGTTGACTCATTGGAAAAAACTCTGATGCTGGAGGGATTGAGGGCAGGAGGAAAAGGGGATGACAGAGGATGAGATGGTTGGATGGCATCACCAACTCCATGGACGTGAGTTTGAGTAAACTCCGGGAGTTGGTGATGGACAGGGAGGCCTGGCATGCTTCAATTCATGGGGTCACAAAGAGTCTGGTGGCTCAGAGGTTAAAGCGCCTGCCTGGAATTCAGGAGACCCAGGTTCGATCCCTGGGTTGGGAAGATCCCCTGGAGAAGGAAATGGCAACCCACTCTATTACTTTGCCTAGAGAATCCCATGCAGGGAGGAGCCTGGTAGGCTACAATCCATTGGGTCGCAAAGAGTGGGACACGACTGAGCGACTTCACTTTCACTTTCACTTTAAAGAATCGAACACGACTGAGTGACTGAACTGAACTGAAGCACTACTAGGGCCATCTTATGGGAAAAAAAAACCCCACAAATGACTGTTTTGGCCAACCCAATATAATAGGATCTAAAACAAACAAAAAATCTGAAAAAGAACCCTTCAGTAGTTCAAGGTTTTGAAACCCAAGATGCTATTGAGGTAGTCCTCTATGATAAACTCCTTCTGGAAAATCAAATGATTAATTCCAACAAGTACTGCTCTCAGTTAGACAAACTGAAAGCACTCAATGAAAAGCATCCAGAATTAGTCAACAGAAAACTCAGAATCTTCCATCGGGATAACATAAAACTACATGTTTCTTTGATGACCAGGCAAAAACTTTCACAGTTTGGCTGGGAAGTTCTAACTCTTCTGCCATATTCACCAGACATTGCACCTTCAGATTTCCACTTATTCTGGCCTTTACAAAACTTTCTTAATGGAAAAAACATTCAATTCCTTGGAAGACTGGAACAGGTATCTTCCAAAAGATACCTGGAACAATTCTTTGCTCAAAAATGATAAAAAGTTTTGGGAAGATGGAATTATGAAGTTGCCTGAAAAATGGCAGAAGGTAGTGGAACAAAACAATAAAGAAGTTGTTCTATAAAGTTCTTGGTCAAAATGGTTTCTTTTACTTAAAAACCAAGGAAATTTATGGCCAAACCAATTTAAGATTTAATATATTCATAACATATTTGGAGAAAGTGTGAGGCAGGAAAATAATAAAATAAATGAACATAAACCCATTACCTGACAAGACCTATTTCCATCGAAGCCATATGTATACTCTTTTCTGAGTCCATTGCTTTGTACCCAGGAGTAACAATTGTTCTGAATTTTGAATTTAGCATTTCTTTGATTTTTCTTTTCTCTTTAGATTTGTATGTATAATCTAAAATTTAGATGATTTATTTTTAACTGTTTTAGTTTTATAAAAATTACATTGTAAGTATTAACCCACAAAATAATATTTATAAGATTTGTAGATATTTTTCACCAGATATATGCCCAGGAATGGGATTTCAGGGTCATACAGTAGTTCTATTTTTAGTTTTTTAAGGAACATCTAAACTGTTCTCCAAAGTGGCTATACCAATTTACATTCCAACCATTAGTGTAGGAGAGTTCCTCCTTCTCCACATCCTCTCCAGCATTTTTTGTTTGTGATTTTTTTGAAAGCCATTCTGGCTGGGGGCCTCCCAGGTAGCTCGGTGGTAAAGAACCTGCCTGCCAATTCAGGAGACGAGGATTCCATCCCTGGGTCAGGAAGACCCCCTAAAGGGGGAAATGGCAACCCATTCCAATATTCTTGCCAGGAAATCCCATAGGCAGGGGAGCCTTGTAGGCTACATTTCCATGGAGTCACAAAGCATCAAACATGACTGAGCAACTGAACATACACACGTTCTAGGTGGTGTGAGATGATATCTCATTGTAGTTTTGATTTGCATTTCTCTCATAATTAGTGATGTTGAACATCTTTTCATGTGCCTGTTGGACATTGGCGTGTTTTCTTTGGAGACATGTCTACTTAGGTCTTCTGCCCATTTTTTGACTGGGTTGTTTTGATGCTGTTAAGCATCATGTGCTGTTTGTAAATTTTGAAGATAATTTTGTGATCTGATAAGAGCACATTTGTCAGTCACATAATTTACAAATATTTTATCCCGTTCTGTGGGTTGTCTTTTCATTTTCTTTACTGTCTTCTTTGCTGTGCAAAAGTCTTTGAGTTTAAGTAGGCCTCGTTTGTTTATTTTTGTTTTTATTTCTATTATTCGAGGAAACTGAAGTCGCTCAGTCGTGTCCGACTCTTTGTGACCCCATGGACTATAGCCTACCAGGCTCCTCTGTCCATGGGATTCTTCAGGGAATAGTACTGGAGTGGACTGCCATTATTCGAGGAGAAGGATCAAAAAACATTGCTGTGATTTATGCCAGAGAGTGTTCTGCCTATGTTTTCCTCTGGGAGTTTTATAGTGTCTAGTCTCTCATTTTGGTTTTAATCCATTTTGAGCTTATTTTTTGTGTCCGGTGTTAACAAATGATCCAATTTCATTTTTCTACCTGTAGTTGTTCAGTTTTCCTAACACCATCTGTTGAAGAGACTGTCTTTCTAACATTGTATAGTTTTGCCTCCTTTGTTATAGATTAATTGACCATAGGTGCATAGGTTTATTTCTGGGTTTTCTATCTTGTTCTATTGATCTATATTTCTATTTTTGTGCAGTATCATATCGTTTTGGTGACTGTAGCTTTATAATATCGTCTGAAGTCAGGGAACTGATTCCTCTAGCTCCATTTTTTTTCTTCTCAAGATTGCTTTGGCTATTTGGGGTCTTTTGTGTCTTCATGCAAATTTTGAAATTTTTTGTTCTAGTTCTGTGAAAAATGCTGATAAAATATTATCAACAAAAATGTTGATAATTTGATAGAGATTGCATTGTGTATGTAGATTGCCTTGGGTAGTACAGTCATTTTGACCACGTTGATTCTTCCAATCCATGACGATGGTATAGTGTTCCATCTGTTTGTGTCTTCTTTGATTTTTTTTTTTTATCATTATCTTATAGTTTTTGAAGTAGAGGTCTTTTGTCTCCTTATTGCTGTTTCATCGCTAAATAGTGTCCAGCACTTTTGTGGCCCCATAGACTGTAGCTCACAAGTCTCCTCTGTTCATGGCATTTCCCAGGCAAAATACTGGAGTAGGTTGCCGTTTCCTTCTTCAGGGGATCTTTCTGACCCAGGGATAAAACCTGCCCCCCCTGCTTTGGAAGGTGGATTCTTTACCACTGAGCCATGAGGGAAGCCCTTAGGGAGGTTTATTTTGTCTCTTTAAATAGGTTTATTCTGAGGTCTATTTTTTTTTTTTTTGATGTGCTAATAAATGGAATTGTTTCTTGAATTTCTCTGTTCATTGTAGCACTGTTTGTCATAGCCAAGACATGGAAACAACCTAAGTGCCCACCAACAGTGGAACGGAGAAAGATGTGGTGCCTATGTGCAAACATGGTACAAAATGGAATACTGCCCAGCCATTACAGAGGATGAAATAATGCTATTTGCAGCAACATGGATGGACCTAGAGAGTGTCATATGTCAGACAGAGAAATATCATTTGACATCCTTTATATGTGGAATTTAAAAAAAAACAAAAACAAAAAATCAATGATAGAGTTGAACTAACTTAGTAAAAGACTCACAGACTTAGGGAATGAATTTACAGCTGCCAGGGAGAAGGATGGGGGGAAGGGAGAGTTAGGGAGTTTGGAAGGACATGTACACCCTGCTATATTTAAAATGGACAGCCAACAAAGACCTGCTATATATGTAGCACATGGGACTCTGTTCAGTGTTACATGGCAACCTCATAGGAGGGGAGTTTGCGAGAGAATGGGTACCTGTATATGTAACACTGAGTCCCTTTGTTATTCACCTGAAACTATCACAACATTGTTTGTTAATCAGCTATACCCCAAAACAAAATTAAAAGTTAAAGAAAAAAGATTCATTGATGTACTACCCTAGACTCCAAACATCTTTGTTTTTCTTTAAAAAATTCCTGTATTTTCAGCTGCTTTATTTGAAGTTTATATTACTTTTTCTGGAAAGACATTCTAATTATACATTGTAGATTCTGTAAAATTTAAACTTGAATCTGTGTTCAACAACTGATTAGATGTGAGAAACAAAGAAAATTGACTTAGCTTCTCTATGCTGAACTGTCCATGAATATAAAATGGAAAAAATACTATTTCCATTAAAAAATGTTATTATGATTGAATAAAATGATATATGTTATTAATAATCACCTTGGATAATGCCTCTCACATATCTGAAGTTCAATAAATAAAAGTTAATATCATATATTAAAAAAAAAAAAAGAAAAAAGATTCATTGATGTTTTGCAAGAACTCACTCATTTTCTTTGTTATTTAATATTACTTTGTCTGAATATATCACAGTATAATTATATTTTTCTGTTGATGGACATTTCAATTATTTCCCATTTTGCAGTTATAAAAATGTCACTATGAAATTTTTGAATTATCTTGTTTCCATGATAACATATGAGTTTCTCTAGAATAATATTTTTTAAACTATGTGCTAGAAGTCAATATCAGATCATAAAATAAATTAAGCCTTAATCAGAAATTTTTATAAATGAAATAATTGAATGAAAAATCATCAGATTAAGGGTATTTCTAAAGCTTTCAGTTTCATATTTGTATGTTTTGAATATATTGGGTAGAAAAACTGAAGATAAAGGTAAATTGATTTCCAAATGATTGTACCACTTAACAAGTCCAACAGTGATAGATACTGTTTTCTTTGTTCTAGATTCTTGCTAATGTTTAATATTGCCGGATTTCTTATTTTTTACCATTTAGTATGAAATTTAATTTAGTTCTTTTTTTTTCCATGATTACTGGTGAGACTGAGTATTTTTTCATATGTCTGTCTTCTATACCTTTTATGTAAAACATTTCTTAAATGTTTTGCCCATTCAGCATTAGGTTGCCTTTTACCTTATTGCCTTGATGCAAGAACTTCAGATGGTATAGGCACAGAACTGTTTTGGGCTTTCCAGGTGGCGCTAGTGGTAAAGAACCTGCGTGACAATGCAGGAGACCTAAGAGATGCAGCTCAATCCCTGGGTCGGAAAGGTCCCTTGGAGGAGGAAATGGTACCCACTCCAGCACTCTTGCCTTGAGAATCCCATGGACAGAGGAGCCTGGCGGGCTACAGTTGATGGGGTTGCAAAGAGTCGGACACAACTAAGCATGCACAGTACTATTTTATTTATTTTTTGGAAAATGTCTTCTCCCATTTTTGTGATTTGTTTACATTTTCTCTATTATCTCTTGATAAGTAGAAGTGTTTAGTTTTAATGTAGTCATATATTTTTATATTATGGCCACTGCTTTGGGGTATTTTTTAGCAAACCTTTTCTACTCCAATGACATAAAGTATATTCATAAATTTTCTTCTAACAGTTTAAAAGATTTCACTTATAATGTAATATGAAGTAGGGATCAAAGGACATTTTATTCCATAAAGATATTAAATTGTCCTAATATCACTGATTGCATAGGCCATCCTTTACTCAATGATCTGCAATGTTATTTATTTAATATGTCTAGTTTCCACATATGTAAGGGTCTTTTATTATTTTAATGATTAGACAATGTAATGCCAGATAAGAGCTCAGTATATCTTAATCAGAATATTCTTGGCATTTGGGGTAATATTGTGTAAGGCTTTATACTGCCTCACATACTGCAAGACTGCCTCACATATTGCAAAATACTAGTTTTTGTTAAAAAGCATTTCACTCTACTACTGATAATATGATCAACTGAAAACCGTTGTGTATGGATTTACAACAGATAGTAGGGCAGATCCTCCATCCTTATTTTTCTTTTTAGTTTGTTTCAATGACCTTACCTTTTCTTTCAAATTTTAGAAAACCTTGAGTGGCTGTTTAAAACAGCCAAAGTCTGAAATCAAGATGTCTGCAGCATCGGTGCCTTCTTGAGGCTCTTGAGTGAGAATCTGCTCCATGCTTCTCTGTTAGCTTTTGATGATCCTCGGCAATCCTTGGCATCCCTTGGTTTACAGCTGCCTAACTCCAATCTCTCCTCCTGTTTCACATGACTTTCCCTCTTCGTGTTTGTTCTCTCATCTCTGTCTTCCTTCTAAGGACAGACTCCATGGATATAGAAATTTAGGATGTTCTGGCTCACACGGTAAAGCGTCTGGCCGCAATGGGAAGACCCGGGTTCGATTCCTGGGTCGGGAAGATCCCTGGAGAAGGAAATGGCAATCCACTCCAGCAGTCTTGCTTGGAAAATCCCATGGACGGAGGAGCCTGATAGGCTACAGTCCATGGGGTCGCAAAGAGTCGGACACGACTGAGCTACTTCAGTTTCACTTTCACTTTCACTGATCTTCAGATCCTTAGCTGTACCTGTGAAGACCTTACTTTCAAATAAGGTCAAAGTCTAGGAGTTAGGACTCTGGCATTTCTTTTGAGGAGAAAATATTCAACCCACAACAGACTTCCAAGAAAATATTGATTAGAAACAGGCTAATCTCTTAAGTTTTAATTTTTATAAAGATGGAATACTTATTTTTAATTAGACAGACTATTTTTAGGTTACATTTATTTGATCATCTCAACTTTTTGCTTCTTAGACCTTATTTTTGGAGTCTTTTTTTTTTTTCCTATGAGCTATGTTTCACAGAAGTCGCTTTAGTAAATTTCTTATGGGAGTAAATGCTGAGCTTTTTTCTTTTTCCTGAAAATGTTTTTATTTACTCTCATCATTAAAAGCAGTTATGCTGCATGAAGTGTTCTGAATTAAATTATTTTCTCATCATACCTTAAAATATCATTCTATTTTCTTGGCATTGATTTTGAGAAGGTGTCTATTGATGTTTCCCTTATAAGTCATTTCTTTTTGAATGCTTTAAAGAACTTCCTTTTGTATCTGATGTTCTGAAGCTTCACGACAATGTGATTTTATTAATACTGCTTGTCATACATTTTGATTTCTCTGAATGCATGTCTCCAATTGTTCTAGAAAATTATCTTGATTATCTCTTTGACTACTGTTTCTCCATTAAAAAAAAGGTTTTTATTTTGACACAGATTTTTATTGGTTTCTCATTCTTTTCTCCATGTCCTTTAAAATTTGTTTCATTTTTCATTTCCATCTTCTCATGTCTTTATACACCATTCTGTTAAATTTTCTTAACTGTATTTGTTTTATACAACCATTGTACTTCTATTTTACTGTTGTACTTTTATTTCATTGTTTTTCATTTCTAAAAGTTCTATTTGGTTCTTTTTCAAATAAGCTATGTTATTTTTGATGATATCTATTAATTGCTTACTTTTAAAATTATATTTTTCTATAAACTCTTTACACACAATCTATATCTGATATTTCCAATATCTTACACTCTTGGGACCCTGATGTTATTTTTTTCTGCTGACTTTCACTTATGGTAACTTGCTTTCTTATGTCATTGTATGTGTATGCTGTTTTTTGCGTTATGAACATATGCTGTATATAACTTTAGATTTGTTTCATCTTCTAGATAAGTTGAATCTCATAACGCATAATTTATTCTGTAAAAATTGAGGTCCTAACCAGAAAATATTTTCATCTACAGAGAATTTGTGTTTTTTTCACTTATGATATAAGGGCTGCTCCCAACCTTATGGTGTGAAATGAAACCATTTTAGTTCCATTCTCAACCTCAGGTTCAGCTTTCCTTCCTTGTGGGGCCCAGAATCATTTCTGATTCCAGCTGGGATCTGAATTNCTAACCAGAAAATATTTTCATCTACAGAGAATTTGTGTTTTTTTCACTTATGATATAAGGGCTGCTCCCAACCTTATGGTGTGAAATGAAACCATTTTAGTTCCATTCTCAACCTCAGGTTCAGCTTTCCTTCCTTGTGGGGCCCAGAATCATTTCTGATTCCAGCTGGGATCTGAATTTTTCCCCAGGTACATGTTGCTTTTACCTTACTATCTATTCCTTTTCAGTTCACATTAGTTTTAAAATGTTTGTTGTAAATTACTTTGGGAGATATTTTCAGGGTTGAGTATGCCATACAAAGAAACATAAATTTGAATTTTCTTTCTGCCATTTCACCATTGCCCTCTTTCTTCCTGGTACATTCAATAGATGCAGGAAGATGTGCTGTGTTTCTCTTTACCTTCCATTTACATAGCATAATGATCACTTAGAGTTGAATCTTATTTCACTAAACATGAGTTAGTAAAGCTGTTAAAATGTGGTTTTCAGATTTAGATGTGTATTCCAAATTTACAAATCAGTTCCATTTATTCATCATAAACTATGACTTCCTTTTTAAAATTAAAGATGTGACTTCTTAGGACAGCTATAAAGTCTTCTTGGAAATCATATTATTCTTAAAACAGATTTTGTCAAGTTAAGTTTAAGTGAATCAGAACATACGGATTATACATTCATTAAAACACACACATGGGTTGTGAAATGACAGAAAAATGTGTTTGGCAAAACCCATTTGGCAACATTCCAAAGCCAAAACATTTAAAAACTAGTATTTAATCATTTTCTAAACCTCAAACATGGCCAGATTTTTCAATACCTAATTATTTTACTTTTTGATAAATCTATTTTTTATGAAAGAGAATAACTTCTATTAATCTTAAATGCTCAATTCATAAACATTAGTAGTAAAGCTCTGTGTACCAGATCTTCCTGCATTTGCTCTTCCAGTAAACTAAAAAACTCAAAATAAGTGGGGTGACAAAGATGTGAGACCTGACCTGACCTCTTATTTTGTACATAGAAAAAGGCCTGTGTACACAGACAAGACATCATATATGCCAACAATTTAGCAATGCTCAAATTTCAAATATTCTACAATTAACTGACCAAGAAGATAAGGAGACATTTTGAAAAGATTTTTGATTATCACTTTAACTTTAGAAAAGTAATTATTATCTTCTGGGTTCTTAGATTCAAGTCATTATTTTCACATTCATGTACATCAACAATATCAGTTGCAAATGGGGCTATTAGGCCAGATTAGTGGTGTTTTTTTTTTTTAGAAAATTAGGTTTACTTTCCAGGTACTTAATGTAGCAACCCATTTGAATGTTCTTGCCTGGAAAAATTCCAGGGACAGAGGAGCCTGTGGGGCTACAGTCCATGGGGTCCCAAAGAGTCGGGCGTGGCTTAGCAACTGAGCATGCACATACCACTTATATGCTAATCTCAACTATGATACAAATGACCTTATTTACAAAACAGGAATAGATTCACAGATACATAAAACAAACTTATGGTTACCAAAGGGGAAAGGGAGGTCTGAAAGGGGGGAGGAGTAATAAAGGGTTTGAAATTAACAGATACACCTTACTGTATATTAAATAGATAAATAACAAGGATCTCCTGCATAGCACAGGGAACTATATTTAGTATCGTATAATAAACTATAATTTGAAAAAGTATATGTATGAATCACTTTGCTGTATACCTTAAACTAACACAACATTGTAAACCAACTATAATTCAATGAAAAAACAAAAACAGCATCATAGTCAATAAGGTAGATAACACTCTTCTCATTATACAGAACAAAAACATGAGGCTGACGTAGGTTATTCTAATGGAGATCCAGCCCTACGTTCTTCTTCAGTGAGAAATGTGCCTGTGTGTCCTCCCTCTGGCCAGACCCTCTGTGCTCCTCACTTCTACACCTCAGGGTCTTCAAAACCAACGTGGTCCAATTGCCTGGCTGAAATCTAGTATACTTAGCAGCAGCCTGAAAGTCTGAAAGTAATTTTCCAGGGATATATTCCTGATTTTTATATTCCTTAGCTCACCATGAAATAAAATCTAGAAAGAACAATTTAATTTGCTTCCTTCCCCACTTCATACCCAAAGCAGCACTCCTCTGACCTTGAGCATTTAAGTGATATGCATTGATACCTTTGGGGCCACACCATACTTTGCTACCCAGGGTTGGGGCCAGCCTTCCCAACTCCAGCCCAGGTTACTGGTGCATAACCAGAAACAGACATGAGTTCAGATGCTGTGCTAAGAAATTAAGCCTCAATCTCAGCCTTTGAGATTTCTGTCCTAAGAAGCCTTTCTGTCCTAAGAAATCAAGCCTGAGTCTCAGCCTTTCCAAGGCAATGCAATTTCCAGCTCTCCATTTTCAGTCTCACACTACTTTATTTCCACAGTGTGCCAATGGGTGGAATACCGTGCTCATAACCTCATGTTCTAATTCTTTCCTGAATCAAAGACATAATTCTGAGAAAAAAAAAATTAATTTTAGGCTTTGTTTTCTAGAGAATACAGTAAATGTATAATTATTTTTCCCAAGAAGCAGTGATCACTTTTCAATTCCATTTCTGCTTTTATTATGGGCAATAATGATCATATATATATTAGCAAAGCTTATTTATAGTCTGGATCCAGATAGATGTCTGTAACTGTCCTTGGTCCTTAAAATCTTAGCAGAAGAAAGAAGCTGCAAGGTCAATTTGCATATAAGAAAACTGACAATTTTTTGTTGTCAAGGGCTTCCTATAACCCTAATTTTGGGGCTTTGTATACATCAGGCTTTTTAAAAAGGGGAGTTGAAATGGAAATCTGTCTTTTTTTTTTTTTAATTCCAAGTTATATGTATAGAAGGGTCTTCCCAGATGGCTCAATGATAAAGAATCTGTCTGCCAATGCAGGAAGCACAAGAGATGCAGGCTTGACCCCTGGGTCAGGAAGACCCTTTGGAGAAAGAAATGGCACTTGCTCCAGTGTTCTTGCCTGGAAAATTCCATGAACGGTGGAACTGAGTGAGCTACAGTCCATGGGGTGGCAAAGAGTTGGACATGACTGAGTGACTGAGTGTGCACACATGCATATGTATAGATATGTGTAGATACATAAGCATGAAGCCACTGGATTAAATTCTTTGAAAAAAGATGACAGACATACCTTTAGAATCATGCAGGTGTTGTTTACATTCATTCATAGTAGCATCAGATCCTGTGTACAGGTGCTAATTTTTCAAAGTTATGGCAATTATGTTGTGGAAGTTTGGGCATGGGGCTTTATACAGAATATCCTGGAAGAATCTGCTTTTACTGCTGTCTTAAAATCTTATGAGTTATAACCTGATAGCATTAGAGAATAGAAGGTGAAGTGTTAAAACTAAGTCTATACCTACTATTACATTCATGATACAAATAAAATACTTCTTCAGAAAGCTCCACATGAAAAGCATCACATCTTTTAACAAGAGCATTTTGTTCTATTTACTGATTGTCAAATATCAGCTGATAGCAAGGAACATCATAAGTGGTCTTTGCAATGTTTCTAGCGTTAAGTAGCCACATTTCTCATAGGGTATAAAAGAAATAGAGCAAATAGTTCACCTAATTGTGTCTTATAATAATGTTTTCTTTAAAAATGTAAAATTATTAATGAAGTTAACCAGGTTGACTTGATGACTCATAACATTATTTTACATATTTATATGATATTAAGTTTCAAAGCAAAGGTAAAATGTGGTTCTTCTGCACCAAATATCAGTGATTTATTATTGAATGATCTATCCTTGCTTTCCCAGTTATGCTTCTGAGCAAAGTGGTACAAACCTTCAAGTTTTCTCTTCCTCAGTCATACTTCTCTCAAGTCCAATTCTGAATCACACAATGACATGCAGTTTGTGGGTTTCTGACTGTTTGCACAGAAGAAAAATCACTGTTTTTGTTTCATGTGTCTTTCTGCTCCACGTGGATTGGTTTAAGTAATAAGATGGAAAGGTTGTCAGCTCCTTGCACGTTTTTGTAGGCAGGAGCTGGGGCTCTGCCCCAGGGGTGTGTAACCCACATGATGGTCTAATAATGATCTATTCTAGTCAGGAGACAGTAATTTTCTTTCCTTTCTCTCTTCTTTTCCCTCGGCCCCCATTTCCTTCAAAGCCTAGAGCTGGTCTAGAAATTAATTTTCGTTGAAATTGTTAAGATCACTTTCAACTATTCCAGCAGAATTTCAGTTATTTTGAAAAACAACAACAACAACAACATTTCTTTCTTAAACAATCTGTGTAACTTTTCCAGAGGGCTTAGAAATTGACTTTAAGCCTAATAATACTCTCTGTTTAAATAGAAGGGACTATTTCTTTCTTTAGAGCCCAATCAAGAAGCAAACCTCTTCCAGACTCTAGTTTCTTAACCTGATATTTGGTAGTGAGAAGTTTTTCACTTGGTAAATACATTAATTGCATTATTTTCTAAATCTTTCTCATGTCAATTGAAAATGTAAGGTGCCTGTCAGGGAATCAGGAGAATGAGACCCTCTCTGCTCTGTCTCATGACCGAGTGGTTCTCTGGCTGTCTAGGTAGCCTGGCAGGCTTTTGTTGACAATGCCCATATCTCTGTAGATATCCATACGAAAACATAGCATTTCAGAGAAGTTCTCTACTCACACCACAGACATCAACACTATTTTTTCTTCTCAACTGAAATGTCCTGCTTTATTGAGAAAAGAGAGTAAATGAGAAAAGAGATGAGTACTTTCCTAATTTTCCATCGTAGGCCAAATCACCAGCCTGTCTTCTAGATCACACTTTCTCAAATCATTGGTTCGTGCTGCACTTGTCCATGTCCCATTGGTGCACTGATCCTCCATCTTCACTGAATCATTTCTTTCACATGATACTAGTCCACCAGACATTGTTCAAACCCATTTCGGTATCATGAAAACTTTTATGCTGCCTGGCTCAACAAGCGGTCCACTATCATCAGCTCCATCTGCTGCTTAGGACCATTCTTCATAGCTCAACCTTCCCAATTTTAAAATTTTGCCTGTATTCCATAGTAGTATACCTTTGGGTTTGCAAAGAGTCAGACATGACTGAGCAGCTAATCACAGCACAGCACTGGCTTCAGGACATGCAAAAAATTCTCAGTACAGCACACCTTTCTGGGACCTATCCAATTCACTAGTTCCCCACTCTGTTTTCATTGCAAATGGTTCTTTCAAACAAATATCTAAAAATCGGTGTTCTTTGGGTGAGGTTCTGAACCTACCTCTCTTGTCTTTCTCTATATTCCCACCCTACGAAGAATTGATGCTTTTGAACTGTGGTGTTGGAGAAGATTCTTTTTTATCATGGGGTCGCAAAGAGTCAGACACGACTGAGTGACTGAACTGAACTAGCTGAAAAGACCATTTGCCTTTCACCTCCTGGAAAGGAAGTGCCCCCCACCTCCAGAAGTGTCTGCTTTGGCCCCCAGCAGCCCCGTGCACCCTGAACATGGTTCTGAACTCGACACCTAGTGCCTGCTCTTCCCCCTGGGCCAAGCCGTGATGCCAACCTCCTCCACTTCCGAGTACAGGTTCCCCCTCTAACCCCTAGACCCCCCAGCCTGGGCACTGAGCTCAGTGTCAGTCCTCNCCAGGAGTGTCTGCTTTGGCCCCCAGCAGCCCCGTGCACCCTGAACATGGTTCTGAACTCGACACCTAGTGCCTGCTCTTCCCCCTGGGCCAAGCCGTGATGCCAGCCTCCTCCACTTCCGAGTACAGGTTCCCCCTCTAACCCCTAGACCCCCCAGCCTGGGCACTGAGCTCAGTGTCAGTCCTCCGGCACTGCTCCAAATGCCTAAAGCTACAATGCCCTCCCACTGTCTCAGCTCCTGATCAAGCCCAGCCCAGGCCTCGGACCCACAGAAAAGGTAGAACAGGGCTGAGATGATTTAAGCAACTCTGATCATTGGCTTAGCACAAGCCGCCATCATGTGCTTTTTTAGAAATAACAGGACCTGGAGGAGGGAGAGGATAAAGGTGTGCTAGTCACAGTCTCCACCCCACCCTCCTCCAGAGAAGAGCAAAGGGGAAATGAGGAAGGGGCTTTGTGGGAATGGTCAATTCCTGAGTCTCCAGATGGGGGCAGCTGGGATGGGCAGGGCCACTGTGTCATTCATTATCTTCCACCAGCCAGTCTGCGGGTAAATTACTTTAACTCTGAGGAGTCACGGTCTCCTTGTCTATTAAGTGGAGAGAATAACCAACGACCATACAAGGACGGCTGTGAAGAATAAGCAAACTGTAAAGTGCCCTTAGAAATGGCAGACATTTCCCACAGTCTTGGGAGGCAGGGGCTTCAAGTAAGGTATTCGACTGCGAGGGAAACGGGAAACTGGGAACCCATTCTATTTGGCAAACCTTCTAGACAAGGCACATGTCTTCAGGGATGTCAAAAACATTGATTGAGACCTGTTTCCTGGTCTCACGCACTCACTGTCTGGTGAGGGGAAAGCTCCACCCACATTGTACAATAAGGCAAAGCAAACACATGTTACTGGATGGATTCTGTGGAGAGGATGGGACATTTCATATTCTAGACAAGGCACATGTCTTCAGGGATGTCAAAAACATTGATTGAGACCTGTTTCCTGGTCTCACGCACTCACTGTCTGGTGAGGGGAAAGCTCCACCCACATTGTACAATAAGGCAAAGCAAACACGTGTTACTGGATGGATTCTGTGGAGAGGATGGGACATTTCATTCTGGTCTCAGAGTTTTGGAGGCTTTTAAAAATAATATTATAATAATTATTAGCATAATATTTTCTTTGTGAGTGCTTGCTATGGGCCAGGCACCTCTAAGTATTTACATGGCCCACCTCATTTATTTCTCATAAAAAGCCTATGAACTGGTTCACAGATGATAAACCTGAAGCACAAAGCAATTCACTTCTTTCTTGGCCTCATGCAACTGGTAAATGGTGGAACTGGAATCTGAACCTATCAGACTGCTCCTCTAGCACACAAGGGGTGTAGTCAACCTAGACAGATCTCAGAGACTCTCTGCAGCTGAAAGGCTCTGATAAGGCCTGCAGGGATGAGTCATTGAGGGAGGACACCGACTCACTCATGGCCTCTCCTGCTCCTGGGCAGCTCTGACCACTGGCCCAGGGCCTCCACTGTGATGCTGCCCTGGTCTGTTCAGGAAGTTGGCCACAGCTCTGTACTCCCCAGGGCTCCATGTGGGCACCAAATACCAAGGGAGATTGATGTAAGAAACTGTATGTCAATGTACATTTGCATCGCGGCTCATTTATGAAGTAATTTGTGCTTATTTTAAAAGGTAGTCAGAGGGGGAAGAATTTGTGAATTCCAGCTCTGCCTCATACTCGGCTGTGTGACCTCAGGCAAATCTAAGCCTCTCTGAACCTCAGCTTCTTCATCAGTAAGTATGGTTAACAGTTCTCATTTCAGGTAATCGTTGTAAAGAAGAAAGGAGGAACATGTCTAGTGTAGCACCTGGCACACCATTGGCTTAATATGTTGGGATGAATCAGACGACTTAACAAAGGATTTCCATTGGAAAATAATTTTTTCCCCATAATATTTGGTGGTAACAGTAGCACTTTTAACTAGTATTCACCTGTCACTAAGTTAAATCCATTACTAGCATTCTCTCATTTAATCCTTAAAAGCATCGCTTTCTTCAACTGATGTAGCTTTAGAACGACAGAAAGAATATGTCCAACACATTAATTTTACTCATACATGGGGAGAGAGAAATAGACTGTAAAGATGAGATACTGTAAGGTACAAACTTCCTATATGCCAGATACCGTTTTATAGACATGGAGCTTGAGGCACAAAGAGGTTAAATAACTTGCCCAAAGTAACTCAGCCAGGATTCTTAACATTCTACTATACTAAAATAATGAAAGAAAAGTCACAGCAAGAATGTGTAAGTGTCACATTCTAAGAGCTTCAGGGATTGGCGTCACCCCCCACAACCTGAGCCCTGTCATCATCCCTCTTCTGCCAGTGTCCACTCTCACCCTCACCCTAGTGCCATGGCTTGCTCCCTAGCTCTGCCCCACCACTCCTAGGCAGGCCTGTTTTAGGCCCTGGTCCTCTTCTGGAATCTCAGCCTCTCAACCAGCCTCTCTGCCTCAGTCCCCTATACCCTATCCTCTACAAAACCACTGGGGACATCTTCCCATACACTCCTCTACTCAAGAATACTGTAAGGCTCCCTGCCACCTAGAACTGAAGACCCCAGTGGGTTGAAGAGGATCAATAAAGGACTCAGGGTCCCAACAAGATCTGTCTGGAGTAGTCTCCTCCTCTTTGGCCCCAGACTTCTCACTTGCTGGCTTATAAGTCCCAGAACAGGGCGAGTCAGCAAGGCTTTTCCTGACCACTCTATTTAAACTTACACCACTCCCGACTGCTTCCCTCCACCTGTACCCAACACACCCTTGCTTCCTGCCTGCTTTAGTGTTCTTCAACCATCTCTCATCACCTGGCCCCACACATTTCAAGTCTTTACTGTCTCTCTTTCTCTCCTAGAATAGAAGTCCCATATGGCAAGGGATTTTACCTTCTTTATTTTTCCCTGCTGTAACTGCAGCACCTAGAACTGTTTCTGGCACAGAGGAAGAACTCATAAGCGCTTCCCTGGTGGCTAGAATCTGCCTACCAACACAAGAGACATGAGTTTGACCCTGGGTTGGGAAGATCTCCTGGAAGAGGGGATGGCAACCCACTCCAGTATTCTAGCATGGAAAATCCCAGGGACAGAGGAGCCTGGTGGGCTACAGTCCCTGGCATTGCAAAGAGTCGGACATGACTTAGCGACTAAGTAATAACAAGAACTCATAAATAGCTGCTGAATGAATAAACATTTAAAATGCCTCTAAGAAGCAGGTGTCCAAACAAAACAATGGTGGGGGTATGGCTAATGTTTCTGGCCTCCTCTTTGCTCCTGAGAACACTTCTGGAAGACGAGAGATGCCTCGATTAAAATGTCTAAAGGCCAAAGTCTTCCCAGGATTTACAAGAGTTCCCTGTAAGACCCTGGGCCCTCATCCTCCCATTCCTTTTCTGAACTTTTACAAACACACACACCTTCTCTCTATCCATCATACTGAAAGCAGTCAGCATCCATCCTAAACTCCTCTGCCAGCCTCATCTCTGAGTCCCACCTTCAAGCCAGGCGATTCCCCTCCTGGACACCACTAGAGATGCTCTCATCTTCCTCCCACGTATCCATCTGTACTTTACCTACTCTTGAAGATAATACCAAATGCAGCCGCCTCTGCATCCACCTCCTCCAGGAAGCTTTCCAGGCCCTCTCCAGCCTCCAGAAAACACTCCCCCACACCCACTGCTGTTTCCACCAGTCACATGGAAATTAGTCATGAACTACTTTGTCACTTGCCTGCTATGACTGAGCTGAACTGTTACCAAAATCTGTTCATTTAAAAAACAAAACAAAACATGTGTGTCTTGTTTTCCCAAGAATACTGTGAGGCTTTGGGAGGAGAGGCTGGGCCTTAACCATATTGTCATCCACATGGTACAGGGCCTGGGGCACACAGTAGGTGCTAAATGTATGCTTTTTAATTAACTGCCCAACATAAGTCACTGTTTCAATCAGGTCACTTCCTCAATTATAGATACCTGGACTAGCTTCTCCCAATGCCCTGATTTCTTTCTTCAGGGCCTGCTCTGACCTTGGTTATCTGCAAACCCAGTGTGTTCTCAAAGGGTATCAGACACTTTCTAATCACACACACCCATGCACTAGGCAGATGAGGATGTCCAGGAAAGAAACAATATGTAAAGTCCCACAGGTCTGGAAAAGGAAAGGACATAGTTGTTTCAGGCAAACCCAGACATTCAGAGTGTTTCAATTTCTTCAAATAACAGAGGAGAAAACAAAACAAACGAAAAATACATAGTAAAATAAATTTAAAAAAAAAACAAAACATGATGTTTTAGGTGACTTACTGCAGAAAACCAACACTCAAGGCCCAGGTGCACCTTCTGAGTACCAGCTCTAAGTAAACCGAGATTAGAACAAAAGGCAGAAAAATCTCAAGCTACTTCTGAGCTTGGAGAGATGAGAATCAGGGAGGAATGGAGGGGGCCCTCTGTGCTGCAGAATCTCTCTGTGCGGACCCATGTCGGATCCAGGGAAGGTGTCCTGGATGTCCTCGCTGTGAGGTAAGTGAGCTGTGACCAGCCCGATCACATCTAAGGAAGCAGGCACACCTGGGAGCAGAAGGCAGCATGCCAACTCAACCAGCTGTCATCCTCTATCTACAGCTCGCCAATCAGGACTCCCAGATTATCTAGGCTTTTTTAAAATTTTGAATGGCAAACACTTCACTGGGTTCAAAGAGTACAGATGTATCCAGGAAATGTGCCCCTCCTACTCCTGTCACATCAACCCAGTCTGTCCCTGTTCTGAAACCAGTAACTATGGTTATCAGCGGCTTGTATCTCATCACTGATGGTGTTTATGTACATACACGCAAACAGAAATATGTATTCTTTCTTACAGGGGGCAGACTACACACATCCCTATGCCTAGCTTTTATCTTTTAAAGGAATGAACTTGCACTAGGACAGCGAGACAGAGGATCTCTACACAAAGAAAAAGAGGTGAGTCTATGTGAAAGGCCCATGAAACAAAAAGACATTCTGGAGGACATGTACACAAGGAGAGAAGACTGAGGGAATACTCCAGAGGACGGATGTGTGAGGAAAGAGGGCTGAGGGAATATTCTAGAGGACCAGTGTGTGAGGAGAGAGGGCTGAGGGAATACTCTGGAGGATAGGTCTGTGAGGAGAGAGGGCTAAGGGAATACACTGGAGGATAGGTGTGTGAGGAGTGAAGGCTGAGGGAATATTCTAGAGGACTCATGTGTGAGGAGAGAGGGCTGAGGGAATATTCTAGAGGACCAGTGTGTGAGGAGAGAGGGCTGAGGGAATACTCTGGAGGACAGGTGTGTGAGGAGTGAAGGCTGAGGGAATATTCTAGAGGACCAGTGTGTGAGGAGAGAGGGCTGAGGGAATATTCTAGGGGATACGTGTGTGAGGAGAGAGGGCTGAGAGAATTCTCCAGAGGACTCGTGTGGGAGGTGACTGAGGTTAAAGGTCCAGTCACTGCAGGCACTACTGCTCTGTGATGACCCTAATCCCAAGCCAGCCGATGAGACCCCTTGGGGTTGCAGGGCAGGCAGTGGGATCTACCATTCTGTTGGCATTAAAGCCCCACTGGCTAAAAGCTCCAATCAGACTCGCTGAGCTCTTCACCTTCAAGAAGAGAGAGGAAGCATCTATAGGAGAGGGACTAACCTAATTCCCATGGCAGTGACTGAATGGGTACTGACCATGGGGGACACAGGAAGGAACTGTGGAGGAAAAGCAATCATTTCCTCTGGAACTTGGGAGGGACCGAGAAGGGGAAGTTGGGTTTGAGACTCTAAGGAAACAGACTTTAAATTGCTGAAAGAATAGGAGGGCTCTGAAACCTGAGATTGAGGAAGTAAACGATTCTGATGCTCTGAAATGCAATTCTAACTGTGCAGTGGAGGATGGGGGAAGGGCAGAGGGGATTGAAGACAAGAAGGCACAGAGGGAGGGGCAGGCGGGTGAGGAGGACAGGGAGGGCAGACAGGGCTTTTTAGGAAGCAGGCAGCTCACCATTATGCTTCAGAGCTGGACCTGGTGGCAACCTGACTGGATACGAACTCCCCCTCTCGCTCCTAGTTGTGAAATCTGGAGACGTCAGTGAACCCCTCTGCACCTTAATTTCCTCGTTAGTGACTGAGGATCATGAGAGTATTTCTCTAATGGGGCTGACACAAGAATGAAGTGAGGGCTTCCCTGGTGGCTCAGCGGTTAAAAAATCTGCCTGCCAAGGCAGGAGACTCAGGTTCGATCCCTGGACGAGGAAGATCCCACATGCTGTGGAACAACTAAGCCCAGGAGCCACAGCTACTGAGCCTGTGCTCTAGAGCCCAGGAGCCGCAACTACTGAGCCCACGCGTGCCCTGCAGCTACTGAAACCTGTGCCCCCTAGAGCATGTGCTCCACAGCAAGAGAAGCTACCGCAATGAGAAGCCCGCACACCGCAACGGAGTGTACCCTCCACCCACTGGCCACAACCAGGAAAAGCCCAGAGGCAGCAACAAAGACCCAGAACAGCCAAAAATAAAATAAATAAATGTATATTTTTTCTTCCAAAAAAAGGAATGAATGAGTTAGTATTTACAGAACCTTCACATGGTGCTGGCATGTGAATGTGAGAGAATAGAGCCACGCAGTTGCACAGGGAACCTTGACAAGGTGAGTTGTTGAAAAGCACAGGTCCCATCACTGGGAGAAGGAAGTGAAACAAAAGAATCCCCCGAGACAGCCTCCTCCCAGACCATGAACCAGAGGAGGACAGTGAGACGAGCTGAGACTACACAACACGCCCAGACCACAGGAAGGGCTGGTGGTCATCTTGAGCCAAGAGGTCCAGAGGTATCAAGGGACCCTGGGAAACAGGACTTTGGCTCCGACTCTGGGCACACGATGTGGCCCCTGTTGAAGAGAGCTATCCTTAGACTGATACGTCAAGATCCAACACTGACATGAGAAAGGGTAGGAGGTGGGGGAAGTCTGGAGTTTTAGGAAAGGATATTTAGATAATTTCAATGCCATCCACCTCCCTGTTTGGCCTCGAGCACTGGAAACTCTGGCAGGTGAGACCACTGAACTGCACCTGTGGGGGCACTCTGGGGACACCCAAAAGCAGTCCCGGAGCCCTCTGGGAACTGAGAGCACGTGATGTCAAGGAGTGTCCATGCCTTTCTGGGATAGGATTCTTGACAGTTGGCAGAGAATTATGATAGATTTGGCATGCTGCTGCTGCTAAGTCACTTCAGCCATCTCTGACTCTCAGCCCCATAGGCGGCAGCCCACCAGGCTCCGCCATCCCTGGGATTCTCCAAGCAAGAACACTGGAGTGGGTTTCCATTTCCTTCTCCAGTGCATAAAAGTGAAAAGTGAAAGTGAAGTCGCTCAGTTGTGTCCGACTCTTAGCGACCCCATGGACTGCAAGCTACCAGGCTCCTTCATCCATGGGGTTTTCCAGGCAAGAGTACTGGAGTGGGTTGCCATTGCCTTCTCCGAGATTTGGCATAACTAGATTCAAAAAGGCATCTGGTTAGAGGTCAGGAAAGCAAAAGGCAGAGACTGAGGCAGGGGTCCACAAGCAAGCCGATGAAAGATCATATCAGGAGGGGAGGACTCTAGCAGAGGGTTCTACACTAATAAGCATTTTACTGGCAACTTGGGCGATGCTAGGGAAAGCACATTAAACAGGATCCTGAAAGAGCTCAAGGGAAAGGGTTGCACAGAATTTAACACACTGAAATTTAACAGCAATGCTTGTTCTGAATCAGATTGGAAGAGGCTTGCATTTAAATTCTAAAGAACATGTTAAGGACAGGGGAGAAGCAGTTTAGCAACACCCCATGTTAAAAAGATCTGGTCAAGAGAATTCCATGGCGGTCCAGTGATTAGGACTATGCAGTGGGTGCAGGTTCTATTCTGGGTTAGAGAACTAAGATTCCTAAGTTGTGTGGTACAGCCAAAAAAAAGAAAAGATTTTGTCAGGAGTATTGTCAGTGAGTCATTAATGTAAAGTAGTTGCCAGAAAAACTGATGCAATCTTGGGCTGCATTAAAAGAAATAGAATGGGCTGAATTAGGGAGGGGATACCTGCCTTCCTCTGCTGTGGTCACACCACACCATGAAAGTGTGGTACAGCCAAAAAAAAGAAAAGATTTTGTCAGGAGTATTGTCAGTGAGTCATTAATGTAAAGTAGTTGCCAGAAAAACTGATGCAATCTTGGGCTGCATTAAAAGAAATAGAATGGGCTGAATTAGGGAGGGGATACCTGCCTTCCTCTGCTGTGGTCACACCACACCATGAATATGACAGATGATCTGGGCACTAGCCTCACTGTATTAAAAGAATACAGACAAAAATGGAGTTTGTTCAGAGAAGAACCACAGGAAAACACCCAAACCCACATCAAGGGTTGTAAATCTGGAAGAAAACTCAGGAGAGGACAAGAGGGCTGTCTTTAAGTATCATATTTTACTTATTAGGAGATGTTTATTTTTTTCAGCTACAGAATGTCTGAAAGCAGAATTATCTTATAATACCCTAGCATCTAACAGTCTCTAGGCTAGAGTGCAGCTGTGGCATAGTTGTCATTGCCACTATCATATGGAAATTTGACTATTATTCCCTGTGACATGTCTGGACAACTGCAAACCTCAATACTTCAAGAGCCAGAACATTCAAGGACGATTTGAGGAAAAAATGTGAGTCCTAGAAAAAAGAATTCCAAAGACAATAGAGATTAAGAAATACATCACCACTTCACCAGAATATAATATGTCAAAAAAAAAACAATGAACATAACTTGATAACTCTGAGTCAAAAAGCGATTTGACAGATTTGGATTCCAAAAGTGACGTTTCCAAAATGCTGTAACTAATTTCTTTTCCTTTTTATGTGGATGCAAGAGTGATATGGACAAAAAACTTATATCTAAAATCTAAGAGCATTCTTTCAGTAAATATAAACATTTTAAGTGATAACAAAGTATTGTTCTTCAGTTTAACTGGAAGTACTTTCTATTTCTTGCAGGTTCATAAGAGAACGGTATATCTTACAATCAACAATATCACAGATTTGATTTAAAAGACAGTGTCTGGGGACTTTCTTGATGGTCCAATGGCTAAGACTCTGCAATCACAATGCAGGGGGCCCAGGTTCAGTCCCTGGTCAGAAAACTAGATCCCACATGCTGCAACCAAGAGTTCATGTGCCACTAACGATTCTGTGTGCAACAACTAAAAAAAGATTGCATGTGCCACAACTGAAAAAAAAAAAATCCTGTAGCTGCAATGAAGACCAGATACAGCCAAATAAATATTAAAAAAAAAAAAAAAAGTATCTGAAGAGCTTTCAAGTGGAAGAGAGACTATAGTATCCTTCTCTATGATTCCAAGGAGGAAGAACTAGGCCCAGATGCCAGAAGCTATAGGGAGCCAGGACAGGGTATAGGAGGCACTGTCCAAAGATGGAATGGGTCACCTCAGAGGCGAAAGCCAGGCTGGACCACACTGGGGAAACCAAGCACCCGTGTGACAGCCCTGTGGTCTCCAGGTCTGACTGAGAAAACTCACCACAAAGAGAAAGGCAACCCATCTTTCTTTGTTACCCACCTATGTGCTTAGCTCAGTTATCCTCTTAAAAAGTCACCACTTAAAGATAAAAGCCATTTAGGAAACACCACTGAAAGGGGGATCTGAAGCAGAGTGGAACATGGCCTGCAACTGTGTTCTCAGACTCTGGTGGGCCAGCTGGGGGTCACCTACATGCCTGCTCTGTGCCAGGTGTGTGACAGGTATGCTACATACCCTGCCCCAGTTAATCCTCACGGCCCCCTGTGAGACAAGCACTGTCACCATCTTACAGAAGAGAAACCTGCACTCAGAGCAAGTCAGTGGCTTTACCAAGGTGTTACTGCCACTCTGAAGGCCATGGTCAGTCTGTGACACATGCTTCAAATAGAGGGACCTCCAAAAGTTTTGACTAGCAGAATGAATGGAGTGCTCAGCTGAGCAATCAATGAATGAACCAACTTGGCCTCATATTGGCAGCACAGATGCCAGGAGAACAAAGAAAGAGGAAAGCTGTCTCAGCGTTCCACCCCACCCTCTGTCAGAAGCTCCCACAAGCACAAAACTCTTGCCATTTGCTCGCTGCTGAAGCCATTTATTCCAACACATAAAGCAAGGGTGTTTCTGAGACGTCTGTGCCAGAGAACAGGTGCCAGCAGCTCTGCTCAAGTGTCAAAGCTGTAAGCACACCAGGTTGCCATGCCTCCCACCTGCCAGGTTAATGCTGGCGCGGGCAGAAGCTGAGCTCAGCTTCTGCCCCCTCCCAGGGCCAGGGTGTCCAGAGGGCGGGACAGTCAGCCAACTCCCCGCCCTACGTGTTCCAGTTGCCTGGAGACATCCAGTCCAGTCCCAGGCCGGCCGGCCAGCAGGCCCAGGCTTCCTCCTCCACTGGGGAGATCAACTCAAAGCGGGCACCAGAGACCAGAGCAGCACCCACCTGAAGGGGATAGTCAGGGGCTTACGAGACCATAGAAGGGGAGAATCAAGTCACTTCTGATGATGACCCACAGTGCTCCGTGAGCAGGTGACATCGGTAGAAATGATTCCAACGAAGGAGGAGGGGATCATAGAGGTCCTTGCCCAGTCCAGCTTTGCTGCCTTAGCCACGTGCAGGCACGTAACACCTTCTCTTAATCCATGGGTTCAGCACCCATGACTCCTCTATGCATCCCCCTCAGGCTGACCCTGAGGGAGGAGACCTCCTGTAGTGAGGTGGTGAAAAGTAAGGGCAATTACTATTGTTCTACAGCAGATAGAGCCACCGAAGCACAGAACAGGCACACTGAGGGCACAGAAAGTGATAGATGTCCCATATTCTGAGACCCTAACTGAGGCATTCCAAATGGGCTGCCTTCCCGATCAACTGAAAGATGGGGGTTGCCCATACTGACCCCCTTCACACAGAAGACGGTGAGGCAAAAGCACAGACAAGGCTTTAGTCGGGCCCAGCCTTAAGCACCCCTCGACCCTTCTGTTCCCCAACCCCCACTACCTTCTGGTCAGAATACCTGTCCAGCACATGGAGGGCAGCGCAGACCTCCTAACAGATTCCCCACCCCTGATTCTCACATGAGCTTATCTTGCACAACCTGATCTGCCTGAAGGAGCACACTGACTATCCCTTTCCAATGGTTCCCACTGCCTGCAGGGTTAGGGCCATACTCACCCCTCTCACCAGTACTCAAGGCTAGCCTGATTCCAGCCTCAGCTTCCACAGTTCCCCTAGGCAGCCCCCATATTTCTACCACGTGACATCCTAAACACACCCTTATGTTTCCATATCTCTTTGTGCTCCACCTCTCCCCATCTCTGCCTATGGAAATCCTATCTTTCAAGGCCCATCTCAATAACCAACTGCCACCTCCTCCAGGAGGTCTCCCCTGACTCCCTCACACTGTGACTGTCTAATGCAACATTCTAAACTCTTATCTTGATGTGTGGGCATCTATGGGCCTGTCTAAGGCACCTTCCTCCACATGTTAGATGAAAGCTCTGCTTCTGTGATTCAGCACAGTACCCCTCGGTGTGGCAGCTGAACACCAAGCTCTAGGTCACCATGCTCCATGCTAGCCCAGACAGCACCCTATTTACAGTCCTTTCTGATTCCTTCCTTCACCTACTTCTAGCTGACTCATTCCCCATTCTCTCAAGGTTTAGCTCTCAGCTGACAGTTAATTGGAGATAAATTAACCAACATAATATCCTTCCCAGTTAAATTCTATATATTTTTAATATAAATGTATTTATTTTAATTGGAGGTTAATTACTTTACAATATTGTATTGTTTTTGCCATACATCAACATGAATCCACCACAGGTATACACATGTTCCCCATCCTGAACCCCCCTCCCTCCCCGAACCACCCCTCTGGGTCATCTCAGTGCACCAGCCCCAAGCATCCAGTATCATGCATCAAACCTGGACTGGCAATTCGTTTCATATATGATATTATACATGTTTCAATGCCATTCTCCCAAATCATCCCACCCTCTCCCTTTCCCATAGAGTCCAAAAGACTGTTCTATACATCTGTGTCTCTTTTGCTGTCTCGCATACAGGGTTATCGTTACCATCTTTCTAAATTCCATATATATGTTGAAACTGGAGCCTATTATACAGAGTGAAGTAAGCCAGAAAGAGAAGCGCCAATACAGTATACTAAATTCTATATTTTTAACAAAGGCCCTTTGGAGACAAAGGCTGAAGACAAAGGTGGGAATTTTAGGCCCCAGAACTCTGGGGGCAGTAGTTCTGATAAGGGAAGATGTGGCACCAAAGCGCTGTGCAAGCCAGGACTACCAGGGTGCTGAACTGTTTCAGTCGTGTCCGACTCTTTGCGAGCCCGTTGGACTGGAGCCCGCCGGGCTCCCCTGTCCATGGGATTCTCCAGGCAAGAATACTGGAGTGGGTCGCCACGCCCTCATCCAAGGAATCTTCCCTACCTAAAGACTGAACGCTTATCTCGTGTCTTCTGCATTGGCAGACAGGATCTTTACCGCTAGTGCCACCTAGGAAGCCCCAGTCCAAAGCACAGGAGACGTGCTAGAAAGGGGAGGTGCAGCTTGGTGCTGAAAAAAGGAAGGCCAGATCCAATTATGCTGCCCAAGCCTGGTCACAGGCTCACAGCCTGACAGAAATGGAGGATGGAGAACAGACTCTGATCTGACCAGGTGACTTTGAGCCAGGAATCACACGTTCTGGCCTCCACTCGGTATCAGGAACCCTTGATACTTCCCTGACAGTTCAATGGTTAAGACTCCATGATTCCACTGAAGGAGGTGTGGTTTCCCTCCCTGGTTGGGGAACTAAGATCCCACACGCTGCAAAGTACAGCTAAAAAAAACTCAATTAAACAAACAAAAATACAAGAAGCCTCTGAGCCTCAGTTTCCCCATAGGTTAAAAACAAAAACAAGCTGGCAGGAATGAGAAGTAGATGATCTCAGAGGTCCCTTTCAATCTGACATCTCAAATTTCCGTGACTCATAGTCTCTACTCGTCCTCCCTCCTGAGAGGTCAGTATCATTTGAAACTACCTGCTTCCACTCCCCCCTTACCTTGAGCCCCACCTGAGTCCAAAGGGAAAGCTAAGGCTAAAGATCTCCCAGCCAATCAGCAGGCAGCAGGCAGCAGGCAGGCCCCTCTCAGCGTAGGGAGAAGAAAGGGGCAGAAGTGGGGGAAGATGTTGGTTTCTATGGACACACAAATGCTACTCTCTCTTACTCCATTTGTCCCAACCCAGAAAGACAGTCAGCTGATTGCCTTTGCTTCCCTGACCTACCTTTTTAAGAGATTACCACTGCCTGCCAAATGTAAGTGCTGCCCTAAAATCAGGACATATAAGGTCTCTCTGCCTGGATCTGAAGGGTTTCAAATGGGTAGAGTGAGCGTGATGCAGAATGAAACTTGGAGGCAATCTAGGCCATGGTGTGCAGACCTGCCAATTAACGTTCTTTAAAAATAGCCTCGTTCTTCTCTTATGCTGAAGATAAAGATGAAGTTTCAGCAATAAACAGACATCTGCTGGAGCTTCTGAAGAAGATTACAGCATAAACACCCCCAGAGAACAGCCATAAACAGCCCAGAGCTTTCTCCAGGCGCCTGCTGCCTCCTGCTCACCAACAGTAGGGGAGAGGTGAGGGGCTGGAAAGACAGAGAAAGGGGTGCTGTTCAGAGGCTGGGGAGGACACAGCAGGAAGAAGTGGTGGGGGAGAGCCCACCTTGGCAGAAAACGGAGAACTGGCTGCCATCTGCAGGGAAATAAAAGCTCAGGGATCCACCAAGAAAATTTCCAGGAAGTCATCCAGAGGATGCCATGCCAGTGTCATTCAACTGAAAATGGGTCACTCCTTACAAGTGGAAAAGAACGGACAGTTCTGAGCACCTGTCTAAGTGGGGTACTTCACAAATATTTTATTTCTACAGCAATTCCCTGAGTTCGCTGTGATACCTCCTTTTTTGGTTGTTGTTACAGACTAGGGCTTTTTTAAACACTAGGGTTCGTTGATGCCCAAGGCCACGTGGCTCCAGTTCAAGCTCAGGTCTGCCTTAGCACATATGTCTGTGCCTTTGTCACCTGCACCCAGAAAGTGCCCCTGAGTGTCTGAGTGCCCAGACTCTCTGCACCCACAGATCCAGCCCAAGGAGGGTCCTAAATGGAGAGGCGACAGAGCAGGGTAGAAGGGCAGGAGTCAGGCCATGCCTGGCTAATTCAGATAACTGCTGAATCTCGGCAGCCCCACGGGTCCTTTGGTTTTCCAGCCTGAGAGAGGAGTGAAGAGGGAAACAGGCATAACTATATTCCTAGACTATGGAAGGAGCCAAGGAGACCGGGGACATTAGTGCCACTGAGGAAGAGAACTGAGGACTGGGGGGCTGCTCTTCATTGAATTCTCTTTGTACTGAGTGGACATGTTAACATGTGTGGAGTGAATAGCCTCATCTGTGCGGAGGGTGGTGAATGTCATGTATCCAGGTACGTGGTGGGGAGGCTGGGTGAGCACCACCATCTATGCATGTGTGTATGGAGGTGAGTAGCATCACTTGTGTGGTTTGTGTGTGTGAGTATACATGGGGCGGGGGAGGGTGAGTACCATCATCCATGCACGTGGTAGGGGAGAGGTGAGT
>SJYX01008780.1:545688-601353 GCA_006410675.1 Oreotragus oreotragus | reverse complement strand
AGTCACCATCTGCAGGGATTTTGGAGCCCAACAAAATAAAGCCTGACACTGTTTCCACTGTTTCCCCATCTATTTCCCACGAAGTGATGGGACCAGATACCATGATCTTAGTTTTCTGAATGTTGAGTTTTAAGCCAACTTTTTCACTCTCCTCTTTCACTTTCATCAAGAGACTCTTTAGTTCTTCTTCGCTTTCTGCCATAAGGGTGGTGTTATCTGCATCTGAGGTTACTGATATTTCTCCTGGCAATTTTGATTCCAGCTTGTACTTCATCCAGCCCAGCATTTTGCATGATGTACTCTGCATATAAGTTAAATAAGCAGGGTGACAGTATACAGCCTTGATGTACTCCTTTCCTAATTTGAAACCAGTCTGTTTTTCTATGTCCAGTTCTAATTGTTGCTTCTTGACCTGCATACAGATTTCTCAGGAGGCAGGTCAAGTGGTCTGGTACTCCCATTTCTTGAAAAATTTTCCACAGTTTGTTGTGATCCACATAGTCAAAGGCTTTGGCATAGTCAATAAAGCAGAAGTAGATGTTTTTCTGGAACTTTCTTGCTTTTTTAATAATCCAACAGATATTGGCTTGGAAATTTTTGAGCATTACTTTGCTAGCATGTGAGATGAGTGCAATTGTGTGGTAGTTTGAACATTTTTTGCATTGCCTCTCTTTGGGATTGGAATGAAAACTGACCCTTTCCAGTCCTGTGGCCACTGTTGAGTTTTCCAAATTTGCTGGCATATTGAGGGCAGCACTTTCACAATATCATCTTTTAGGATTTGAAATAGCTCAACTGGAATTCCATCACCTCCACTAGCTTTGTTCGTAATGATGTATCCTAAGGCCCACTTGACTTCGCATTCTAGGATGTCTGGCTCTAGGTGAGTGATCACACCTTCGTGGTTATCTGGGTCATGAAGATCTTTTTTTTTATATAGTTCTGTGTATTCTTGTCACCTCTTCTTAATATCTTCTGCTTTTGTTAGGTCCATACCATTTCTGTCCTTTTTTGTGCTCATGTTTGCATCAAATGTTACCCTTGGTATCTCTAATTTTCTTGAAGAGATCTCTAGTGTTTCCCATTCTATTGTTTTCCTCTATATCCTTGCACTGATCACTGAAGAAGGCTTTCTTATCTCTCCTTGCTATTCTTTGGAATTCTGCATTCTAATGGGTGTATCTTTCCTTTTCTCCTTTGCCTTTAGCTTCTCTTCTTTTATCAGGTTTTTGTAAGGCTTCCTCAGACAACTACATTTGCATTCCAGTCCCCTATAATGAAAAGGACATCTTTTTTGGGGTGTTGTTTCTAGAAGGTTTTGTAGGTCTTCATAGAACCGTTCGACTTCAGCTTCTTCGGCATTACTGGTTGGGGCATAGACTTCAATTACTATGATATTGAATGATTTGCCTTGAAAACAAACAGAGATCATTCTGTCTTTTTTGAGATTGCATCCAAGTACTGTATTTCAGACTCTTCTGTTGACTGTGAGGGCTACTCCATTTCTTCTAAGGGATTCTTGCCCACAGTAGTCGATATAATGGTCATCTGAGTTAAATTCACCCAATCCAGTTCATTTCAGTTCGCTGATTCCTAAAATATCGATGTTTACTCTTGCCATCTCCTGTTTGACCACTTTCTACTTACCTTGATTCATGGACCTGACATTCCNCTTGCCCACAGTAGTCGATATAATGGTCATCTGAGTTAAATTCACCCAATCCAGTTCATTTCAGTTCGCTGATTCCTAAAATATCGATGTTTACTCTTGCCATCTCCTGTTTGACCACTTTCTACTTACCTTGATTCATGGACCTGACATTCCAGGTTCCTATGGAATTTTCACCTGTTACTTTAGTCAAATCACGCAAGCACCCTCTTCTCTTATCTGTCAGATGGCTACCTTAATCTCTGCTCTGCCCACCCTCCCTGGTTGCCCCCAGCTCCAGAGAGCACCATTCATAGAAAAGACAGTGTGAACAGCGAGAGGGGTGTGAAGCTGCTTTGTGAACTGTAAATACTGCAAACACCTTGGGCAGACTGCCCTGGTAGCAGTGATAATGAAACAGGCATCCCACCTGCAAGAGGTATGTCTTACTTCTGGGGCCTAGGCGCCGGTCATGGGCTTGGCCCGATATAAATGTTCTTGGGACAGAGCTGACCCAGGGGAAGGAGAACAGGCAGGCTTGGGCAGTAAGAGAGCAGTGTCATGTCTCCAGGCTGCTGGAATTTCCACAGCATCAGACCACCCTCTGAAGAGACTATGTTCGCTTGCCAGGCAAGTTTAAACAGAGCACTTTGTCCCTATCAAACTGGGGTTTATTTTTTCCCATGCCTCTTACCATGTGATCCTATATGAGGCCTTTAGGGTTTTCCCAGGGATTGTCCTACTTGGTTGTTCACTTCGCATCTTTAGAGTTCAATTCACTTCCTGCAGATGAACTTTCAGTCCCTGCTCAGTTTGCAAGACTCAGTCAGCATTGATTCTCAGAGGGGCAGCTCTCCACTCTGATGCAACTCTGCCTGTGGTGCCAGTTGATAAAGTATCTTCTACACACATTATCTCATTTAATTCTGACAGTGACTCTGCACGGTGTGCATTTTTATTATCATCCTCTTTTGCAGATGTGAAAACTCAAAGAAGTAAAGTAGCTTATCAAGGTCACATGGTTAATAAGTTTCAGAGCCTAGATTTGATTCTGGATTCCAGAAACTGCATGCCTAATCACTGGGGTCTCTGCAGTCCTGCCCATACTTCTAGAGCACTGGACAGGCCAGGGCTATCCCTGAAGAAACTCCTCTGGGGCCTGATGAGCCCCGGTCCATCCAACCATTCTGGTGAGCTCAGGCCTGGGCACTGTCAGGGACAGGAGATGCGGTCAACATGGCCCTGCCTTATTTACAGAGTGACTGATGGAGGAAACAGCATTACCTCTGCTCCCAGCCCAGATCCTCACTAGACACAAGCTTCTTGCTTCTCTTCTGGGCTTGAGACACCCATGCTAGGAATGCAGATGGAGACAGAGTCATTCATTCGTTTCACTGATGCTACTGTGAGCTGAATATGATTCTTGCATTCATGTAACTTATTCAGCTGATAAGTAATCAGAAGTACATGGTGCTAGGAGTCTGTTCTTTATCACTTTTTTTTTTTTTTAATGATTCCCGTCACCTTATCTATGGCATGTGTTCTCCAAATAAACAAATTTAACCCTAGTGCAGGAACAACTATGTGCCCACCACAGTGAGACAGCATGGCTCAGCATAGAAATCCTATTAGCTCAAAAGCTCAAACTTATCAATGTGTTCCTAGGACCTCTGCCTCCTCTCCCAACCCTATTCCCAAACTTTTTGACTTGGGGGACTCAGATAAGAAAGGCCCCTGTTAGGTGAGTCTGAGGGCTGAAGAGTGAGCTTTTCCTTGGATGTAGGGCAAACCAGGAGGTGATGAAGGCTGATTGCAGGGAGATAAGCATTGAGACTTCTTGAATCAGTGGTCAGAGCCTCTTGCTACCTCTTGCTACACCCAAGCCACCCTTGCTGGCCATCTCCCTAGAAGGTGGAGAGGAATGGAGACAGAAGATCACAATTGTCCTTTCTCTGGACAAAGTGGTAGCCTGGACTCTGTGTTGGGAGTTTATACAACGAAGATCGTCAAAGAAAAGATCTTACGATGTTAGAGTGAACTTAAAGGAAATATTATGTAAGACCCTCACTGAACAGATTCAAGAAATTTACACATTAATCAGGAAGGGAAGGTACCATGAGAGTCACAGAGTACAAAAGTGGATTCCGGGTCTCTAATTCCCCTACTTCACTCTGAGCATGCCAGGCAAACTCAACCTCTCTGGGCCATGGCTTAGTGTTCTATATTTAATGACAATCTCTCCCCAGCCCACTCTTCTGGAATGGCAAATGTGCGCTTGTGAAGGTTGTCTGGGAGATGCAGATGGCCACATTAGCATCAGAGGAAGGGAGGAAAGGAAGGCCCAGATTCATTCCTAAAAATATCTGCATCTCAGACTGGAAGCAGTGAGTCTCAGCACCACTACACATGCCTCTTCCTGAAAGAACTCCAGCTGGTGACCTCCATCCTCATCAGTTATCCACCTGATGGTGTCCCAGGGTGGGGCTGGGGCAGGAGGCAGGGAGTCGGGTATCAGGCCTGGCTTCTTATTTTCAGACAAGCAGTTGGCTTGAAGAAAGGTCAGAGTTGAACTAAGTGGATTCCCAATGCAGAGGAGCCTGAGTGTGTCTCACAGCGTTTGAATATTAGGGGGCACCTCCTGAGCCTCCTCCTCCAAATAAGAAAGGGTCTGTTCCCTCAGAACCCTTACTCATACACAGATGTTCCAGGAAGGGATAAAACTGGTCAGTGAGTGTGGTCTCACCCAATTCCTCCCCAAACCACTATCAAAGGACTTCAGTCTTTTAGAAAGGTGTGCTCTTAGTCGCTCAGTTTAGTCTGACTCTTGGACCAATAGACTGTTACCTGCCAGGCTCCGCTGTCCATGGGATTCTCCAGGCAAGAACACTTAGAAAGAGGAGGAAGGCTGATATCTACACAGAGTCAGATGACCTTGTTAGATGATGAGAAAAGGCTGACTGGCGCCTATCCTCCTTGGGAGGTATCTTTGGAGAAGGGTTTTCTAAGCCAGGAAGTGGAAACATTTTTACCTCTCTCAAACAGACTCAGGACTGTATGAGAAGCAGGATCACTGGGGCTTTGTTCGAGTCCCTTATCATCCTGATGGCTGCAGAATGCACTGTTTCTCACAGATAAGACATATAAAAGTTTTCAAGGTCACTAGGAACTCATCAGGCCTTCCACACATTCAGTGCATCTTCCAGAGACAGTTTGGAGAAGAGATGGCACCTGTCAAAATCAATGATGCCCTCAGAGCCACCACAGCACTTTGGGGAGTGTGCATTTGGCTGCAAGGATGGGAAGATCAGCGCTGGAGAGATGAGACCACAGGCAGGAGGTGATGATGTAAGAATCAGAGCAAACAGAGCGGGTATGCGGAGGAGAGGGGAGGAGACACAGGATCAAGAAAGTAGTCTGACCGTAGCTCCAAACAGCCTGGGAAGATGGTAGAGGCTGAGTCACAGGTAGATACATACATACTCAAAGCCACCTGTGAAATCCAAGGGTACAGTTCTGGCCCCTAGAGACACATGAGACTAAACAATACCACCAAACCAGCTGCACCCGCATGGCAGGCTGGGCCCAGCTGCTGGCCTGGCAGGGTCCTGTTCATGCAAACCTGAAGCCCACTCTAGAACACACTGCTTTCATTCAACAAAGCTCCCCAGACCACCACAGAGTAGCTGGCTAGGGGCAAGGATGGGGAGACTCTCTTCTGTTCTAGCCCGTAGAGGGAACTCACTCAAGTTCATCTGTGTATCCATCCAACATATATCCACCCCACAAATAGGGGTGCAGTTACTCTAAGAGTCATCATAGTCAAGTAGTTAGTTGCACAGACCCTGAAGTCAAAATGCCTGAGTTTGAATCCCAACTGGGCCACTTATTAACTAGGTGACCTTGGGGACAATCTTAACCTCTCTGTACAGCAGGTTCCTCACCTATAATAGGGGAATAGCTATAGGATAGCACAGTTAGAGGGAGATGTGTGCTTAGAACACATGTACATAGTAAATGACATATATGAGTTTTGATTAAAGTAACTTGGGGGCTGGTATCAATAAGGGGGTAGAGAACTGGAGTCTCTAAGGGACAACGTTATGAGCAACTCCAAGTCAGGGACATGGCCCCTCCCAGTGCTACACTTGTGTATCTTCAGCCACATTTTAAGGTGGATAATTATCATCCACATCTTGCTGCTGCTAAGTCACTTCAGTCGTGTCCGACTCTGTGTGACCCCATAGACGGCAGCCCACCAGGCTCCCCCATCCCTGGGATTCTCCAGGCAAGAATACTGGAGTGGGTTGCCATTTCCTTCTCCAATGCATGAAAGAGAAAAGTGAAAGTGAAGTCGCTCAGTCTGTCCGACTGTTAGCGACCCCATGGACGGCAGCCCACCAGGCTACTCCGTCCATTGGATTTTCCAGGCAAGAGTACTGGGGTGGGGTGCCATTGCCTTCCCCGCATCCACACCTTAGAGATGAAACAAATGCAACCTTGGAGAAGTGAAGCTACTCACTCAGTCTTCCTACTCCTGGTTACAAGACTGGACATAGCACCTAGGCCCAGCCAGCCATGTAGGCTCAGTGGTGACAGGTCCAACAGACATGCATATGGTCCAAGAAGATTTCTTTTTCAGGGCCAGTGTATGGGTAACACAAGAGAAGCTCTCTCTCCCTGGAAGTCAGGGCTACCAGTAGCTGTGTCCCACAGGTGATGGAAGAGATCTGACTACAACAGGAGTGTAGGAAACTCCTCTGACTGCAGGAGTCAAGTTCCAGCTATCCTTTGCAATTCTCTTGACTCTGCCCTCCCTTGTGTTGGTTTTGTCTTCAGGCTGATTTTTTTCTCCCTGTAGCCAGTACCAGAAAAGCTTCAATGCCAGAAGCTACCTGATACCAAAAGCCGTTTCTGACCCAGCATTCCAAGCAGGAATCCTGAGATCCACTCTGACTGGACTGAGTCACACGCCTCCTTGAACCCATACAATAACCAAAGGTCTGGAATGTGCTGATTGGCTGTGCCAGTCAGGGCCCCTGCCTGGAGCTGGGGTGGGCTCAGCTTCCCCTGAGACACTCAGGCTGCATGGGATGGACAGGAACACCTGAACGAAAGCTGAGATGGTTAGGAAGGGAGGAGAAGGGATAGATGGTTATACACTGGGTGGGTATAGCAGATGCTGCTGGTTTTCATATACACAAATGGCTTTCTATTGCAAGCACCTGTGACTCCGTACCTGTGGGTTTCCTCTGGCCTCTGCAGCAAGCTCAGCCAGTGCATAGAGCAGGCCAGAGTACTGGAGATTTAACACCTCCAGTAGTAGCCTTCAAACAAGAGTGGGCAATAGTTGGCGGATACATACCCCAAATGTCTCAGTCTCCAGTGGGATGTCTTGGAGGTATGTGCTATATCTGCCTCTGTCCTGGAGATCTCCAGAAGGGCAGAGCCCAGGTGCCCACAGCAGTGATTGCTCATTAACATGTTCCGTATTGGTTCCCTCTTATCACCTCCTCAGTCTTTCCCGATGCTTTCCAGACTTACTTCCCAAATAAACTGCTGGAACTCAGATTCTCTTCTCGGGTCTGCTTCTGGGGGCACCCATTCTAAACTACAGAGTCATCTAAATCCCGACCTATAACTCCTTGAGATGAGCAACAGTAAGTTTATCAATGCCTTACCTTCGGTGGGTATAGCTGAAACAGCACCCAGTACCTGGAAGGTGTCAGTAAATGTTTATTGAAAGAATAAAAGAGGAAGCTATTCAAAAGCACAAGGTGTTTGTACCACCCACCGCTGTTTCTCCAGTGGGTCTGGATCATTGCCATGGACTTTGGCCAATACGAATGCTCAGAAGGAATTTGTGTTTTTCACCTCTCAGCAATATCCTTGTACGTCATCCTGACCTCCTCTTCTATCATTCCCCCCCTCACTCTGACCCCACCCCAACCAGAAAATCAGAAAACCAGCAATCAGAAAACCTCCTCACATGAAGGTTTTCTCTAAGTTCCATGCATTTTGTAGCAGATAAATACATTTTAATCAAAATTAAATTCCCGCCCAACTGCTCTTCTATTCAAATCCTTCTTCTAGATGCAGCTTAGATGGCAAGAAAATACCCAGGGCAGCCCAGCCTCTGATGGGTTCAGAGAGCTGATTCTTCCCCTTGTCCAGATGTGTGGGGTCTGCAGGGCTGAAACCCCGAAACAAAAAGGCCCAGTTCAGCTTCACAGGTCAAATTCTGGTGGAAAGTGCTCAGGCCCCGACAACCTGGGTTCCAGTAGACTTTCAACAGGTGATGGGGATAATACGCCTTATTTGGTGAGCACAGAGTATAGATCAAATCAGATGACAAACATACATGGAGGTGTGTTGTTGGCTCTAAATGTTAGTGTTTTCCCTCCTATTTGTAAGTGTGATTATTTTATATTGTAGCAACTTACGAAGCTAGAACTGGGTTTCCCAGAACTCCCTTGGGGCCACCAGGCTGCCAAAGGAGGAGGTGGTGAGAAATAGACACAAATTCCAGCTTCTCTTCAAGGGTTGTCAGTGTTCCGTTTCCTCTGTTTTATTTTTGTTGTTGTTTGTTTGTTTCACATCTGTGTTGTCTTCTCACCTGCCAACCCTGCTGGCCAACACAACTTCAGCCCCTGGTCGACGCTGAGGCAACAGCATTCCCAGACTTCGCCAGCTGCCTTGGCTGTGTGAACTTCTCTCTCTATAATCATCCCTTATCCTATATCACAGTGTGGCCCTGCTTCCCTGATCAAACCCTAACTGATACACTAGGTAAATGAGACTGCCACTTCTCATGGGCCTCCAGTGGACCTGTCATTAACTTACACATCTTCACATCATCCATACAAGACTGCTTCTGCGAATTATGGACTGAGATTATTGGCCCAATTTTATACTTGGTGTAACAGGGTGTTTCAGAGAAGCAGAACCAATAAGAGATTAGATATAGGTAGAGATACAGATAGATTTATTATGAAAAATTCGCTCATTTGATTTTGGAGACTGAGGAGTCCACGGTCTGCTGTCAGCAAACTGGAGACCCTGGAAAGCAGGTGTTGTGGTTTCATACCAAGCCTGGAGGCCTGAGAACCAGGGGAGCCAATGGTGTGAGTCCCAGTCCAAGGGCAGGAAAAAACGAACGTTCCAGCTCAGCAGGCTAAGAGAGTGATTTCTCCCTTCTCTCTTTTTGTTCCATCCAGGCCTTCAAAGGATGTGGGTGACGCCCACCCACACCAGGGAAGGCCACATGTTTCTCTCAGTCTACTGATTCAAATGCTGATCTCATCCAGAAACACACGCACAGACACACCTAGAAATAATGTTTAACTAGATATCTGAGTACCCTGTGACCTAGTCAAGTTGACACATAAAATTAACCATCACCTTTGGAGAAGCCAAAGATCAAGAAGGTTAAATGCCATGTCCTAGGATCTGGCAGAACTAGGATTTAAACCCTGGTGTGTCCAGTTCCTGAGACTAAGCTTGGATCACTTGGTCACTCTGAAATTTATCAGAAGCACATATCTCATTAATTATAAAAGTACTACAAATGTGATATATTCTTATTAGGAATAGGAAAGGAATTCCTTCCCAGTCCAGTGGTTAGGACTCAGCACATTCACTGGGGTGGCCCAGATTCAACCCCCGATCAGACAACTAAGATCCTGCAAGCCACATGGTGTGGCTTAAAAAAAAAAGAGGAAAGACTCTTAGACATGTTAATTTAAAGTGTTTAACTTGCCAAAAACATGGCAAAAAATTAAAAAAGGGATGGACATACCCTCAAGATGTAAAACACTGTCAGGTGGGCGTTAAGTTGTAGACCTGCTAGTCATTGGGCAACTTGCTCTTTAGGCAAACTGATTTAGGCCTTGTCTCATCTGAAGGGGTCTGAGCCCTCTCTGCACAGCCATCTCAGCAAAGAAACTTGACTTTTGACCCAAAGAAATACAATCGTCGTTTCTCTGCACAGTTCAGCACTCAGCACCCTCCCACTGGCCAACAAGCCGACAGTCCAACTGGGAGAAAATCAAAGAAGTGATTGAGTGAGGGCTGCTCTGGGTTTGTGCCCAAGAGTCACAGGATCCCAGGACAAAGCAAGAAGGCATGGCCACAGCGGCCTTCTAAGAATGCCTGGGAGGCCAGCCCTCGAGGTTTTCTATTCCCCAGAGGACTAAGGAAAGCATCTCAGAATAAAGCTGTGGCTGCACCATGGACAGACAGAGAAAAGCAGCTTTGTAGGGTGTCATTCACTCTGGGCAGAGGAGGAGCAGAGGGACCTGGAAGCAGGCAGATGGAGGCCCTGAAACACGGCCCAGCTGGATCCTGACCCTCCCCATCCAGGCCTCAGGGCTTCAGCCCGTCTGTTCCCTCTCCTGCTTTCCACCCACTGATGACCATCACTCCCTTCCAGACTGCGCTCTGGGCCACCCCCTTGAGAAGTCTTTCTTATTGCCTTGGAGTTCATGCTCCTTCCACAGCCTGCAAACAGACTCGCCTGTGGCCCTGTGAAGTTTCACATCTTCTCTAGTTGTTTCGCATCTCCTTCAGAGAAGTGCTGTACTTATAAAAACCTTTTTCTTCCTTATGTTAAAAATAGGATTTATCTTTTTAAAATAAAAATCATGCCCAATCAAAAAGAATAATATAAGAAACTATGTAGTCTCATCATTCAGAGATTTGGACCATCAATACTTTGAATATGTATCTATTATATTATCGATATATATATAGATATGAAATTATGTAGCTATAGAAGCAGTATGAGAGAGGGTTTAAGAATTTGGGCTTTGTAGTTAAATCAGCTCGAATTAGAATTTCAAATCTAGTAGTGTGATCTTCGATAAATTAAGCATCTCTCTGATCCTCAGTTTTTTCTTGTGTAAAATGGGAATAAGGAAGTAGTTATAAAGCTGTGTTAATTTTTATTTTTATTTCTTTGTGGCTGTGCCATACGGCTTACAAGATCTTAGTCCCCTAACTGAACCGGCACCCTTGGCAGTGAAAGCGCAGAGTTCCAACCACTCAACAGAAAATTCCCCAAAGTTGAATTAATTTTGTTGTTAGGATCAAATAAAATGATCCACATAAAATATAAAATCACTGTGTGTGTGTGTGTTAGGTGGATGGGATGTTTAAAATACACATAACAAAAAATTCACCATTTCAAAGTGTAAAATTCAGTGGTATTTAGTAAATTTACAATGTTCCACAACTAGCATCACTATCTAGTTCCAGATTACTCTTATCGCCTCAAAAGGAAACCCCACATCCTTTAAGGCATCCCTCTCCGTTACCCTTTCTCCCACCCCTGGTGACCAGTTATCTGCTTTCAGTCTCTATGGAAAATCACTTTTGCTTCAGCTTTTCTCTCTCTCTTTTTTTTTTTTTCCTGACAACTTGGTCACACCTCTTTTATCAAACTGAGCAAATCAAACTTAGGAAAAGTAAACAAACAAAACCAAACAAAAATAAAACTACAAAACAGGCTGAGCCAGTCAGCGGTTTGCACCTTTCTGACTCCAGCAACTTGTTCAGGCCCCAGTCAGTCAGTGGAATGCAGTTCCGGGCTTTTATTTGAGCTAGGAGGAAATCAAACATCTTCCTTGCACTGGGCACAAAGAAAAATGTAGAGACCAGAACTGCTGCCGCTTGCAACCAAGGGGAGCCTGTGAACAGAGCCATCGCTGGAGAAAGAGGAAAACCTCACTCTGGTGACATCTTTAAAGCTGAATCAAACCCTTCTCAAAACCATATACCCTTTGTATCTCGTTTTTTTCAAAAATTGAGGTAAAATTGATATATAACATCCCAGTTTCAGTTGTACAAGATAACAACTATATATTTGTATGTTGCGACATGATTACCTCCTTAACATCTGTCACTATACATAGTTACCAAAAAGATGTTTTTCTTATGATAAAACCTTTCAAGTTCAGACTCTTTGGGACCCCATAAATCGCAGCACTCCAGGCCTCCTTGTCCATCACCAATTCCCAGAGTTCACTCAAACTCACGTCAAACCTTTCAAGATCTATTCCCAAATATGTAATACGGCATTATTAACTATAGTTACCATGCTACACATGACATCTCTATGACTCATTTATAACTAGAAGTTTGTATCTTTTGCTTTTGTCCCCCTTTTTTTAATTGTACCCTAATACATTAAGCCCTATGCCCCTCCTTTTCTTTTCAATATTTTTCCTTAAGATAATTTCAGTTAAGTTTTGTGTTACTTGCAAACCAGCTTATGACCTGTTAGGACAATGTTTCCTAAATTTTGCTGAACATTAGTTTTTAAAACTCCCAGTGCCAGGGGTGGGAGCCAGGCATCAGTCATTTTTAGAGATCTCAGGTGATTTCAGTGCAGAGTAAAGCATGGGAGCCACTTTAAGTAAAGCAACCTGCTTCATCTTTGCTTCCCCAGCTCCCACCTTCCAGCTTACCAGGCTCTTCATATTACTGGCCTGCCTCCTTCTTTGGGCTCTGAGCTTCTTAATGGTAGGTTTATGTATTTTATCCCTTCTGCCTTACACATGGTAGGCCTTCAGTGAGTGTTAAATAATGAACAAATGAATAAATAAGTAGGACATGCCGTCTTCTTGTGGTCTGAGCCTAGCCACAATGCTTGCCCTTGGTTCATGCCATTTTCTTAAGTATTTTTTTTTTTTTCTCAAGCCACCTTGTACTGAATACAAAGTATAAGAAAGTTTAGGTCCTGGAACCAGGGTTCCTTTGCCCAAATCCTGGTTCCATGGGATCCAGTGTAAGTATTCAACCACTCTGGGCCTTCTTTCCTCATCTATAAAATGTAAATAACGATAGCACTTACACCACAGTGATGTGGTCAGCAGTTCAAGATTAACACCTGTAAAATACCTAGAACATTGGTAGCGCACAGCAACCACACAGTGTCAGCCTCTATCTTCATTCTTTCATTTATTCCTACACAGAGAACTGAGTCTCTCCAGGCCAGAGGAATCACAGAGAGTGAATGTGGAGCACTTCAAACCTGTATGCACTGTGGAGGTGGTTTTGCTTTGCATGTAGGCTGTTAACAAAGGTGAATTTTGTTCAGGTGGCTGGAAATGTATGTTGGGGTGGAGAGCCAATTACCTCGCGGTGGCAGAACAAAGGACTTGTAAAGTTCTCACTACTGCTGGGCTTGCCCTGCCCACAATGCCAAAGGCACACAATCAGGTGTTTTCAGAGTCACCTGAATAGAGCCTGTTATTTGGACCCATGCCAGGTAAAGGGATATTGTCTTGTATTATTCATCTTGGGGAATTTAACCTATTTTAAAGGAACTCTTTTTCTGCCTAAGGGAATGAGAAAGTACTTCCTCATGAAGAACACAGATTTATAAGGAAACTGATTACAATGGAACTTTACCTGTCTAGGCTTTGTCTTTAGAAACTTATGTGTGGGACTTCCCTGGTGGTCCAGTGGCTAAGACTGCACATTTCCAGTGCAAGGGGCCTGGGTTTGGTCCCTGGTCAGGGAGCTAGGCCCCACAGGCCGCAACTATGATTTTGCATGTCACAGCTGAAAATCCTGCGTGCTGCAATGGAGACCAAAGATCCCATGTGTTGCAACTAACAGCCGGCACAGCCAAATAAACAAATAATTTAAAAAAAAAAACAAAAACAAAAACTACATGCTTCTTAATTTGTTAGCAGAGTGGCTGCAGGGCTCCTTGCTGTAAGCTTCCAGCTAAGGATATCCTTGAAAACCTCACTCCTCCTCTCCTATTCTCAGCCTTCTTATCTGTCAAAGGAGGGGTGAGCTGCCTGCTTCCTGTCTCACTTCTTTCCATCAACTTGTATTCATCGAGCTCCAATCATATGCCGGGTACAACTGTAGGATCTGTGGGGTACACACAGATAAAGCTGGATTAAGCCATTGCCCCACCTTCAATTAATTTGTAGTTTTGCAGGGAAACTATAACCAAAATCACTGTGTCGTTGTTAAGGTTTTCATCACCTCCCATTGAAACAGTTTTTCAATGGCTTCTAACCAATCTCTAAGCCCTTTTTTCTCTTCGGATTTTCCATCCTCTGCCACTGCCAGAAGGATTTTCTGAAGCACGTGTCCAGTCGCGATGCTGCCCTCCAGCCCTGTAATACAACCCCATGCCTTGTTTTCCTTACTCACAATGTCATCCTCTTTGTCTTGCTAAATCTTAAGTAGACTTCAAAGCCCAATTCTTTGCTTTTCTGTATCCACCCCTTCAGCAGAATGAATTATGACTCACCCTTTCCTACTGTGCTATCCCAAACATTTTTTTTAAAACACACTTCAGTTTTAGCATCCTACAAACTCCTTTATAGAAAAAGAACAGTTCTTAATTTTTGTTTTGGACAGCACTGAGCTGGTGCTGAATTGACCTCAAAGTCATTGAACATCCTAGGTGAGTCAAGGTGCATTAAGGAAGGCCAAGTCTCTAGGAAAACTGCTGGATATAACATAAGGGCAAAAAACATTTCTGCCTTTTGCTTTCCCAAGCCATAAGCATGCTTTTGGGGAAAACTCAGAGATCAGGGATCTGAGGGCTCTTCCTCTAATATTTCAAACATAAGAAAACCGAGGTGGTTTGGGCAAAAATTTCATTCAGGTGTACCATCTTATAGAGAAATTTGAACGAAATTTTTGGCCAACCCAACATAACACGCCAAACACTCTTGTTAATGAATCTTATTTTGCCAAACTTATTTCAGATGTATTTTTCCTTTTTAAAAAAAATAAACATCATAGTTAATGCATGCTGTTAAAGAGATCCATTTGCTTTTTTATGAATTTAATGTTTATCATTCTAATATATGTTTTTATACTTTTACTACATAGGCATATATTTCCAAACAATGTTTATATGGTTTTTCACATTTTAAAGCATATTAACTTAAAATATAGACTCATACTATATGAAATGGCTATTTGCTTTTCCTTTAACATTATGTTTTTGAAATTTATCCATGTTAATATATGAGATTTACTCTTGAGGATATGCTAATTTGTTTTGAATGCTGAATAGCATGCCACTGAGTGAATATACCGTGCTTTATTTGCTCATTCCCCTGTTGATATCTTTTGTTTTTATAATTGAAGTTGCAAAACATTGTCGTATTTGTCTTTTTGTGTACATGTATGACAATTGTCCTTTACATCTAGAATTGAATTAGAAATATTCATTCTCTACTCTTCTCACTAGGAACAGATTGCTCCTCAAAACAATTATACCGTTTACCCTCTTTAGTGCCATTCTATACAGCATGATCCACTTCCATGCACATTTTAAAGGTCTTGCCAATCTGATGGGGATGAAGTGAAACTTCACTGTGATTTGAATCTGTGTTTCCCCAATTACTGTAGAGGTGAAGCTGCTTATGTTTATTGGACACTTGGGTGTCATTTATTTCTGAATTTCAAATTTATGCCCTTTGTTGATTATCCTCTTGGGTGGCCTTTTTCATGCTGATTATGGGAGTTCTTGATATATTCTTGGTGTAATCTGAAAATGAATCTTTTTACCTGGTTTGCTTTGTCTTTTCTTGAACAAAATGTATAATTTTAATTTAGGCAAATTTATTGTTTCCTTTACGGCCTGTGGGTTTGTTGTTCTTGCTATTCTCTATTTAAAAAAATATTTCCTTACCCCGATGTCATAAATCTGTCTTCTTAGGTTTACCTTCTCCTTCAAAAAGTTTTACATTCTACTTTTTAAAAGCCTGTTTTTATTTTGCATTCCATCTTTGTTTTGTTTCCTGTTTTTTAATTAATTTTTATTGAAGTATAGTTGATTTACAGTGTTGAATTAGTTTCTGCTATATGGCAAAAAGAATCAGTTATACGTATACAATCCCAATTGCATTCCATCTTGAATACTAACTTTCCCATATGGATAACCCATTGGCCAAATTGTTTATTGAATGGTCTATCCTTTCCCTGTTAATGTCACCTCTGTCGGGTATCAGGTATTCGGCTATATGTGAGTCTATTTCTGGGCTGTCTGTTCTAGTCCATTGGTTTATTTGTCCCTTGTTGCACAAATTTCTTTATGTCAATGATTTGTAATAGTTCTTAAGACCTGGCAGGGTCAGTCTCTGCTTCTTGTTCTTCTTCAAAGCCATTCTGGCCATTCTTTGGCCTTGTCTCTTCCATGTGAATTTTAGAATCAGCTTGTAAAGTTCTAGGAAAATCCTCACTGAGATTTTGATAGGCATTTCATTAAACACATATATTAATTTGGGAGACATCTTCATGTTAATGGTACTGAATCTTCCAATCCATGGGTCGGGTAGAGAGCTCTACTGATTCAGGTTTCTCTTTGTGTGGGATGTGTTAATGAACCACAGAGCATCATTCCCCCAGAAATTCCCAGTGGAAGAGTAAAAAGCTTCCAGAAAGTGATCTCTGGATATGAGCAGAGTCGAGCCAGCAGGAAATGAAAGTAAGTTTTTCAAACCGTTGTCAAGGTTTGCCTAACCCAAGGGTGGCAAACAAGCTCCTGCTTCCTAAGCCTACTGTGGCAGGTGATGCTAGTCTGCAAAGCAGGGTGTCCAAGCCCGGGTTCTCAACCTGGCCCCCAAATCAGCCAGAGCTGGCACCGCGAGCAAAACCAAGCTAACCTCTCTGGAGGGGGCATTTTCTGGGGCCCTGTGACAACCCAACACTGGTGGCTCTGCAGGCCTGCACAGGACTCCGAGCTTGCTATCTTCCAAGATAGAAGGGCTGGCACATCCGATGTATGACCTCCTCCTATTTTAGAGATCTCCGCCCCTGGAGAAGAAGTAGATTTTAGGTAAACCAATTAGCCCTGTAGAATGAATGGAGATATAATTTGCCACAGAATCTGGTTTTGACTTCATTCCAGCCACCAGGCTACTCTGTGTTGTTAGGTGTGCAGAAGCCCTTAAAATCTAGTACCCGAGTGCCGAGCAGTGGGAGCTACTTAGTTTCCCTACACATTTTCTAATAATGATCGTTACAATATAGTTCAAAGAGATTCAAACAGAGATTTTAAAAAATTTCCCTTGTTCCCTTCTGGGCCCTTGGCACCTGGCACGCAGTAGGGGCTTAGTTGATGCAGATTCGGTTGGTTAACATTCTTCAAGAGTCTATCCTGTATAAGGCCTTGGGTTAAATATTTAAGATCTAAACCCATTTAGTCCTCACCTCAGTGGTATTATCATCTCCATAAATGCTCAGAGAACTAAAGTGACTCATTCAATCAAGGTCACACAGTCANACAGTAGGGGCTTAGTTGATGCAGATTCGGTTGGTTAACATTCTTCAAGAGTCTATCCTGTATAAGGCCTTGGGTAAAATATTTAAGATCTAAACCCATTTAGTCCTCACCTCAGTGGTATTATCATCTCCATAAATGCTCAGAGAACTAAAGTGACTCATTCAATCAAGGTCACACAGTCAGTGATAGAATCGAGAACCAATCTCTGTCTACCTGTGACTGTGGAATCCAGGTCCAGGGCCACGTACTCACTTCTGCCTACTATGGAAGAGAGGAGGTGGGGGGCAGGAAGATGTGGGAAGGAGGAAGCTGAGAGAGGAGGAGAAGAGAGAGCAGAGGGAGGAAGGCAGGTGGAGTTGGAGGCTCCAGGCCTGCCCTCTTCCTCGGCTGCGTCCTTGGGTCCTGGGAGTCTAGAAGCCCCATTACAGCAGTCTTGTCAGAGTACCCTGGTTTGCCTTTGGAGGAAGGAGAGGAGAAGGCAGACTTTCACAGCTAAGGATCCTTTCTGACGGGGGAGGCAGGGCTCCTTGAGGCCTAGTGGCTGTGGGGTAAAAGGGCGAATCCTGAGCCTAACGACCAAGCTAGCCCTGCCCTTTAAGATGAGGACAGAAAAGCCACATTGACCTCATGACCTCCATAGCCCCGGAGAGGGGCTTAGCTAAAGACCAAGGGGAGCACCAGAGACATAATATCTGAAGGCTATAATTTGGTTAAACATTGTTTTAAGGGAAAAAACAAAAACAAAAACAAACCTCTTCCAGAACACAGAAATTATTTCTAAGGGTGGAACTCCTGAAATTTTCTTTCCTCTGTTCAGATAAAAAAATTTCCCTTGCCCATATTACAGTGGATATAGTTCCCTTTATTTTGCTTGATTTGAAGGACACTATTCAAAGATGCTCCCCACCGCTCAGTGGATGGACGGATGGGACAGGTGTGTCTGTGCAGTGAGTGTAGCTGTGGCCACTACCAGGAGGGGCTGTTCTCCTGTGAGCAGGTAATCTACTCATCACAGGAGGCACATTATGTCAGCCGGGAGGGAGCCACTCTGGATTTCTGACTTCATTTTCACCTTCCTCTTTCCTGCTTTCAGCTTCCCAGAACTCTATCGTGTTCTGATTACTGCAGAAGGAGTTCTATGAGGCTGTCTCCTCGCCCAGGCTCTCAGGGGTATGGGCTTCATGAGAACCTTACCCTCAGTAGGAAATAGGGCAGACAGGATGCTGGTGCTGAAGCAGCCCGTGCCCAAGTCAGCCCAGGAGGTCGGGGCATCCTGTTGTGACCTGCTGGGCCCAGCCACCAGGCGCCAGCACTGGGACAGGGGTAGCAGGGCCCGGCCCTCAGAGGGGGTGACGGCTGGCTGTAGACCTGGCAGGGACTCTGGCAGGAAGAGCCTCTGGCCTCTGTCATCAGGGGGGCAGCAGCATCTCGACTCTGAGGGGACATTCGAAACAGGAAGTGGTTTTGGATTCAGGAACAGGAGTCAGCCTACAAGGGTAAAGATGAGAGAAGCGAACAAGAGCTTCAAGTCCCAGCCAAATGGGGCCCAGGGGACTCCCCATTCACCGGAAAACCTGTGAGAATTGGAGCAGAAGCCCAGTCACCCAGATTGAGCTGGAGAGCTTCCTTAGGACCACATGAGTCACGAACGCAGATGTTAATCTTCCCTCTCCCACTGCCCAGATGGAGCTCTTATCCACTCCTGGGAGTAGCAGCTAAAGGGGGCAGCTGCAGATCTCCAGCCTCTGAAGATAGGCCTGGCTCAGGCATGCAGAGACTGGCATCTTCAGCCTCATCATACGGGTAACAAGGTGAGAATCTCAACTTGAACCTGTTCATCATCTGATTTTCCCCTCCATAGTACCGGGTATTGACAAAACACTTAACTAGCATTGACTCTGGAGAAGGCAATGGCACCCCACTCCAATACTCTTGCCTGGGGAATCCCAGGGATGGCAGAGCCTGGTGGGCTGCCGTCTATGGGGTCTCACAGAGTCGGACACGACTGAAGCGACTTGGCAGCAGCAGCAGCATTGACTCTTTTCATTCACTTTTTAAATTCGACAATTGCATTTCCTCATTCCCATGCTGAATAGCCCTTAGAAAAAATGAAAAAGAGAAANTGGTGGGCTGCCGTCTATGGGGTCTCACAGAGTCGGACACGACTGAAGCGACTTGGCAGCAGCAGCAGCATTGACTCTTTTCATTCACTTTTTAAATTCGACAATTGCATTTCCTCATTCCCATGCTGAATAGCCCTTAGAAAAAATGAAAAAGAGAAAACCCAGGTACAGCTCAGTTGTGTCCAACTCTGTGTGATCCCTTGGACTGTAGCCCACAGGCTCCTTTGTCCATGAAATTCTCCAGGCAGGGATGCTGGAGTGGGTTGCCATTCCCTTCTCCAGGGGATCTTCCCGACCCGGGGATCATATTTTTTAACTTAAAAACCACCAGGGAAGCTCCCCAAGGGGACAAGCTATTATCTCCCACTTCGGTCACCTCCTCCATTCCTGGCTCTTGGTAGGCAGAGATGCTGTTGAGTCTGCCTTCTTTCCTGCTGAGCCCAGAGGAGTTGATAACGCTCAGCAGAGCTCTCCAGGTCTTCCTCTCTGGTTGCTCCATGCTTGCCAATCTCTGTGTGATTATGTGAAAGGATGGACAGAAAGCAGTGCCGCAGGGAAGGACCATGCAGAACAAAACTGCTCTCTTATCTTTTGCCACAATAATGCTGTTCAGCTATGGCAGGCTTTATTTCCCAAAGATGGTCCCAATAGTATCTCTCATTCTATATTCTCTTCTGAAACATGATCTTGCCATTTCCCCATCAAGAGATAACATCTATTTCTTTTTTTAACATCTATTCCCTCTTGAGTGTGAGAGGACCCTATAACTGTTTTGACCAATAAAATATGGAGGAAGCGATGCCATCCTGTAACTGGCATAGCCCTTAACTGGCCTGGCAGCTTTCTCTTCCAGCCCCTGGGAACCCAGAGGCCATGTTGTAAGAAACTCAAGCCACGTAGAGAGGTCAACAGCATAAGGAACAATCAACAGGCCCAGCTGAGCCCCTAGACGACAGCCAGCATAAAGTGCCAGCCAACCACATGAGCCATCTCAGACACCCGGTCTGGTTAAACCTTCAGATGACTGTAGCCACAGCTGACAATGGACTGTCATCCTGGAAAAGACCCCATGTGGAAATCGCCCGACTGAGACTAGTCAAGGCACAGAACCATGGAGATCATAACAAATCAAGATATAATAGTTTTACACCACTAAGTCTTGGGGTCCTTTGTTACTAGTAATAGATAGCTAGAACAGAAATAGACTACTTCAAAATGTATGCCTTAAAACAACCACTGTTTAATATTTCTCATAAGGCTCTCTGCTCATCTGTCTTCAGGCAGTCAGCTGGGGGCTGGCTGTTCTGTCGTGGTCTCGGTTGGGATGAGTCAGTTCTGATGAATGTGACCTCTCGTTCCCTGACAGACTAACCCAGGCCAGTTGCAGCGTGGTAGCAGAGGTGTAACAAACAGAGTAGAAGATACAAGGCTTCTTAAGACCTAAACTTAGAGCTGGAATACTATCAGTTCCACTAAATATTGTTCAGAGCAAATCTCAAGGCCACCACATGCTCAAAAGATGTGGAAATCAATTCTATTTCTTGATGGGAGAAGTTAGAGTCACATTGCAGAGGGTCTAGATACTGGGTGGGTGGAGATTGTGGCTGTTTTGCAGTCAGTCTATTCTATCCAATGAGCATGTTAAGAAGTTTGCTGGATATTGTGAACTAAAAACTCTCCTTTGTTTGGACTGACATCTGTAGTTAGATCTCCATCATCCGATATTACTTTTCATTCTTTTAAACTTCCAGCCTCTACATGGAGGTAAAGAGAAAAGGGTCCATATGGAGGAACTTTGGGGCGGCCAGCCACCCTTATCAAGTGCTCTAGTTTTGCGGTCTTCAGCTGGCGCTCTGCAAAGCCCTGGGCTTCTGTGGTGGCTTTTTAGCAGATACCACAAGGGGAGTGAATGTGTCTAAGTGTGAGGTCCCTGCCTTAACCAGGGCAGCTTAGCTCTGGCTTTGTGACTTTCTTTGGGTAAGTGTTACCCAGCTTTGAAAAAAATAAAATAAAAAGATTTTTAACTTCACTGAAATGGACCAACTCCTCCCTCTGATAGAAAAGCAAACAATCTTAGTGAAGTAAGCATCTACTCCAAGTTTCCCAGCAAATGAACGTCTTGGCTGGAATTAGAACCCCAGTCTGCTGATCCACTGTTAATTCCAAAGCTAGATATCCTAGCTTTTTCTCTCTTCTCCTCACGGGGTTCAAGATGGAAAGGGATTGCTGTAGCCTAATGGAGAGAGGGGAAACTGACACCTTTTCAATTCTACATCGCCTCAATGTGAGAACATTTGTACTCCTTGAGCTCTGAGCCTCAGTGACCCACATTACACACACACACGTGCCCTTATGTGATCCCTCCAAAGCTTAATCCCCAGAACCATAGACAATTCAGGGTATATCTGGCAGGCAGACAGGGCTAGCTGGTCAACCTCAGGATTAAGAAGTGCAACTCTATCAACACTTAATAGAGTTGACTCCTACAAGGGCAGATTGAGTTCCATCTGGGAGAAAAGCTCATTTCCCAAGAGGAGTCTTGGTCTTGCTTGAAGCCTGTGATCTCCTTGTTCTCCTTCAAGTGTGTTAATTCCATTTCTCCCTAAGTTAGATTTTTTAGGACATGAGCTATTTATAGCTCCTCCTAAGCCCTTTCCAGTCTGTTTCCTGTTCAAGTACTGCATTAGTCACCAGAAAGTGTCTCAGGCAATCTCCAAATCCCTGCCTGATCTCAGCAATAGAGAGCAAGGATGCTAATCAGACTCGGTGTGGTCCTGGTGGGGAGGGGAGAAGCAGGAGACTGGAGGGTGGGCAGGGAAGCAGAGGGAGCATCTCTTGTCCCCCATTCTCTGTGTCATGAAGCTCAGAGTCCTAATGGCTTCCTGGAGCTTGCTTAGCCCTTAGAGACACAGAAGCCCTGCAGAGGTACCTCCACTTGGCTGCATATTTCTGCCATTACTTGATGACCTATTTGCATGCAGCTCCTGGCAGAGAATTTCCTCCCAAGCCATATACGGTGATTTCATTGCACCACAAACTGAAGTTTCTATTTGCAGTCATGATAGAGGCTCCTTCCTAACTTCCTCCTGCCTATCCCTACATCCCTCTTTTTTTTTTTTTTTTTTTTTTTTTTTTTACTATAGCCTACCCAGCTGCCTCCAACCTTAGGTCTCGCCAAGTGTATTCTGTCCCAGGAACTTAGCAGCTGCCTCTGCAGGGAGGGTCCCCCAATCTGAGTTGAGCTGAGCATTTACACCCACAGAGCCAAGGAGCAGAGATCTCTGAGGCCAAGGGGAGGAAGGGGCAACTTCAGACAAGGGAGTGGGCAAAGGGGACAGTAGTCAAGATCAACCTCTGCAATCCCTAATGAAGGCATTGAGTATAGGGCTTCTGACCCTGCCTTGCTGGGGACAAAGGAAAAAAAGGCAGAGCAAATTCTGAGCTTCCATTGGAATAGCAAGTCTTCGAATGACCAGCATCCCAAGAGACTAGGACCACTCCCCAGGCCCCACACAGAGGCCCCACATGCCTTGAACAAAGTTCCTGGGCTTCACTGGTGATTCAGTCTAGGTTCTCCTCAGAGATAGTGGCCTTCTCAGTCCCAGCTTCATCATTGCTCATCTCACAACAGCAAAGTGTCACCTACTACCCACCCATCACGGGAACCTGCTTTATTTATGCCAAGTTGGTTCATTATTATCATTGTTGTTAGCTTCATTTATGCTGAGTGTTGTGGAAACAAACAACCTAAATCCTCAGAAAATGACCTGGTGAGAAGCTGCAGGAGCTAAACACAACCCCCTCCCATTTCACTCAGAGAGCTGGCACACATACCAGCCACCTGAGCAGAGGAAATGGGGGAGGAGGTGGAGGAGGAGGAGAAGGAAACCAGACATCAGACATGCATACCAGGCGCCAGCCCGGGCCAGGCATATCAGGGCTACTCCTCAGCTGTGATCCACACCAGCAATCTGGCACAACTCTCTTGATTTCCGTTCAGTTTCCATCCTAGGAAATTCATTACAGACTGTCTCCCACAGAACACACTCAATTACATCCTTGGGGATGCAGGAGCCCAGAAGATGCAATCAGGGCCAGCTGAGTCAGGCTTAGTCAAGGATGAGATTGCTTCTGCCAGTACTGGTGGTTTGGACTGATGGAGCAGGGCAGGGATGCAAGACCAGGCAGGGATGTCCCTCTTCCAGGACCTTGATGGTAGATTCTGAAATTGAGAGCATTAGAGGGTGAGGCCCTTATCCAAGCTCTTCTTAAAACCAGGCCTCTCATTCTTTCATTTTTTTAAATTCTGAGAATTAACATGCATACAGAAAAGTGCAAAGAATCTTATATATTCTAATAAATAACTATAAAGCAAATGCTCATGTCATCACCACTCACATGAAGAAATAAAACATTGCCAGGACTCTGAAGCCCCTTGCATGTCTCTCTCTGTTTTATCACACTCTCCCTCTCCCTGAGACTTATAACATTTACTGCCTTTTAGTTTTACCACTTAAGTTTACATTCCTAAGGAAAATAGTTTTGCCTGTTTTGAGCTTTACATAAATAGAGTCATTACTAGATCCAAATAGAATCATTGTTTTGTTCGGTTGTGTTTCTGAGAATCATCCATAGTGCCATGTGCACTTGTAATGCCCTCATTTGCATGGCTATATAGTATTCTACTATATATATGTCAGATTTATTTATCCATGCTACTGTTGGTGAACATTTGAGTTGTTTTGACTGTTATCACAATGCTGTTATGAGTGTTCTTGGTATGTATAGCCTGGTGCTATGAGCATGTATTTCTCCAGGGTTTGCATCTAATGGTGGAATTGCTGGGTCAAAGGATGCACATTTCCTCACCTTTACTAGATGCACTGCTGCTGCTGCTGCTAAGTCACTTCAGTTGTGTCCAACTCTGTGTGACCCCAGAGACGGCAGCCCACCAGGCTCCCCCGTCCCTGGGATTCTTCAGGCAAGAACACTGGAGTGGGTTGCCATTTCCTTCTCCAATGCATGAAAGTGAAAAGTGAAAGTGAAGTCGCTCAGTCATGTCCAACTCTTGGTGACCCCATGGACTGCAGCCCACCAGGCTCCTCCACCCATGGGATTTTCCAGGCAAGAGTACTGGAGTGGGGTGCCATTGCCTTCTCCGACTAGATGCACTAGCAAATGATTTTCCAGGTGGTTGTCTGCCTCTTGCCTTCTCTCTGTTGCACAGTTGTAGCAGCTATGCTGAGGGAAGGAAGCCACAGGTTCAGAACTGCTGGTCCCAGGAGATGCTCTAGGAGGGAGAACTTCTTTGGGAAATCAACCTGTGTGCGCCTTCATTTCTTTCTATGTCTCACTTATGGGGCCTGTCCACCTCGGCCTCACTGGCCCAGCCTCTGCTATGACAGCTCCCCCTGAAAGTATGAAAGTATTAGTCGATCAGTCATGTTTGACTCTGCAACCCCATGGACGGTAGCCTGCCAGGCTCCTCTGTCCGTGGAATTCTCCAGGTAAAAATTCTGGAGTGGGTAGCTGTTCCCTTTTCTAAAGATCTTCCTGACCAGGGAACGAACTGATGTTTCCTGCGTTGCAAGCGGACTGTTTACCACCTGAGCCACAAGGAAAGCCCTGACAAGTTGAGCCAATTACTTCCCTGACGTCACATTTCACATGGTTTCCAGACTAATCTAGTCAGGACATGACAGGAGCAGTTGTTCTCTGAGGGTTGTTCCAAGGCATAGTGGGACCCCAGCCATGAGACAGGGAGCCAGGGGAGATTATACTGGGCAGCGGCTGGAGCAGGGCTGGTGGCAGGATGGCACTATCATGTATGGGATCTTAGGGTCAATAGTTCCTCTTGGCAGCCTGAAACACGCAGGGAGCACTAGGCCCAGAGACCAGGGGCAGACCTATTCTGTCTTCAGCGTAGCATCCCTCTCAGGGATCTTTATATGGAGGCAAAAATCCCAACTTGAATATTCATGAGCAAAAAGGGGATGGACCATAAAGAAGGCTGAGCACTGAAGGATTGATGCTTTCAATTCTTGGTGGTGGTGCTGGAGAAGACTCTTGAGAGTCCCATGGACTGCAAGGAGATCAAACTAATCAATCCTAAAGGACATCAACCCTGAATACTCATCAGGACTGATGCTGAAGCTCCAATACTTCAGTCTGACACAAAGAGCCTACTCTTTGGAAAAAAAAACCTGATGCTGAGAAAGATTGAGGGCAAGAGAAGGAGATGGGAACAACAAAAAAAAAAGGTTGGAGGGTATCACCAAATCAAAGGACATGAGTCTGAGCAAACTCCAGGAGATGATGAAGACCAGGGAATCCTGGCATGCGATCGTAGAGTTAGACACAACTTAGGGACAGAACGACAGCTGACTTGTAACAAAATAAAATGACAGGCCTGCCTTCAGAAGAAGCTTGTTTCAGAAGTTCCAGCAATGTCTTCGGTGGAATATCTTGCCTTTGCTTTAAGAGAGTCAGTAGTTGCTAAGACATGATAAGATGAAGCTCCATAGAAAAGATAAGATTCCAGAACAGGAATGGAAACCTGCTGCCCTGGCCGAGGCCATGTCTCTGCAGGATCTATAACTGGACACAACTTGGAGAGTGATTCCCCATTTCTCAGTATAGTGAGTGCCCCCAGAGTGTTCCTAGTGCCTGGGGAACCATTCTTAAAATTGGGGATTGGCAGACTCACACCAGCCCTAGTGAAGGATGTTTGCATCTTCAGATTCTTGAAAAAATTAATGCATTATTGTCTTGACCATCCATAATAATAATAATAATGTATTATTATTCTCAGAGAAGAAAGAAAAAGTGAATGTTCTTACTAGACATGGAAATTATAATATATTTTCTTTCCTCGACATTAGGAACTGAGGTCTGATTTGAGATTTGGCATTACTTCCAGGTCGGTGAGGAGTTTAGATGCTAACATGCTGTCAGAATTTCTGGGACAATTCTATACTCTGTGAGACCAAAGGGACAGAATATTGGAACTCAGGGCTGTATTGGAAATCTTAGAGGTACAGTAGCTGCATTCAATAACATTTATGATTTTCTTAAATATAGAAATAAAGTAAAAACCAATTGGTCCAAAGTGCCACAGATGTGATAGCCTCTCAGGCATTTTTAAAAAATAATACCTCCGCATGTTATTTGTATAAAACAATATAAGACGGAAACACAAAATCCTCTTCCTGAGTCTCCCCTTCCCACTGGGACCCATCAGCCAGTTGCTTTTGTGATTTTGCTGTTATTTCTACAGCAGTCAGACCCAGAGTAAAAGGATTGGTGAGTTGCTCTGTTAGCTGTCCCACCTAATTGAAGGGAGATCCCAAGCCTTCCAGACCCTCTGGCCCCCTCTCTAACGAGGCTTGGTGCCCACGTTCCAGGTGATGGACTCAACTCCCTGGCCAGGAAGTCTCCCCGGTGGGCTGGTCTGCACTGACCCTCCCTCCCTCCTCTCTTCTTCCATCCTGACTCCTCCCTTCCACCTCCTGCTCCATCCTTACCTTTCACCGGGGCTTCCCCATCCTGAGGAAGCTCACAGCAGGGGAATGTTTACTAAATGAGAACACCCTGAAGGGATCGATTTTCCTACTGATTACGTGTTAGGCTGCCTGGAACGTCTTCTCTATTTTTTCCGCAGTGATTCACCCAGGGATCATCAGAGACAGCCATCTGGGGAAGATGCCATTGTTTTTCTTCAGCTTTAAAGGGGTTGTACAACCTTGCACTGATTTGTGCTTAGAAGACTCCTCGCTTTCCCCTTGCCAGTTGTCCCCAGAATTTAGGGAAGAAGACTATATAATGCCTGGTTTGGCATGAAATCCTTTTCCTTAAGAGTTGAGTCTTATGTATCCATAAACATGCCTTTGCATGACATTGGGCCTGGAAGTGAGATTCTCAAAAATTCTCATTTTTTTCATTCACTGTGTAATTACTGAGAGTTTTCTAAATGCCAGACACAGTGCTAGACTTTTAGTACTGCTGTTATCAGACTGAGAGAGTGAGAAGCAGTTCAGACATAAGACACTGCATGCTCAGGGGTGCAAATATCTGAGGGTAAATATGTATGACTCTATAATTAGATTCCAGAGTAAGTGAAGGCCAGTGACAAGAACCAGGCTGGAAAGGTAAATGGGGTGATGAAGGACTTTGAGTGCCAAGATCATCAACTTGGACTTTATTTTAAAGGCCGTGGGAACCTCTGAGGATTTTGAGTAGGAGAAGTGAATCATTCAGGAATGCAGCGGAAAGAGATGGCACATTCAAACCGGGATAATCTGTGGTGTGTTCAATGGAAAGGCTGTTTACTAAGGTCTGGGCAGCATGCAGTAAAACCACAAAGTAAGATGCTGTACCTGAGTCAGGTAACACGAGGAAGAGATGAGGGGAAGGAACAGTTGCTGAAAGACTCGTGCGAAGGTCACCTGGAGAGGAGCTGGGGCTTTTGGTTAAGGTGAACCTACCATGGGGATCCCAAGTTGGCTTGTTGGGCTTGCTGGTCTACGGGTATGAGCCTCACCTCAGTTGTGAGAGGTCCCGGATTCCAATCCTGGACAAGCCCACTTCCCTTTGGATTTTTCAGGTGGCTCAGTGGTAAAGAATCCACCTGCCAGTGCAGGAGATACAGGAGACATGGGTTCAGCCCTTGGGCTGGAAAGATCCCCTGGAGTAGGAAATGGGAGCCCACTCCAGTATTCTTGCTTGGACAATCCCATGGACAGAGGAGCCTGGTGGGCTGTAGTCCATGCGGTCACTGAGTTGGACACGACTGAGAAACTAAGCGAGACTCCACCGTGAGGGGCTATAAAGACCCCAACCTCATTCTTCTTCCCCTTTGATCTCCTGGTGGTGCTCCTCTTTGGCCAAATCCAACCAGAAGCTAGAAGCCGGGGGGGAGGGCATCACTGTGGTCCACCCAGGTCAGTTCCCAGGACTAAGAGTAGAATAGAACAGGTTTGCAGGGGCAGATGGAAGATGTCCCGCCCAGGAGTGATGTGATAAGATGAGCAGTTCAACAAGACCATCTGGGGCAGGATGGAGGATGAAGAGAGGCGGAGGGATGGGGACAGGAAGAGAGTATGAGGGTCTGAACTAAAACGGGTCACGGGAAAGGGAAAGATTCAAGCAACATTGAGGAAGTGGAACAGTCATGACCTGTTGATGGAGTCTAAGGACAAGGGAGGTGTCTAGAGCAGCCTGGGGAACTGTGGGTGGTGACACTGTTACCTAGGAGAAGGTTCAAGTCCAAGCACAGGTGCTGCTGTGCTGTGCTTAGTTGCTCAGTTGTATCTGACTCTGTGACCCATGGACTGTAGCCCACCAGGCTCCTCTGTCCATGGAGATTCTCCAGGCAAGAATACTAGAGTGGGTTGCCATGCCTTCCTCCAGGGGATCTTCCCAACCCAGAGACTGAACCCAGGTCTCCCACATTGCAGGCAGATTTTTTGCCATCTAAGCCACCAGAGAAGCCTCCTGGTGAAAAAAAAAATCACTCTTTTCCAGCGGCAAAGGCAACTGTGAGGAGAAAGATTGATGTCCCCCTGTGTCTTGACGCTGATCAGAATTACAACATCCTTCTTCTGTTCTGTACCCTTTTTCTCTACCACTTACAAGTTCCCAAATACCCATTTTCACAGGGGTCTGACCTCAAAGTGTCCTGGCTGCAAATCGATTTCTATGACTCCATTCTCCCCTTTCCACTGGTTGAAACCCAGTCCTTTTCTTTTATCCCCCCGCCCCTTTTTTTTAAGAGACCTTGCTTTCTTTCTCTATTTTTTTTAGAGAGCTTTGTCTTTTTAAATTTTTAATTGGAGGATAATTGCTTTACAGTGTTGTGTTGGTTTCTGCCATACAAAATCATGAATCAGTCACAAATATACATATATCTCCTCCCTCTTGAGCCATCCCACCCCCCATCTAACGCCTCTAGGTCATCATAGAGCACCAGGCTGAGCTCCCTGTGCTATGCAGAAGCTTCCCACTAGCTATTTATTTCACCCATGGTAGTGTATATATATTTCAATGCTACTTTCTCAATTCATCCCACACTCTCCTTTCCCTGCTGTGGAACCTAGTCCTTTTTAATGGGAAAAACAATTACAATAAAAAGTACCTGAGTGCTAGCTCTCTGTGCAGATAGATGCACATTTTAAAGGTATCTGCTGTGATGAATTTATAGTCAAGAAGGAGATTTTTATTTTTAACCCTGGGCCCTCCCAGGGGACTCTAAACCCCAGTTCCACCCAGTCCCCCACCACCTCAGAAGAGCAAGGCAAGAGACTTGGTGCCTCCTCTACAAGGAGGAGAGCATGGCAACCCACTCGAGTATTCTGGAGAACCCCGCGGACAGAGCCCGGCAGGCGACGGTCCAGAGGGCGGCAAAGAGTCGAACGGGACCAAAGTGACGGAGGACACACACACCACTGGCAACCTGGCAGCCCCTAATCTTTCATTATGTCTTCCAGTCATGGGTGCAAACTTCAAGTTTGGCTTCTAAGAATTGTGTGATGTATCTGGGGTTGGGTAGACCTAAATATATTCTAAAACAACAGGGCAACTTTGGTAAGTTTTGTGATAGGGTATCCAGAGTCCCCACACCCTCCCGCAGGGAAATCTAATCATCTTACCCATTTAAATCTAATCTAATCATCTTACCCATCTTACCTATCATCTTCAAGGCAAGAGAGTTGCCTTGAAGGGGAAAGGCCTGCATTCCACATAGGCGCGGGTAGTTGAAGGTGGGAGCCAGGGAGGCAGTGTTGCTAGGCAGCCAGTTGCTGTCCTCTGTTGCCCTGGAGATGCTGGTTTGTGTATATGAGGTGGGTGCTTGTAGGTATTTGCTGAGTGTCTGTATAAGCAGACTGGACTTCTTCGTCACAATACGTTCCTGGAAACTATGTCATAACGTGGTTTGTCAAAACTTCCCAAAGGAATAGCATTTGTTCTCCTTGAGGAGTTGGTTGTGCTTCTGACTAAAGATACAGGCCAGAAATAAATTATAAATGTGACCAACAATCTGTCATAAGCAGAAGGCACAAATACCCAAATATCCTCAATGAGTTCTAGGGCTAAAATTACCCTGCAAACCTCACCAAGAAGCTAATATCGGACTCCATGGGAGACTCCAAGTATTGTGGTCTTTCATTCACTCATTCATTCTTTCAAGGGCTGTGAGGATCATTGTGATTCATTTTCAACATTCAACTACATTGTAAGTTATAGTCCTAACCCCTACCACCCCAGAATGTGACCTTGTTTGGAAACGGGGTCTTAACATAGGTGATCAAGTTAAAATAAGGTCATGAAGGTGGGCCTTAATCCAATATGACTGGTGTTCTTATTAAAAGGGAAAATTGGGACCCAGAGACAGACATGAACAGAGGGAAGATGATGTGAACCCACAGGGAGATGATCACATGAAGATGGAGGATTGGAGTGATGCATCTACGGGCCAGGATGTCAAGGATTTGGAGTGAAACACCAGAAGCTAGGAAGAGGCAAGCAATAATTTTCCTTCAGGTTTCAGAGGGATCGTGGCACTGCCAACACATTGATGTAGGACTTCTAACCTCCAGAACTGTGAGACAATACATTTCTGTGGCTTTAAGCCACCAGCATATGGTATTTGTTATGGCAGCCCCAGGAAACTAACATGAGCAGCCATGGTAATCCTACCCTCTTGGCCCAATCCTGGCCAAGGAGCCATAATCGAAAAAAACTGCTGGGCTGGATTCTGAGAAGTTTCTGCCTTTCCTTCTCTGGGTGCCTGGATGGGGCTCTGGAATTGCTGCAGTCATCATACTGCAAGTCTAAAGGACAAGACCCTCACCGAGGAGGGCAGCGAGTGGATGGGTAAGGTCCTGGGATGGCTGACTTTGTTGAGTTGCTCCTCCAGCCAAGCTGGAGCAAGCCCATCCTCTGCAGTCCTGTCAGGTGAGATGATACATTTCCCTGTGGTTTGAGGCAGAAGGTGCAGTGAACCCTCCTCGCCAAACCAGTGTCCTGCTGGATAGACTGTCACTTATGCTCAGCACTACCCCCTGCCACCTCCCTCGTGCAATGGAGCCTCCAGCCCCATCTCAACCTCTATTATACAGCTCAGTATTAACTGTGATGAATTTACGAGGACCGCTGCAATGATCCCTCCTTTCCTGTACTTTGTAATGCAACTTTGTCGCCCCTCCCATCAAGAGGTGGGGTTTATTTCTCCATCCCTTAAGTCCAGGCTTGGCCCTGTGACCTGCCACATTGTTCCGTCGCTCAGTCGTGCCTGACTCTTTGCGACCCCATGGACTGCAGCACACCAGGCTTCTCCGTCCTTCACTATCTCCTGCAGTTTGCTCAAATTCATGTCCATTGAGTCGATGATGCCATCCAACCATCTCATCCTCTGTCGTCCCCTTCTCCTTCTGCCCTCAATTTTTCCCAGCATCAGGGTCTATTCCAATAAGTTGACTCTTCCCATTAAGTGGCCAAAGTATTGGAGCTTCAGCTTCAGCATCAGTCCTTCCAGTGAATATTCAGGGCTGATTTCCTTTAGGATTGACTGGTTTGATCTCCAAGGGACTCTCAGGAATCTTCTCCAGCATCATAGTTCAAAAGCATCAATTCTTTGGCGCTCAGCCTTTTCATGGCCCAACTCTCACATCCGTACATGACTACTGGAAAAACCACGACGTTGACTATACAGACTTTTGTCAGCAAAGTGATGTCTCTGCTTTTTAATATGCTGTCTAGGTTTGTCATAGCTTTTCTTCCAAGGAGCAAGTAAGTGTCTTTTATTTTCATGGCTGCAATCACTATCTGAAGTTATTTCAGAGCCCAAGAAAATAAAGTCTGTCACTGTTTCCATTGTTTCCCCATCTATTTGCCATGAAGTGATGGGACTGGATGCCATGATCTTAGTTTTTTGAATGTTGAGTTTTAAGGCAGCAGGAATTTAGTAAATAAGGTACAAGCAGAGGCTTCAGAAGTGCCTAGAAATTAGGGCTTGTCTTTTGGATGCAGTTGGAACCCTGGGACTATGGTGCAAATGGACCTGAGCTAGCTGGCTAGAAAGGCCACATGGAGGAAAACGGAGGCTCTCCAACTAACAGCCAGCACTAACTGTCAGATGTGCGAGATGTGTGTGATGGGTCTGGGATTATCCAACATTAGTCAACTGCCCATAACTGCAGCCACATAAGTGATTCCAGGTGAGAGGAGTGAAAGATCCACTGAGCTGAATCCAGCCTGAAATGCTGACTCACAGAACTACAGACATACTGGATACTTGGGGCTGGTGCACTGGGACGACCCAGAGGGATGGTATGGGGAGGGAAGAGGGAGGGGTATTCAGGATGGGGAACACATGTATACCTGTGATGGATTCATGTTGGTGTATGGAAAAACCAATACAATATTGTAAAGTAATTAACCTCCAATTAAAATAAATAAATTTATACATAAAAAAAAACTACAGACAAATAAAATGGCTGCTGTTTTAAGTGATTAAGTTTTGGAGTAGCTTGTTACACAGCAGTATCTAGCTGATACACTGACAGACGATCCCCAATCTGGCACAGTTCCCTTAGATTCATTCATATGCCAGCCACTGTGCAAGGAACTGTGGATGCTGTCATGAGAAATGACAGCCCTGCTCTCTGGTTTCTTGGAAGGACTTAGGATATTATTATATTCAAGACACTGAGTCAAAAGCTTTGGATACTTTAACCCAGATGGGAGGTTTGCAGCTATCCCTATCTTCTTGCTGAGGAAACCAAATCTCAAAAAGTTGGAAAATTACCCAATGTGGCAGATTACATTTTCCTAAGGTACTTGCAGCAATCTCTGCTGTCTGATGCATTCTACTAGAACCTTGCCACTTCCCATCAGAAGGGAGAATCTAGTTCTGCTCTTGAATCTGGATGAGCTTGTGATTTGATCGTAAACGAGTAAAGTGCAGCAAAAGGGACGCTGGATGGCTGCTGAGGATAAATCATAAAAGAAGCTACAGGTTCTACTTTATGGGCTAGGACACTTGTCTTTGAAGCTCTGAACTTCCATATAAGGTTGCCATACTATGTTGAGTCATCCCCAGCCTTGTAACCTTCCCCCTGGAGACCCAGGAATCATAGACCAGAGATAAGCTGTCCCACCATGCCCTGTTCAACTCAGAGAATGCTGAGCATGGTACAAAGCTTGCGGTACACTACTAAGTCTTAAGGCCATCTGTTATGCAGCAGTAGTAGTGAAACACCTAAGGTTGCACTGCCAGATAAGAAGAAAGAACATGAGGTCAGACTTTGATTCTGGAATTCTGACCCAAGAGCCTGTTTCCAGCTTCCCCTCAGAAAGCCTATTGTTCCCATGCTCCCCGAGTTCCCTTCCAGATAGAAGCCTGGCTCCCCGGCTCCCCTGATACTACCAAATCATAAGCAACCACTCTACCCACCCACCTCCATGCTGGGGCTGCATGCTTCTTACTCAGCTGCTCCCAGGCTACCACCTTCCAAGTCTCCTCCTCACTGGAAATTTGGTCTCCTCCCTTACCTGGGCTCCATGACAACAGTCTCCCAGTCTTCAGGAAGGAGCCCCACTTTCCTTGGTTTTCAGTTCTTGCTTCACAAGTTTGCTTTGCTTCCCATCAAACTTCATGTGAAAAATGCACCTGCTGTCTGTACTTACTGTGTACCAGGCACACAGTATGAATACCAGGCACACAGTAGGGATGAAAAGTAAAATGAGCTGTGCGTTCATTTCTTATGGCTCTCTAGAAAATTGCCACAAACTTAGTGGCTTAAAACAACATAAATTTACTATCTTACAGTCCTGAACATTGGAAGTTCAAAATGGGTTTCACTGGGCTAACATCAAGATGTTTTCAAGGATGCATTTCTTCTGGAAGGTCTAGGGGAGACTCCATTCCTTTGCTCCTGAAGCTTCCTGAGGCTGCCTGCATTGCTTACCTCATAGCCCCTTCTTCCGTGTTCAAAGCCACCAATGTAGCATCTTCAAATTTCTCTCTGTCTCTCTTGTTTTGCTTTTCTAACACTTGTAATTACATTGCACCTCTCCCTTAGATTATCCAGTAAAATATCCTTATCTCACAATTCTTAATCACATCTGCAAAGTCTCTTTTGCATGAAGGTAATATCTTCTGAGATTGTGGGCATTAGAACATGGAAATTTTTGTAGGCCATCATTTTGCCTCTTTGAGGGAGCTTACACTTGGAGAAGGGCATGTATTCTTGCCAATATTCTTGTCTGGAGAATCCCATGGACAAGGCTCCCAAGGAGCCTGGTGGGCTACAGTCCATAGGGTCACAAAGAGTCAGACATGACTGAAGCGACGTCACATAGCATAGCATAGCACACTTGGGTGAAGTGAGGTTATATAGTTATAGCAGACCTACTACTCCTCATCGATATTCATCTTCTCTCCCTCCTGGACACACCCTCTCTTGCCCTGTGTTCAGGTGTGATGACCGTGCAGCTGAGTTCTGGTCAACAGGGTGCAAGCAGAAGGAATGGGCTCCACTTACAGACCTGACCACAACCACCTCCCCGAGAGACTCTTTGCTTTTCCCATAAGTGAAGAGGACTACGAGGACCCAGGGGAAGGGGAACTGAGAGGTAGAAAAAGTCAGGGTCCCTGAAGGCCAATAGGACAGTCTCCCTGCTGACTCATGTTCTAGTTTGACATAAATTAAGGCATTGAAATTTGAGGGGCATTTCTTGCAGTGGTTAACCAAACGCTGACAATACGCAACTAGAGAAATGAACTTTAAAAGAATTTGTATAAATGCATTTCATGTATTTTATATGGTATTCAATTTCATAAGTAAATACCAGATTTACTTATTATAATAAGTTGATGAATGACATGGACTGAACAAGAAGGTTACTTGATAAACACAAAAAAAGTGAAATCAGGAATCAGGCTACTCAGCTGTGGGCTGTCCTCTGCATCTGACAGATTTCTATGTTTTGCACTTTGCTGAGTCTCAGACAGTAAAGAATCTGCCTGCCAATCAGGAGATCCAGGTTCAATCCCTAGGTCAGAAAGATCCCCCAGCTGAAGCTAGGGACAGCCCTAACTACTTGGTTTCTAAACAACAATCAGTCTTCTCCTCTTTGTGTGATATTAGCTCTGCCCTCATAGCTCAGTCAGTAAAGAATATACCTGCAATGCAGGAGATCGGGGTTCAATTCCTGGGTCAGGAAGACCCTCTGGAGAAGGAAATGGCTACCTACTCCAGTATTCTTGCCTGGAGAATTCCAGGGACAGAGGAGCCTCGGAGGCTACAGTCCATAGGGTTGCTCAGAATCAGACATGACTGAATGACTAACACACTGATCGGCACAAAGAGATAACTGCAAGTGGAAACAGTGCATTTTAATCTATTGTGATCTCCAGAAATTCTTCACTAAACAGAGATCCCCAGAAAAGTTTGATTCTGAGGTTAGCACAGAAACAAGTTAATGTTTTGAAGAGCTTCTACACTGATTTTTTTTTATGTTGTTTATTTTCAAAAGCCTCAAAGACAGTTTGCTTAAAACCTGCAGGATAAATGAAACCAAAACCAGACAAATAAGAACAAGATATGAGCCTAGTGGTCAGGCAACTGGAGTTAAGGATTTCATGGGCAGAGAAGCAGGAGTGTGTGTCTACATATGCATGATGGGGAGAAGGGGGGCAGGAGTAGGTAGGAAGAGCCTATGACCTTAGAAATATGTAACTTGTTTTCCAAAATGGTCCTTTTGGGCAAATGATGGAAGGGTCCCACATCTAGATTGCTCTGTGTTTCACCAGAGTAAGAGTTGAGGGTCCCTATAATTACAGAGGGAGAAGGCAATGGCAACCCACTCCAGTACTCTTGCCTGGAGAATCCCAAGGATGGGGAGCCTGGTGAGCTGCTGTCTATGAGGTCGCACAGAGCTGGACATGACTGAAGCGATTTAGCAACAGCAGCATAATTACAGAGAACAGAGCCTGGGACTCCCAGCACGGATGTACACGAACACTGATAGAGAGGCTGGGGAGGGCTGGAACCCCAGAGCAGTCACTTCTGGGCAGTGATCAGTATCTTACCCATGACACTTTTTGGGTGATTGGGTCTGTGTCTCAATGGGATTGGGTGGAGGGTGGGTCCTAAGAAGACCCTGTTGCCTCTGGTACCAAAAGACGTAGAAAATTCTGAAAGCTAGCCAACAAACAAGCAAGGCAAGCATGAAGCTGTGTCACCACTGGGGAGCCCAGGACTGTGAACTAGCCCGGGCAGCCCACCAAGAAGGACTTGCTGGGGGAAGAAGGATGTTCCCATCGATGAGCACGTAGTCTGTGCCAAACTCTATGCTCTGCTCTTTACATCTAGTTCAGCTGACAAACCACCCTGTGGGGCAGGTACTTTTAATCTCCAATTTAGAGATGGGGGATCCAGTCTTATGAGAAGGAAGTCAGTCCCAAGAGCACAGGGACATTCATGGCAGAGCTGTCCCTGGAACTTGGTGCTGTGGGAGCCAAGTCCATATTCTCAGACACCTGCTGAGGGATCCCTTCCCTACCACTGCCGTGGGATCCCTTCCCTCTTGAACTCGACTCTGACTGAAATAGACCAGAAGAAGCAGGCACGGTGGCCCTCAGTGCCACAGTGAAAGCTGTGAATATTCCTGGACTGAAACCACTGACCTTGACCAGCACCGAGTGAGACAGGAAGCTGCAAAGCCAGGGTCCACAGTGTGCACTGATGGTGCTCATCCCAGGCACTGGGGCCACGGACACAGTGTGCTCCCATCCTCATGGCCTTTAGGGCCTCAGATTTCACAGCTCCAGTGACACAGGCCTCCTGGAACAGTGCGGGGGCCCTCAGAACACTCTGAACTTCTCATTGTTTACACAACAGCCACTGCTGTGAGCTTTCCAGGGTTAATCCCCTTGTAACCATCATGTAGAAGTGGGGAGACTGAGGCACCAAGAGGTGTGTGCCTAGATCAGGATTCATAAACAGTGCGAGTGATAAACGGGTAGGCCTTGGTCCCCAGGCATGTTCACTAAATACCTGATACACCGATTTTTTTTTTTTTTTAAGTCACTCAGTCATGTCCGACTGCGACCCCATGGACTATACAGTCCACGGACTTCTCCAGGCCAGAATGCTGGAGTGGTTAGCCATTCCCTTCTCCAGGGCATCTTCCCAACCCAGGGGTTGAACCCAGGTGTCCCACATTGCAGGTGGATTCTTCACCAGCTGAGCCACCAGGGAAGCCCAATAGTGGGCTCCAATTAATAGTGGTATATAGGAATACTAGGGGCTCCCTGGCGGCTCAGTGGTAAAGAATCTGCCTACCAATGTAGGAGACATAGTTTCTACCCCTGGGTCAGGAAGATCCCCTGGAGAAGGAAATAGTAGCCAGTTCCAGTACTCTTGCCTGGGAAATCCCATGGCCAGAGGAGCCTGGTGGGCTATAGTCCATGGGGTCACAAAAGAGTCAGACACAATGTAGCCACTGAACAACAGGAGTAATAAACATCTTCCCAGTAAAATACTGACTTTACCTCTGCGTAGACCCTGCCAGGTATGGACCAGGTGAGCCACAGGTGTATAGTCAGCATTAAGTTCTAGATGTCAAGGGGTTGACTGATGGTACAAAAGGCCCTCATCCACTCCCCAAATCTAGTGGTTCACCTACCAGAGCAGGCACCTCATATTTTCACGTGGCTGTGGGCATGGAACGGGGCTTCTCCCTTCCTTGCATTGGCAGATGCAGGTCTTCACAAGCCCCCAAACTACCAGCCTCCTAAGTGTCTGTTTGCTGTGTGTTTGCTTGGTGACATGTGAGATTGTAGGTCACCTTTGCTTTCTAAGTGACCCTGGCAGCTACCCGAGTCCCAGCTGCCTAACAAGAGTTCCATGGAGGATGCAACCCACTCTGCTCCTTTCTTTAACAAAGCTGCTGCCCAAAACCCTTTCTCCTCAAACCTCCCCTATAAACTAGATCGAGCCAGGATGATCTTCAGGATGATGCTGTAGTGCAGAGACTTGCGGTGAGAAATGACCCGCAGATATTTTAGCAGACTGGAGTTTGATTGATGGGAATATGGACTTTTCTCCAAAGTTAAAGTTTTTGGTACTTTATTACTTAAATTAAAAAAAAATTACATAGCATTTATACACAACTTGCTTTATCTGGGCATTTAGTTTTATTGTTGAATGCTTTCTTTAGAAATTTCCATGAATTCCTTAGAGAAGGAGCACAGGGCTGCTGGAAGAGAAGGATAAAGAAGGAAGAGGCACAAGGCCTGGCTATGGTGGGTCCGGAACACCTGTTAACTGAGTGAGTGGCGGATGGATGGATGAGTAAAATTATCACCAAGCAGTGGATCCAAGGGATCCTCGCTCCTCCCTTTCCTCTTTCGGTCACCTGCAAAATAGTGTCCAGAAATCCTATGTACTTCACCCAAACATTCACACGTTCAGGCTTCAGCCCCATGTTGAGGGGCTGTGGACCACCTGAGGCCCCGGCCGGAGCAGTTGACATGGGCCAGGTACCCACAGCAGCCACCAGCCCTTCCCCACCTGGGTTGTTAAACCCAGCCACATGGTTCCCTCATAGCTTCCCAGAGCACTCCACCAAGGAGGCAGAATGGGGCTCACTCCTGTTATGCCCTTGGGGTCTTGCACCTATGACTGAAAGGGCCACCACGGCCAGCAGGAAGAGGGGCGGTCAGGATCGACACACCAGCGTTGGACATCAGCGTGGGGAGACTGCCCCAAACTTAGAGGGTCTGAGCGCTTCCAGAGTCCCAGCCAGTCTCCCAACCTTTATAAACTCACTCCCCAATAACGCCGGAGCACTTTGTTTTGCCTCCCCAGCAAGCAAGAAAACTTGAAGTTTAATCCACAGCTTAAATTATGAGAATAATAAAAATATTGCGTATTCATTTTCAAACACAACATCCATCTCAGACCCCGGTAGCATCCCCTAAGGGTCCAAGCCCCTGACTTCCTCACTGCTCCCTGAGGGGAGCACTGCCCTTGATGATGGGAAAGCACGGGTCCCCTCCTCCTCTGCTCAGTGGCAGCACACAAAACACTCTGCCCTCAGGTCCATACCCCTCAGCCTGGTCCTAAGAGTTAGCGGGGTGGGAGGGCAAAGTCAGTAAAGCCGTTTGCTCCCCTCAAATCTGGGGCCCCCTACTTGTGACCGCTGTTCTCAAGAAATTTTGAGCAAGGGAACTGAGTCAACTGGCTTACAGCATCAATCCTCAGTTAAATCCACTGACTCTTTTTATATCTAAAAACTCTGAGCATGAGTAGCGACCTAAGTGTTTGTTGGGGCAGAAGAGTCTCAAATCTGCACACTGCCAAGGCTTGCTAAGGATCTCAAAAGAGTTGACCTAACTTACTGAAGGACAGTATCCCATTAGAGAGACCTCTGGAGGAGGATGGCTAAGACGACACTGACAGGCGAGAAGCCGCTGAAAGAAATGGAGACTTTCATTTTGAACAGCATGCAGCCGGCTGCTGTTTTCAAATCTCTGGATGGCTCCAGCGGAGACGAGAAGGCCTACAGGTGAGGACAATGAGGGAGATGGCAGCCAGGTGAGAGACAGCCAGCTCTCAAGAGCCACCCTGACCGGGGACAGCTGACCTGTAAGGTAGTGAGGTCCCCACCCCCCAGAAACATCCAAATACCCATTCTTTCATTTATTCTGCCAACATATACGCATTGTGGTCCAGCTACACTTTGAGGGCCAGGCAGGCAAGGTGACTACTATCAGGTAGCTTAGATTTTAGTGGGGAAGACAAAAATGTTTTTAATTATACAAAAAAATTAAATAGGGTTATGGGAGAGTACATTCCAAGTGTCTCCCTTGAATTGGGTCGCAGGTTGAATATTAAGCAGAGGCAAAATGGCCTCTTAGCAAGGAAGGTGTTCAGGGAGTATCAGCTAGGGACCTTTGAAACCCCTTCCATTCTGAGTCCATGGGGATCTCACATAATACTACTTGGCCATTTGTTCCCTAATGACTGACTACTGGGTGAGCCTCCCCAGAAGGCGGATATAGCTGAAGGAACCTTGACCTGACTTCCCCGTGGGTGTGTGTTTGGGACCAGGGGGTCCCAGGCACAGTGAGCCGGTGGCTTCTCTTATTTCCACCTGCCACTTCCTTGCGTGTTGCCTGCCTCACAGGCTTGGTTGCATAACTGCTGCGCTTGGTTTTATAGCTTAGCACAGCATGGAGCTTGTAAATCTTCTTTCACATCATGAAATGCCAGCAGTTTCACAGCCAGGGATTCTTGTTCTCATAAAGTCCTCACACCAGCAGGCTTGCATCTAAAAGTGTCCTCTGGACTGATGAATTGATGTCAGAACTGCTCTGGAGCCAAAGACGGAGGCAGGCAGTCCCTGCCCCCCTTCGACTTCCCTGAAGCTCCTAGAAGTGAAGGTCGTGACCGCCTGGCACAGCCCCTCAGATGTGACTCCAAGGAAGCAGAGGGGCAAACGTGGCAGCCCCACACTGGGAACTGAGGCACACTTATCTTCAAGCCTATCTGAGGGGGAGAGCAGAACACACTTCTAAACAACATGCACAGTGGCAATCCATGTCAGGAAACACTTAAATTTATGCTTGCCAGTGACTCTCAACCTGGGTCCCGTTAGAGTAACCTGTGATGTTTTTGAAAAATAAGCTTACAGAAAGAGGCATTTCCCACGGAGATTCTGACCCAGTAGAATCTAGCATCTAGAAAGGGGCCCCTGCATCTCTATGGTCACAGGCAAACATTCACCACCTAATTCATAAGAAAAATAGAAAAAAAACAAAGACGCGGTGGCAGCTTTCTGAAATGGCCCCAAAGATCCCCACCTCCTAGGACTCACACACTTGTGTAATCCCCTTGTGAGTGGACTGGACCTAGTGACTCACCCCTACGAATAGAACAGGAGCAGAATGACGAAAGGTCATTTCCAAGACCAGGTTACGAAGGACTAGGACTTCTTTATGAGCACCCTCCTCCTTCTCTTCCTCTTGGGGAAGACAGCACCAGTGTTGCTAGTTGCCCTAGGGAGAGACCCATATGGCAAGGAGTTGATGTCCCCAACCAATAGCCAGCAAGGACTAGAGGGCTGCTGACAGCCACATGAATGAGCCTGGAAATGCACTCTCTCTGTCGAGACTTGAAATGACTGCTGTCACAACGACACCTTGATTGCAGCCTTGTGAGTGATCCCGAGAAAAAGGTGCCCAGTAAAGTGCTCCCAGATGCCTGATCCACAGAAACTTTGAGAAAATAAATGTTTGTTTTCAGTTATGTTTTGGGGATAATTTGTTACATAGCAATAGACAACTAATACACACATACGCAACAATACATTCATGGTGGCTCATCCAGGGTGGTCTGATTATGAGTGATCTATATTTTCTTCCTTTTGTTCACCCATATTTTCTAATTTTAAAACATTATCATGGATTTTGTTCAAAATGAAAAAACAAAAATCATTTTCAAATTGTGTTCAAAAATATTCTAGAGGAAAATAGCAGAGAAAAATTTTTGTGAATTTATGTAAGGCAAAGCTTTTAGACAAGTCACAAAAAAGGGTAATCCAAAAAGTAAATAAATTGGATTTGATCAAAATTAAAAGCTTTTTTTTTTCATCAACAAATATCATTTTAAAAATATGAAAAAACAAGCCAGGGATTAGAAGAAAAGGTTTGTAAATCATGTTTGATAAAGGATTTGTTTCCAGATTGTTTAAAGAGCAACAAGACAAGTCAATTAAAAAATGAGCAAAAGTTTCTAATAGACATTTCCCCAAAGAAGATACACAAATGGCTAAGAAGCACATGAAAAGATGTTCATCATTAGTCATTAAGAAAACGTAAATTCAAACCACAGAGAGATATTAATGTTTACCTATTAGAATGACAATACCCAAAATAATAAGTCTTGGTGAGGATGTGAAACAAATGTAACTTTGATATTATACATTGCTAGTGAGAAGGTAAAATGGAAAGTTTGGGGACATGCTTTGGTGATTTCTTAAAATGTTTAATATAAGCTTACCATATGACCCACTCATAGGTATCTATCTACCCAAGAGAAATGGGTAAAAACATATCCATACAGAGACTTGTGGGTAAATATTCATAGCAATATTCTTCCTAATAGGAGAAAACTGGAAATAATCCAAATTTCCACCAACAGACTACTCAGCAACAAAAAGGAACAAAGTCGTAATTCATGCTGCAACATCACTGGATCAAAATAATGATATGATAAGTAAACATGGCCATATAGAAAAAGAGTACATAATGTATGATTCTGTTTTATGAAATGTCCATAAAGGGTAAATCTATATATACGGTAGATCAGTGGTTGTTTGGGGCTGGAGTGGGAGTGAGTTTGGTCATAAAAGAAATTGAGGAAATGTTTTGTGATGACCAGTATGTTCTAAATCTGGACTATGGAGGTGATTGAATGTATAAATTTATTAAAAATCATTAAATGAACAACTTACAATGGTGAATTTTATGTTTTGTAAAGTATACCTCAATAAAGCTGTAAAAATGTTACATTCATAAGCTTGAACCCAGTAATTTCATGACAAGGGCATAATTGGAAAGGCACACAAAGGCGCATGTCAAGTATACTCATAACAGTGTTTTAAGTTAATGAAAGTGAAAGAGAAGTCGCTCAATCGTGTCCAACTCTTTGCGACCCCACGGACTATAGCCTACCATGCTCCTCCATCCATGGGATTTTCCAGGCAAGAGGACTGGAGTGGGTTGTCATTGCCTTCTCCAGAAAAATTAGAAAAAACTCTGAATGTTTAATAATAGATAATAAATGCTTAGTAAGTGATGATCCACTTGATAGAATACCATGCAGCCATTAGAAATGGTATTTACAAGGGATTTTTAATGATCTGGGGAAATGCTTAGGATAGATTACAAAATTGTTCTTATGGCCAGATTTCTGCTGCCCCCCCCAAAAGAATCTATATAAAAATGTTCATTTTTAAACATAGCTAAATTTGTTCTGTGAATGGATGTGTCTACATAGGCAGCACAACCAGAGGCATATCTGAATATAGTTATATTTTTTCCTTTTGCACATTTATAAATAGGAAACTGTTGGTGCCTATAAGTCATTTCTATTTTCTTCTTTGTCCTTCCATTATCTTTCTATATTTTTTTTCCAAAAAGCATGTATTCATTTTTAAATCTGGAAAGAAAATATTTAAAGGAAGGAAAGCCATGGCAGTCCTCCTTGCATGGTCAGAGGAGAGGCTGAGGTATCCTGAGTGAGGGGTACACCCTGGCCTCAACCAAAGGATCTAGAGGGCTTATCAGCACGTGCAGGCATGAATGGCAGTGAGCACAGCTGGAAACAGCTGTCTGGGTCCCATTCATCCCAGCCTGGACTCACAGCCAGTTAGAGATGAAGGAACAGGGCAGGTGCTGATGCAAGGACCCTTTCCCCTCATTGGCCAAGAGGAGGGGATGCTCCTGCTGTGGAGAGGCCGATGCTCCTGCTGTGGAGAGGCCCCAGGGCTGGCTGCTTTGTTATTGCAGGGTGACAGAACAAGGAGCAAGGATCTCAGAAACAGTCGCATGAGTCTTAAAAGAAACTGCTGGACACCCAGGTCTACAAGCTGCCGCCTCATGGAGACAGCCTAAACGCTGGTGATGGAGAAACCAGAGTTTGAATCCTGGATCTGCTGTGGAAGCCGCATGCTCTGCGGGGTCTGAGACAAACCACTGATCTTTACAGAATCTCAGTTTCCAACTTTGTAGAGTGGGCACAATTAGATTACTTGCTTCCAAAACAGAAATCTCCATCATTGGTTAATAGGACACCCAGGAATAAAGGGCTTGTATTTAGTTCCCCAGGGCTGCCAGAACAAATTATTGCAAAGTGGGTAGCAAAAAAATAAACAAACAAACAAAACAAAAAAAAAAACAGAAAATTTTCTCAGGTTCTGGAGACTGTGCTAAGCTGCTTCAGTCATGTCCAACTCTGTGCAACACTATGGCCTGTAGCCTGCCAGGCTACTCTGTCCATGGGATTCTCCAGGCAAGAATACTGGAGTGGGTTGCTGTGCCCTCCTCCAGGGGATCATCCTGACTCAGGGATCAAACCTGTATCTCTTGCATCTCCAGCATTGGCAGGGGGGTTCTAGCCATCTAGGAGGCTAGAAGTCCAAAACAAAAGCATTGTCAGGGCCATGCTCTTTCCAGAGATTCTGGAGAAGACTTTGTCTGGCTTATGGCAGAATCCCCAGGACCTAGTACAGTAACCAGTACATGCTAGATGCTCAGTAGGATTTGTACAAATAACTAAAAGGCACATTAGGTGGGGTTTGGGGCAGTGGATATTCCTTTTTGTCTTATTTTATACTCTGTCCATGGGATTCTCCAGGCAAGAATACTGGAGTGGGTTGCTGTGCCCTCCTCCAGGGGATCATCCTGACTCAGGGATCAAACCTGTATCTCTTGCATCTCCAGCATTGGCAGGGGGGTTCTAGCCGTCTAGGAGGCTAGAAGTCCAAAACAAAAGCATTGTCAGGGCCATGCTCTTTCCAGAGATTCTGGAGAAGACTTTGTCTGGCTTATGGCAGAATCCCCAGGACCTAGTACAGTAACCAGTACATGCTAGATGCTCAATAGGATTTGTACAAATAACTAAAAGGCACATTAGGTGGGGTTTGGGGCAGTGGATATTCCTTTTTGTCTTATTTTATGATGATCTCTTTTTTTCTAAAATAAAAGTGACACATATTCATTTTTTAAAATATCAAAAACATTTATAAGCAGAAAGGTCAAAATGTGTCAGAATCACACCTTTTACAGATGAATCACTGCTAATATTTTTGCATTATAGCTATCCAACATTTATATAGTGCTGCTGCTGCTAAGTCACTTCAGTTGTGTCTGATTCAATGGACCCTATGGACGGCAGCTCACCAGGCTCCCCCATCCCTGGGATTCTCCAGGCAAGAACATTGGAGTGAGTTGCCATTTCCTTCTCCAATGCATGAAAGTGAAAAGTGAAAGTGAAGTCGCTCAGTTGTGTCCAACTCTTAGTGACCCCATGGACTGCAGCCCCCCAGGCTCCTCTGTCCATGGAATTTTCCAGGCAAGAGTACTAGAGTGGGGTGTCATTGCCTTCTCCGATTTATATAGTATAATAACATTTAAGAAAAACTTTTTATACTGTAAACACACTTTTGTTACTTGACAAAAGTCACGGTAACAATTTAATAATATCTTTCTGAGTTATTATGTATTATTCAACCCTAGGAATCATATATTGAAACACTAACCACAATCCCCCTACCTCTCTGAGCATCCTTTTTTTCCTAATGCCCTTCTTCCAACCAGCCAGAAGCCAAAATGAGCCGTTGTCATTGCCTTGGAATTGTACCAGGACTCAGATCAACAATGAGTAGTTTTTTCAGTCCAAGTATCTCTCAATAAGAAAGGGATGCTGAAAGAGAAAAACACGATATTCAATCTTCAGGTGGCAGAAAATCTGTTCCTTCTTAGTGGGTGCAATAGATTAAAGAGGACTGCAAATTCTTCATCACTGTTCCCTGAAGAGGTGAGGTCTATGTCCCCCACTGTGGAAGCCACGTTGGTTTTGTGACTGCTTGACCTATAGAATAAGGCAGAAGTGATATTGTACTAGTTGTCAAGCCCAAGATTCAAGAGACCGGCAGTTTTCATTTCCTTTTTCAGAGTCAGGTAGCAGAGTCTCCATGTAGGAAGCCAGGCCACCTGAGGCTGTCCTCCTGTGAGAGTCCTTAGCTGCATGGAAAAGCCCTGGAGGATGAGACTTCACCTGAAGGGATGGTGTGAGGCCAGGGGCACCCAGGCACCAGACATGTAGATGCAGCAGCGCCCAGAGCAGAGCATCTTGCAACTGTCCCAAACCCCACCCAAAGTCCTGACCCACAAAACTGGAACCAAAACAGGGTTCCCAAATTAAAAAAAAAAAATCCAAAAAACAAGACGCTTCATTTAATTTGAATTTCAGATCAATGATGAGTAACCTTTTTTAGTCTAAGTATCTCTCAAATATGCTGACATACTTATACTAAAAAAATATATATTGCTGATCTAAAATTCAAATTTAACCAGGATTAAATTTTTACTCATATAGTACACAAAGATAAATGTTGTTATTATTAACTTTAAAGATAAATAGGTATAGTATTTAGAGGTAAAATATCCATAGTACTTTATCTGGCAATCCTAGAACAAAAGAAAATATATACTTGATACAGCTGTTTTGGAAGTGGTTTGTCATGCTGCAGTAGATAACCAGAACATTGGGAAGAGAAAGGAATCTTTCTCTTGTATAACACACTGGAGTTGGAAGTATACAACTGCTAGCAGAGCTGTTGTTCTCACTCTCGAAATTAAAAAAAAGAAAAAGAAAACAAAGAGGAAGGAAGGCAGATCGGAAAGAAGGAAGATAGAAAGAAAGAGAAATTTCCTCGATGGGAGAAAAGGAGAAATAAAGTGGCCGGGACAAGAGCTGAGCCGCTGTTGGTTTCCACGTGGAGGTGGGCGGGGGACACGATGGTGGTCTCACAAAGATGCAGGCATTGATCTCAGAAAGCAGAGGGACGCTAGGTCTTCAAGCATGCCAGAGGATGATGCTCCTGACTCTGAGGGGCATGGAAGTACTGCTACAGAGCCAGCTCCCCAAAGAGGATCCCGGGGCAGGATGGAGGAGATGGTGTTCACAAGGGCCTGACAAACGAACGGCAAAGCAGCCACGCAGACTAATGGCTGACACTAAACACCTCCTTTTCCCTTGGGAAACGGTCAAGGCAGCCCCTAGCTGACTAAGGCGAGCTTCTCTCATTGGATGAAACGTATCTTAAAATTCTCTTCTAGCCATGGAAAAGATGAAACGGTGTTTCTATCCCAACTGAGTGAGCAGATTTAAATTTGTACCTGTTACAGTCATAAACCATTCTATGCCACTGTGGTGCTGATATACCCAAGTCTGAAAATTTTACTGTATATACAGTAATACTGACCGCCCCCGCCCCCACTCCCGGTCTTGTACCATGCTCAAGCCTTCATTAGTCAGCTGTGGGGGAGAAGGGGAATTTTCTAGCAGTCACGTGGCAGAGCATGCACTCTGGAGCAAGATTGTCAGGCTTTGTCCCATAATGGCTATGTGTCCTTGAGCAAATTACTTAATCTTCCTGGGCTTTCATTTCTTAATACGTAAAATAACAATAATAGTCATAAGATATGGGCTTCCCTGGTAGTTCAGCTGATAAAGAATCCGCTGTAATGCAGGAGACCCCAGTTCGATTCCTGGGTCCAAAGATCCTCTGGAGAAGGCATAAGCTACCCACTCCAGTATTCTTGGGCTTCCCTGGTGGTTCAGCTGGTAAAAAATCTGCCTGCAACACAGGAGGCTTGGGTTCGATTCCTTGGAGAAGGTAAAGGCTACCTACTCCAGTATTCTGGCCTGGAGAATTCCATGGACTGTATAGTCCATGGGGTCACAAAGAGTTGGACTGTTATCTGTAAAATAACAATAACGGTTGTAATATCTACCACATAGCATTGTTGCAAGGATATTGTAAACCTGCCCACAGTATGTGTCTATATGTGTTAGCCAGCGTTATTCTTCTTTGTTCGCTTAACTGGAGACTGCATATGGTACTACTATTTTATAAAAGCCAGTGGGAAATAGATATGTAGAAGTGTTGGTGCTAATGATTATTAAACTGTGACAAAGAAGGGGAAATCAAGCAGGAAATCTTTGTTCTCAAATATCCTCTGGATTTCTTTGTCACTTGTAGGTTGAATTGTTTAAGAAAAGAACAGATTTAAAAGAAAAACACCATAGAGAATCCAGAAATGTACTATAACAATTTCCACCAGTGCCCGCCTATCCCCGTAGCATTTCCCATTTCGGTGCACTCCACTTAGCTTCCCACTTCAGCCCCTAAGACTTTGCTTTCTCTGGGCACTGCTGGGAAGCCACGCCCTTGGGAGCAGTTGCAGCCAATGATTGATGGGAGGTGGTGGGTAAATACCCCAGCTCCTCTGCCTCCTGAGACAGGAGCATTCTGCCTAGTTTCCCAGAGAGCCCAGGGGAGGCAAGTTCCAGCTGCCCACAGTGGTAACTTTCTGGAGAAGTCTCCCCTTCTTAGCTCTCTCTCTTCCCTTTTTCATTTCCCTACCATGCCACCCAAACCAGCATTTCCTAGGGTTACTTCCCAAATAAACCACCTGCAGGCAACTCTTTGTCTCAGGTTTTATTTTTGGGAAAACCCAAATAAGACACATATTATTAAAGATTGTGTCTAAAAGGTTAGACATGTTTAGTGATTTGATAATGCTTTTAATTCAGGAGTTAGTAGGGAGTATAAACATCTCTCATAACTTTAAAAGTTATTGTCAGTTTTTAAAAATAAGCAGATGTCCAACTTTCAAACATTTGACATGTGGATAAATTTCTGGGAACACTCTCCATGTATGAAAGCAGAGGGTGGCCTGTGATCAATTACTGCTTCTCTTGATGGACATTTGGTTTATTTTCAACTATTGCTAGAACAAACGATGCTTCAGATAACATCCTTCTGGCAAAATCTGTGCACACCTCCTTGATTTTCTTAAGCACAGATTTCCTGGAGTAGGACCACTGTGTCAAAGGCTGCCATATTGCAAATTGCTCTCCTGTTATACTCCCCTAGGTCTGGTTTCAGAAGCGTTTTCCCAACTAATTCTCTGCTGGCTGTGGCTGGACAAGGGACATTGCCTTTGCCCTGGCTGAACACTCTGAAGGACAGGTAGGCTGCAGGCTCAGGCAGTGGGCTTGGACACACTGGACACCAGGCAGGGCCACAGGTCTGGGTCCAGCCCCAGGGTTATGAGATAAGATGAGCAAGTCAGCATCCAGATCAATGTTGATCCTGGGAGCAGAGCTGGAGCTACTAGAGAGCTGACACTTTACCCAGAGACATGGAGAGTGAATCCTCACCACACATGTGGTGGCAGTCAAGACTGTGTCCAGGGAAGGACCTGGTGGATCCATAAAGCACCTTTGTGCAAATTAGGCAAAGATGTCCCTTCTTGAGGATAAAAACACAGGATCAGGGCGAGTAGCCCCTTGGCTCCATGTACACACAAGCCATGGAGTCACAGTTGTGGCCAACATCACACGCACTCAGAGGGCCACTCTTCCACCCCACCTACCCCACCCGCATCAGGTGAGGCAACAACATCGTTTAAAGGCTCAAGGGCCTGGGAATCAGGCACAAGAGGGCACCAGGGGATAGGACTGCATAGGGCAGCTGCGGTGCAGGTGGGGCAGGGCACACATGCATGTGCAGAGAGTCTCTGCACAGACCAGAGTGCCACTGTGAATTCAGGTCAAAGGTGGCTCTCCCCTGCTACGTATCTGGAGACCCAGAGTTTCTGGACCATCAGTATCCTCCCACATAAATTAGTGTGTGTCTCCCACGTGGACGATGCCCCTTAGATGCAGCGCCCTTGAGCAGTGCACAATCTGAATTCCTGAACATAGGCTGCGAGGCAACGTCCATTCAAGACCTATGACCCGTACCCCGCCTGGTGGTGGGCTGGACACCTCAAGACCTCCCGGCCCTGCTCAGCCTAGGCTCAAGAATGCAGCAGAGACTTGAGGGGCTTGAGTAGGAGGGCCTGGCTGGGGCGGGGGCCAGAATCCACCCCAGGCCACAGCTATCTCCTAAGGTAGCTCTTTGGGCTCAGGCTGCCAATTACAGGCCTTTAAGATGAAAGAGGAAGGCTTCAGTAAGCAGCTGGGCAAGATGAAAGCCAAGTCCAACTGGTGTTTTACAGCCTCCTAATGGGAGGATTCTTAGTGCTTCTTATTATACCCAATCAAGAGCTTGCAATTACAGAAAGAGATTTTTACCAAGGCGGGCCGGCTAGCCTTGGCTTTCACTCCTGACTCACTTTGACAAATCACATGTACTCATTTCCCCACCAGCAGGCATCTGAAGAACATGCTAATTACTCCAGGCTTCTGGCAGCAGGCCCCACCCACTCCTGGGCCCAACATTGCGTACAAGCCCCCTCCCTAGCCCAGGAGTCCAGTCTTGGCTTCTAAGCCAGGGCCTAGAATCACTGGGACAGAGCAGCCCTGTCTTTCAAGCCCCCCAGCAGGGTGCATATAGAGGAGTGGGCGGCACCCCTGGCTACGGGGACCATCAGCTGATCAGCCTGCCCCGCCCCCTGCTCCCTCTGTTACATCTTTCTCAGCAGCCTGGCTCACCACCCCACCAGAGAGAGAGGAAACGGCCATCCCACAGATCACATATTCATTTATTTCCTTAATTGTCTATCTGCCTGTAAGAATGTAAGCCCATGATGGAGCGTTTGTGTTAGTAATCCTATTACTGCTACTAAAAATTCCCACAAATGTAGCAACTTGAAACAACATAGATTTGGGACTTCCCTGACAGTCCAGGGTTAAGACTTCCCCTTCCAGGGGTTGCAGGGGTTGCAGGTTCGATTCCTGGTCAGGAAGCTAAGAGCCCACATGCCTTGGGTCCAAAAGACCAAAACATAAAACAGAAGAGATATTGAAACAAACTCAGTCAAGACTTTAAACAACAATGACACGGGTTTATTATCTTACAGGTCTAGAGGTCAGAAGTCTCACTGGACTAAAATCAAGTGCAGAGCTTTACACTCTTCTAGAGACTCCGGGGAGAATCTGTTTCCTTGCCCGTTCCAGCTTGTAGAGGCGGCCTGCACTTCTTGGCCCTTGACCCTCTTCCATCTTCAAAGCCCCAGATCACTCCACTCTGATCTCTGCTTCATCATATGTCCTCTCTGACTCTGCTTCACCTGTCTCCTCTTCTACTTGCAGGGACCTTCGTGATTGTCTTGGGCCACCCGGGTGCCCAAGTTATCTCTTGGTCAGCTGATTACCAACCTTAACTGCCAGCTGGTTCTGGGGATTAGGATATGGATGTCCTTGGGGGACCTGCACTCTTCCCACCACAGGACTTACTGTTTCTTTTTCACTGGTCTAGTCCCAGGGCCTGAACAGTGTCTGACACTCACTGAATGAATAGGTGAATGAGTACATGAATGAATTATTAAGAATAAGATTGAATATCCTAGTAAACAGTAACTGTGCTTCTTCAGGGTCAAGCATTGTTCAAAAATTATGTACATACATTAACTCATTTCACCCCCAACGGTTCCATAAGGTGCACATTATTGTCTCTGCATCTGCAGAAGAGGAGGTTAAAGGACAAACGAGGAGCCTGACCCTGGCTACACAGTTAGTGAGTGGTGAGGCTGGGATTCGAACTCAAATTTATTGAGCACTTATTTTGTTGCTGGCCCTGGCTGGGCCCTTAACACTTCTGATGCCGCTTCATCCTTCTGAGTGCCCCTGAGGAAGCTGGGTGGAACATGAACCCTGGCCCTAACAGGCCCAAAATGAAGTCGCTAGCTCAGCTGAGGGATCCTGTGGCTCGGTTGAGGCAAGGGTTGCACCTTGCTTCTTGGGTCTCCTCTGATGCTGATCAGGCAATGACCCCGTGCCCCCATGATACCCTGGGGGCTCCGGTTCCCACCATAATGCAGGGCTCCTGCCTCAGACCTTCCTCTCAGATGCTGCTTCTACTTTATGCAGCCAGGATCCAGGTCCCCACAGGTCTGCAGCAGACCATGAGCTTCACCTGCAGCTGGCTGGGGTCACTCTGCCTCCTAGGAGCCTATCCTTCTTCACTTCAAACCGCACCCAGAGCTGAGGTTGCATTGCGCGTTTGTTTGATGACAACTCTGGGGGCCCTCAGAGCCTGGCCCCATCCATAGCTGCTTGTGTTCTGCCTCACTGGCCTCTAGGACAGGCTGCCTCTCCAGAGCCCCTCTCCAGCTGCTCTGATTACCCCTGCCAACCTGCTGTTCAAGGCCATGAGCGTACGCAGGCCTGCAGGAAGCCCCCAGCCGGCATTACCCAGCTCTGCAATGAGAGAGCCACTCAGGCAGGGAGATGGCCCTGCCCCCTTCACTTGCATCTTAACCTTTGCGATCAAAGCCAAGAGGAGTGAAACTCCCTTGTGTCTGCCAGCACAGTGGGGCATCGCATTTTCTGTTCCTGCCAGCACATTTTTCTAGGTCAGTGTCAGATCAGGGAAATCCAATACCACATGTCCCAACTTTTTATTTGCAAACAGAGAAGTGGCTTTCCAAAATAAATAGTGTTTACAAGCAAAGCCTGGGGAAGCCTCCGTCAGAAACACACTCAGTGCCTAGGAGGACAGATGCTTTCTGGCTTGGTGACTGTCAACGCCACCCCAGCCCCAGCTCCGGCTCTGGAAGGATAGGCCGGAATGAAGGAGAACACATGTTTATACACATGGCTGTTGATGTGTGCCTGGACGTGTGCATGAACGTGCATTTGCACAGAAGTACATAGGGTATTTCCTTAGGAATCTTTGTGTACAGTTAGCATGCAGATGTATATTGGGGGGTTAAACATGTGTACTTATGTGTGCATATACCGATATGTGCGTGTGTGTAATAGGCATGTGCATGTGCTTGTGTGTGTGTGTGTGTGTGTGTGTGTATGTTTCTGCCTGATGCTTTTGCACCCAGCCCTGCTCCGCAGACATCCAGGCCCCTCTGTAGACACTTTCCTCTCTCCTTACTTTTTTCAGCCCCCATTCTGTTCTCTTTCTCACCTGAATGAGGAGCTGGGGCTCGGATTCTGATACGCTGTAAGTGCATTTCCTCCATTTCCTCTCAGTGTTTACCCCTGCCCACTACTCCTGGTGGGATGTGAGCTTCTTGCACAGGGCTGCCAGTCAGGTTGGGACCCAGCAGTTTGAGCTCACAGCTTGTGACCAGCTCCTGGTAAATGGTGCCTCCTGCTGCCCCAGGAAGGCCTCTCCTTTCACACCTCACTGTGGGTCACCTTGCCTTCAGGATCTGCCTCATAGACCCTCTTACTAGCACTTTCACTACAATCTTCCCCAAGTTCTGCCCATGTCTGAGCTCAGGGCCCTGCCTGTCCAGAGAAGCATCAGCTTCATCAAACTCAAGCGACTCAGCTGCCAAGAGCTGAGCGATTTTTCTCAGCAAACTCTCTGGTTTCTTCAGGACGACCCTGGCAGGGCTACCTCACTGTGGGTTAGCTTGGACCCCCTCCTCTGAGCCTGTCTTTACTTCACCGTTCCTCTGCCACAACCCCTTTCTCCTGCCTCTTCTCTGCCATCAGCTCTGCCATCAGCTCTGCCAGCCCACACCCTGAGCCTCCTTCCAGACCGGCTGGACTCCCACCCTTCCCCTACGAGTCCTTCTCAGATAAATCTCCCATCTTGAAGTGCCTTTCCCGTCAGGCCCTGTATCACTGGATGACACACCGCCCTGTGAATTGCCCAAGAATTGTTTTCAAGTTGCTTCATGGCACTTATCTCGCCCTCCCACCTAGATTGCAATCTCCTAGAATCGAGCCCTGTGCTCACTGTGAATAAGCCGTGGAACCTGACGCAGATCTCGACACAGTACAGACCAGTGATAAGGGCTTGTGGGTGAGTGGATACAAGTAGATGAAGTTGGGGTTGGGGGTGGTCAAGCCATAAAACTGTGTGTCGGGCACTGTGCCCAGTGACTCACCAGCCCTACCTCATTTAATCCTCCAATAACCGTGGGAATTGGGTAATACTATCCCCATCTCATAGGCGAGAAAACAGTGGATAAGGAAGGACACATGACTTCTCCAAGGCCACAAGACAAGCAAATGCCAGCATCAGGATTTAACTCTAGGTTGGTCTGACTCCATTTCTCAGTTGCCTTGCAGCAACCATAGCAGTGGAAGGCAGTGTGCTAAGAAGTCGAGAACTTTTTGAAATTCTAAACAACATCCTATGCAGAAAAGAGTCTAAAGCAAGCACTAGATTAATGTTGTCCAGTAGAACTTTCTACTGGGCTTCCCTGGTGGCTCAGTGGTAAAGAATCGGCCTGCAATACAGGAGACCCAAATTCAGTCCTTGGGTTGCAAAGATCCCCTGGAGGAGGGTACGGCAGCCTACTCCAGTATTCTTGCCTGGACAATCCCATGGACAGAGCAACCAGTTGGGCTACAGTCCACGGCATCCCGAAGAGTCAGACACAACTGAAATGACCGAGTGTGCATGCAGAACTTTCTACAAGGAGAGAAATGCTCGTTTCTATGCTGTCTGGTCAGGGAAGGCAATGGCACCCCACCCCAGTACTCTTGCCTGGAAAATCCAATGGACGGAGTAGCCTGGTGGGCTGCAGTCCATGGGGTCGCTAACAGTCGGACAGACTGAGCGACTTCACTTTCACTTTTCTCTTTCATGCATTGGAGAAGGAAATGGCAACCCACTCCAGTATTCTTGCCTGGAGAATCCCAGGGACGGGGGAGCCTGGTGGGCTGCCGTCTATGGGGTCACACAGAGTCAGACACGACTGAAGTGACTTAGCAGCAGCAGCAGCATGCTGTCTGGTAGGATAGACACCAGCCACGTGTGGCCACTGAGGACCTGAAAAGTGGCTAGTGTGACTATGGAACTGGATTTTAAACTTTACTTAATTTTACTTGACTGAATTGTAAGTAGTGGCTTGTGGCTAGTGGCTAGCATATTGGACAGTGTGTCTCTGGATCACTGCTTCTCAACCATGTTCACACCAAGTAAAGGCAGAAAATAATAAAACCGTACAGTGGGTGAGGTGCTTGTTACCGGGGACAACTGGCTCAAGGAGTCCTGCCCTCCTGGTCCCACCCAGCCGCCCCAAGAGTTGTGACCCTGAGGGTCAGTGTTTGCAATGAACACGGAACCCATTCCAGCACAAAGGCTCTTCATAATGAGGAGCTCCCGGTCAGCTCTAGGCTCCAAGCCTAGGACCCCGAAGTCACTGTGATGAGAAACCTGGCGTGGGACGTGCACGGGGCCTTATCAGTCGTCACGTGGTCTCTGACCCCTCCGTTCCCCACAGCTGGTGCCGGGCTCCGGGGTGAGGCTGCGGTGCAAAGGGTGGCTCAGAGCCCAGCCTCACTGAGCACGGGGTGGCAGTGAGCCTTCCTGGCCCTCACGGTCAAGGAGCCTGCGGCCCCATGGTTATTAGGGAGCCGCACCCTGGCCACCGCCACAGAACCCGGGGTGGGCTCTGGCCCGGTGAAGGGGAGCCCAGGGCCCCAGAAACCTATCAGGCAGCACTTTTGCGCCATCTCCTGGGCAGATTGCAGAGTGTCTGTGCGCCGGGGGAGGAAGCGAGGCCGGGCCTGTGCTGATCATCGGCGGCCCCATCTGGTCACAGGCTGAGGGACAGCAACAGGGTCCACTCCCTTCCTGCTGGGGACGGACACCCTGGGATGGAAGGGAGGGCGAGACCACACGCCGGGGAAAGGGGAAGGGAGACAGCTCAAGCACCGCGTGAGTTTGGAACGGGTACCTTCCGGAACCCAGGAGCTCGTTCACACCTTCATGGCTAAACTGTCCCAGGACAGGGATATACCAGGAGAGAGCAGACATGAGCTTGGCAGTGGCTGTGATGCAGTGGCTGCGGAAAGCAGGGTGAAGGGCAATGTCTGGACTGGTCTCCGAGGATGAGAAGGGTTGGC